>BSBM01001598.1:1235000-1835000 GCA_027924585.1 Larix kaempferi | reverse complement strand
ACTGACGTATTAGAACAAGCATGTGTGACGTAGAGGTCCTTTATGCCGACATGATGACACATACTACCTATCTGCACCAAGGGTGTAACACTCTATGACATGCCTAACCAGTACACATATAACACTTAGACTATGGTCTAGTACATATGCATGCATTAAAACCATGATGCCCCAAAATTGGTATCTTTTCCAGCTTACTCAGCCTTTACCACAATTTGTATGTATTTAATGCTAAACATAGACGTGCCATCCTTAACTAATATCATCATTAATAATTTAATGGACATAGCCCCAAGTCTCTTCCTTAGAGCACATATGTTATGACTACATACAAATCTAGATATTTAATACATCAATTTATATTAATGATATACATTAATATTATACTCTCATATGCAAAGGTCCTATAGTGCAAAAGCTCTTTACTAAACAATTAACAACTATATACTAAAATGACCATGACTATTAATACATATACATATACATATACATATACATATACATATACATATACATATATATATATATATATATATATATTAATACATTCCATGCCATATAACCAAAGCATACTTGTTATTATAAACATAATATTTCAATACTTTGCACTACCATGCAAGTCGACTCACACCAAACAACAATATGTACAAATTCGGGGTCATAACATAAACTTATACATACAATTGGATATAAATATATATAAGGTTCCATATATATTTATATATATAATACAACGCTCCTTTCTAAGGCTTAAGGCGCCACCACACTATGCACTTAGTATGGAATAATAAAATTATAAAGCATTAGCCTTAAGCCTCAACGCATACACTTAACGTATACAAAGGTTAATTAAGTTATAAGTGGCCACTAATGAAAGCTGACCCTACCACTTCAACATGGATCATAACCATAGCGCCAACACTTAACATTTTTGGGTTAAAACCGATCAACACATAACCGTGTTAGAGTATTCATGCTTCCATGATGGTAATACTTGAAGCCTACGAATGAACGTAGCTCGACTTCAACGTTAAACGTGGGAAAAAGATAACTTACTCCATTGGTTGTAAGTTCGCTCGCTCCAACCAGTAGCCTACGTGGTTTGTGGCTTGGGCCACTTAGGAATCACCATTCTACTTACACATTTTAACCCCACTCTAGGCTACCTTGTTGGCAGGTGATAGAGACTCACTCTCACGTGGATGGAGAGTCAACACATGCTGCATTCAATGGGATTGGCAATGTGGTGAACACAGTGGTTCGTACCATTTATGGAACTTTGTCAGTGGAGAGTTACACCAAGGCGTACCATACACCAAACTTTGCAATAAATTAACCCTTCATTCGTTCCGAGTCGTTGATGGTGATCTGGGACAGTGCATGGGAATTTGTGATACGTTTGGCATCATTGATCTAGGAAACGTGCTTTCACGCCCAACCATCTCCATGCCTGCATTAATTTCATTCTTATCGGCCACAGTGGTATCCACCTGCTCTCTTTGATATCCAGCGTTGATAGTCCCATCACTTGCCATTCAACTCATTTGTTGTTTGGCTGCGACAAGAGCTTCGACTTTGTGTAGGGTAAGGTGAAGGTTTATTGCCTAGCTTCGACACTTTGCTTCCCGAGGTGCACATTGTACCATTCGTCACCCTATTCAATGGGGTCACCATTGCAATGTAAGTGGCAATGTTTAATCTTGTACCAACTTGACTTTTTTTTATGATGTCGCTGCATACTGTAAGTTACATTTTCATTTGCATGTTAAAGGCCCAGGTTTGACCTTCGTGAATAATTTTGTGACAGGTGCAAACGAAGTCAAGCTGCGTTGCAACTCATTGCTTCACTAGGTAATATCACAACCCATCCCTTTTTTTTGGTTGGTGGTTATTCCTGTGGTTTGACCTCTCGCCACTTGTGATGTGCAGGAAACCAACGACAATTGGTGGAGTGAAGCACTCTCCCAAGCTCGTAACCGACGTGGGGGTCGTGGAAAATTGATAAGCTTCACAGGTAACTCACCATCCCACTCCCTTGGGTTTGGTTCACCACGTTGGTGGTGGCAGAGTTACTAAAACATTGTCAGTGAGGTTAGGGTTTCTCCTGGTTTCGTTTGCATGTTTGTAAGGAGCACGCCCCTTGGCCGAAATGATAGGGGCATGTAGCTAGCCTACGAGAGCGTCAGTGCGACCTCTATTTCACTCCATTGTCATTGTAGGGTTATTTCCCTTCAAGAGGTTTAGTCCAGGGGACTCCCTACTATCAATGTAGTTAAGAAAAGCTCCACAATGCTCTTCCTTTGGCAGAGGCATCGAGATTATGTAACCGGCTTTGTTATAATTTAAAGCAGCCATGCCACAACCTTTACGATTCCAACGTTGTATATAGGTTTTGTTTGAAGTTAAAATTCACATGATAACTTAAAATACAAGCCTAGCTTGACTTGAATTGCCCGCTCCGACTCTCGTCGAGTCTGTGTGTTATTTAAATGATATGTATGTTGGATTACAAGCTTTAAATGTATGAATGCCCTCGGCACTTGATATTGATATGCAATATATATGTTTAGCTTCACCACTGTAAATGCATATCAATTTAAACGTTATATGCATGATGTTAATGGAAGCATACAAAATCGTGGCTAACAACATATGCTTTGAGTTCGTCGTTTAATGCTCATTTAGAATGAATCGTCCTCAATAGCTTACATCCTCCATGACTTCGTTGCATTCAAAACGACATATTGTTTAATGGTTTTTAATTTGTGTATAAAGAATGTTAGGGTAAAGGCGTTAAACCTTCCCATCATATGCACAAATGAATGTGTTAGGTTCAGCGAATCGCTGTCTCTTTCTCCAATAATGTTTATCATACAAACTGCGTTTATATGCTGCAATGTTTAATTATTAATATGTGGCTTATGCTTATACCCATCAATCGTTTTCTTATCTAATGTATTCATTACAATATTAAAATAGTATATGAAAACGCCATGCTAGTATAAAATGCATAGGTGAATGTATACATGTATCTTCCCATATGTTAATGTTTATGGAAGCCATACTAAGGGTAAAACCCTTAGATACTTGAATCGTTTTCAATCAGGAATTACGTCATATCAAAAACGCATTTAGTCTATATTCATATACAGATTATGGCAACCTCGGTTATACATGAGTCGCATATCGCCATCGGAAAATACACTCACATCCATATTAATAATGAGTATTACAATGTTGTTGGATAAACATTAGTCATTTAACTTAGAATAATATTCAGGCATAGATTCAACTCAGAAATATAAATAGTGATATACAGTTTATTTCAATACTCAAAAATTTAACCTGAAATGCCCATTTAGTTGCATACAGTCGATTATGACCAGATCTAAATAGAATAACAAACTCTGTCCAACATAGTAACTCAGAACTATAATAGGTTTGAAATATAGCATTATCAGGGTTTAGCTTTTCTAAAACAAACTCCACTATAAAAGAGTTGATAAACAAAAGGGCTAGGCATGTAAACCTTCAGGTTTACCTGCCTTTCCTATTTACAACATTACAATGCAGGCATAAGATCTTTATAAAATACAGTAATATATTTAAAATACAATAAACTGCAATATGAAAACATGTCTCAGCAAACCCTAGGTTAGCACATGATTCATATCAGTATTACATTAAATATTGTATATACTTTAAACAATATAGTTGTCTTAATGTTGTATATCTACTGTAATTAGAATGTAAGTATTATCACAGCCAACCCACAACACAAATATTCCATATCTGTAAAAATGATCATAACATAGTTCATTACAGAGGTCTAGTTTTCTAGCTGAGATTCATGCTCAGAATAATCAAGAACAATACATATATGGTCAGATATGATACATATGCCATTCAACAGTAAATCAGATATATTCAGTACACATATAAATACTGTCCAAAACAAATACTCTGCAAGTTAGATTATAAACACTTATCTGAATTTGCTGACCAGTGGAACCAGGCACAAACCTCCCAGCCTTTGACCAGCAAGTTCTCCTTGCTCTCAGGTCACCCTTGAGCTGAGTTCACAGTCCCCCAAGTAGAGTATAGATTTTAGTTACCCTTAACTTGTTATTTTCCCAAGTTAGTCAGGATATTTCAAAGGCAGCAGGTAACCCAACACCCAACTCAATACTCTTGAGCTCCAGGATGCTCCAGGGGATTTTAAACCATAGCCATGGAGAGAATCACTAACACAGTCTATTTAGGTAAATGTAGTACTCCTTCAATGTTGGGGTAGTTATCCTACCTGCACACAATTAAGTGGCCAAGTTCATACCAAACTGTATGATGCCTCTTGATTTGAGTCAGTTTGGTCCTCACAAATCTGCCCTCAATCACTTGGCTTCAGGACCAGTTTGGTTCTCCCAAATTTGTTTTCCCTCACCAACATTCCTTATCTCAGGTTCAGGTTTTCCCATTCCCATTGCTCTTGTGTATTCATCTCATGAGATTGTGAATGATGCATAATGAATTATGAGAGTTTCCATGAGTTTTCACCTTTCATTCTCTTAGGGGAATTTTCCTCATTATGTGAATTCTTTTAATTCATTAATCTCTCAATTCTTTTATTTAGGGTTTGCCAATTGTCTCCAATATAATTTCTTCTTCTTATTCTTATGTGGCATTTTCCCTCCAACCTTAGGGGACTGTGACTCTCTCTTTTAATGTGCTAGTCCACATGGTCAATAGAAACCTCTTTAGCAGATTTCTAAACTTTCCTAAGTATAACTGAAATAATACTTAGCATAAAATATAAAATATAATAGGGGTTAAAAGTCCAAAATATGGGTATTACAAAACCCTTGTGGTGAAATCGATGGAAATTACACTCATACGCCACTGTGTAACCCAATAATCCCATTAACATGTTTTCACACTAAGCGTTGAATAGAAGGAACATATGAAGAGTCCCCATTTCCTTATTTTAGAAAAATTATAGAAATTTCTCGTTGCTTCTCGACTAGGATACAAGTGAAAATCAAGAAGAGATGACCGAGTGAGGCCTCGATAAACCCCATCATAAATATTAGTACGAAGAGTGAGCTGGCCATTCACTTGTTAGCTAGTCTCCATGCAATGTTATAGTGGATGAAGAATATGATTAAGAAGGTAGATAATTGATTAATGTTGTGTCATTCAAAATGAAGCCAAGTGTCTACATGCAAACTCTCACCTTAAATTTCCCTTAGGATTCACTTGTGGTGGATTAAATGATACATCATCTCACAGAATCTATCATACAACAAAGCCAATTATCAAATTTTTAATTTTAATCTCTCGTCATCAAATACATGGATATCATCATTAAAAAACAAGAACTCCATTGTATCATCTAATTAAATGGATGATAATTAGAACTAAATTAAATTATAAAAAATACAAATTTAAGTTTATAAAGTTTACATTAGTATAAATAGCTAAATTTTTTGTCAATGGTATGGTTAGTAAAGAGTCAAAGCTCTATTGCTTGCAATATAACCCTTCCTACGACACGGATAAAATTTTTCACATTTCATAGAATAAATTGGTTTATTTATAACCCTTTTCTTTGTACATGTTTTGACAATAAAAAATGTACCATGAAGGCGTTCACACTATTTTAATTAGTGATTAAGGATGGGTGAAGGGGATGCACTAGTTTGTCATATTAGTTCAACAATATTCGTTGATAACACATATCCAACGACGAAGATTTGTTGTTTGTAGAGAAGGTACCCAAAGGTCCATTGCTAACCCACCGTTTCTTTTTCTTAATCGAAATCTCTTGCCACGCGGGGCAAGCGAATGTCGACAGGTTAAAATATTCCTAACCACGTTTCAATTAACAACCACATTTGAATTATATAGGAGTTCAATCATTTCAATTATCCAGGCGTCTGCTCAACCATTTCAATCGCTTCGTAAGTTATAACAGGTTGATACTTTGGTTTGGGAGCCCAGCTCCATGACCACCACCACGCCCATGCATATGTTAATGAAAATCACAACTGTGGTTTGGGAGATCGCCTCCAAGAGAACCACCATGCTAAGGTATACTCTGCAATAAATCCTTCAAAGGCGATGTCATATGAAAATCGATTTAAAATAATTATATTAGTGATTCGATTTTAGACATTATTTTCATCAAATTTTTGGATTTGATCTCATTCGCTGCATCATCATACTTGTAGGTAGCAATACAAACATGGCATTCTCATCTACATTAAGGGCGCTAGATCACTTGATCTTAGAAAATTCAAAATTTGCGACTCCACAATTTCTCAATAATATACATTGAAATAAAGCAGTGCACATAGATTATAAGCTTTGGAGCAGAGAAATTTTACTAGCCTTGCATGAATAAACACATTATAATGTTATGTTAAGTGATTTCTTTACTGTATTTTATTTTTGCATTATTCTTCTTTGTTTAAAATGTAGATTTCCTCTTCTCACCCTTCACAAGTCATAAAGACAACATAAAATTAAGAGGCTTCATGTAATACCCCTATAAGCTTAATTAAAGTTAAATACTTTGTAATTATTATTTTTGCATTATTCTTCTTTGTTTAAAATGTAGATTTCCTCTTCTCACCCTTCACAAGTCATAAAGACAACATAAAATTAAGAGGCTTCATGTAATACCCCTATAAGCTTAATTAAAGTTAAATACTTTGTAATATTGTTTTAATTATTGTTGAGTAATTATTTGGACCAAGTATGGTCAAATACACTTGTAAGAGGATTTTAAATAATAATTATTATTTAATACATAAAAACAAGAAAATCCAATTTGAAGTAGTTGTTGAAAAAGTGTTTGTTGTCCCACAAGGAGAAATGGCAAGTGTTGAACAAGAAGCCCAAGTGGTAGAAACATGTAATTAATAACTCAACTGGTGCAGGAGGCATCTTCCCTATAATTCAGGTCAAAACTCCGGATGGAGGTTCTAGAGTAGGAGGCTCATGAGAAACTTAAGTCCTAGGCAAAGTTAAATATGCATTCCTATCAGATATGCAGGAGGCTTGGATGAAAGAGGGAAACATATTATTGTTGAGTAAAAGAGTGGATTTAAGTTTTGAGACATAAATAGTTTCAATAGTCTTTGTCCTTGTGGTTCAGCAAACAGGCTCAGGGGTTTCAGAGCAAGTGATCTTGGCCGTTCTAGAAGACTGGTTGGGAGGAACGATGACCTTCGGATTGGATTCGTTATGCTCTAGTTGTCAGGTTCTTATGATCTTTTTATTTGCATTTAGTCTTTTATTTATGTATAATGTTTCAGTCTACTGAAATGTATATTTAATATTAATGAATGGAGGTTTTATTATATGATAATGTCTAACTGTTTTCATTCTGAAATGTACTAATCTTATGTTGTTATGATTACATTATATTACCATGTTAACTCTGTTATTGTTTATTTCAATATTCTGTTATATATATATTTATACATATATTAAACCTAGGGTTTTATATATTAGGGTTTAGGTTTTATAATCATGATAAGACATATATATACATTATACAAAAACGGTTAAAATAACATGAGCATATATCTATATATCTATATATCTATCTATCTATCTATATATATATATGTATGTATGTATACAAAGATAGACATTTACAAACGGAGCGGAATGGCTTAGAACATTATTAACTATACATTTTTTAATGCCCCTAGATTGATGTAGATTATAAGGGAACTTGTTGAGTGACCTAGTTGAATAAAACTTTAATAAAAATGACCCTTTAATTATATATATTTTGAATAATTGAGAAACACCTCATAATGTGCATGACGACAAGTCGATGAACGAAAACAATGAATTGAATGACACTTGTGGAAATGGATACTTTATTTAAATTGATGAATACATGCATGTTATGCTTAATGATTAGCTATTTATGAAATATATGATGTGTATAAATGAATTTGCATATGCTTCTTAACGGTTAGCTATGTTATGAAATATATGATGTGAATGAAAGAAATGCATGTTTGCTTAATGATTAGCAGATTGACGAAATATAAGATGTTATGAGTAAATTATGGTTGCTTAATGATTAGTAGGTTATGAAGTGAATAATGATAAATGAGAACGGAGCTATTAATGTGTGTAACGAAGCATGTGTGTAGCGACAGGTGAAACGATTCAATGACGGAATTACAAAGGAAATAAATAGGTCGTAGAGTACAAATAAAATCACACACAAAAGAACGAAAATGGTTTCGACTTCCCATGGATTCCACGCTCGAGTTGAAAAGCACCTATTTTCTTAATCAGGGAAGCGTGAAGTCGTGCGAAGTGGACCATGACAGAAATGGTCACGTATGAGATTGGGGCGCGCCCAGTAAGAACGAACTTACTCTTCAGTGCCATTAGTCTCCAATAGAGTGTAGAAAGAGGATTGAAGGTAATGAATCCTAAATCCCTACATTAATTTCTCGCAAATCCGTTGAAACGAAGAAGTATTAACGAAAGGACCTGACGATGTGGTACCATGTTGATAAAAATAAAGTGAGGGACGGATGGGCCCGACGATGTGGTACCTAGACCCAAGACGAGAACAATTGATGAATATTATGCATTAAGCATATAGGTTTGCATTTAGGCTATTTGTACATGAAATAATTATTTGTAATTAAAATAATGGAGAATATTTTTTTAGGAGCAAATATAATACTAAAACATTAGGATGTAGCAAACTCCACTTGCACCCACAAAATAGAAACTACGTAGAAGTATCAAGGGGGACAAGCTTTAGTAAATCTAGGAATATAGGTGCACTCTCCTATGAATTGAACACATGGCTGGGTGAGATAATTATATTTAAATAATTATAATATGAGGCATTTTTGCATGAAGCAACATGTGTCGAGAGAATTTTCCTATTTAAGGAAGGAAAGAGGAAAGGGAAGGACACCCTATGGCTGGATGGTTACCATAATGATTGTAAAACATTGATTTGATTCTATTGTGAGTTTGACAAGAGGTCTTGGTGGGGTGGAAGCCCACTTCTAGACCTCTAGTTTTTGTGTGTGAGCTCTATGAAGCAATTGTTCGGGGGTTCAGGAGGAAGAAGAGTACTCCTGATCTGTCGGGAGGTCAACCGAGGTGTCTATCGGTGAATTTTGAATATTTGGAAGGGGATCGAGAAGTAATTGAACTCTGGTATCACCGTCAACAACTCGAGCATCCGTCCGGGTAGGTAACATTTATTTATTTTTGAATATATATGAAGAATGAAAGTGATTAGAGATAGAAGCCACATATATATTACACAGCTGGAATTATTTGTAATTTATAATAATTTTATAAATGTTTATTATGAAGTTGAACTTTGAATTAGATTCTCGTAGAATGGAAGTGATATTTGAACGTCACGATATACTTGTGGTACACATATAACCTTATATAATTTTCATTTTATTTCTGGGCTTGTGTAAAGCACCCTTGGAAATGCATGGGATCTGCATGATGGTATTTCTACTTTGTTTCCTTTGCTTTGACTCGATAATTCGAGAATATGATTCAAGCATTGTTTCGTTTAAGTTTTTCTACTTGCAGAACAACCCATCCACGGTAGTGTTCTTGTTTCTCCATAAATCAAAATGATGTAACACTTCATTTTATTTGCATTTCATTTAAATATGGATGGCGATCGATCTCTATAGATCGATGCCAAAATGTTTGTAAATATTTATTTATCTCTGCATACCAATCGAAGTAGATGGTGATCGATCTCAATAGATCAATGCCGGACTACCGTAATACTTCATTTTACTTGCATTTTGTTTAAAATGTGGATGGTGATCGATCTCTGTAGATCGATGCCAAAATGTTTGTATTAATTTATTATCTTTGCATACTAACTGATGCGGATCGTGATCTATCTCAGTTGATTAATGCCGAATTGCTGTGGAGTTTCATTATACTTGCATCATGTTTGAATGAAGATCATGATCCATCTCTCTAGATTGATGCTAGAAGGCTTGAAATATTCCTTTATAACTGCATATCAATTGAAGCAGATGGCGATCGATCTCAGTGGATCGATGCCAGATTGTTGTAGCATTTCATTATACTTGTATCACGTGTGAATGTATATGGTGATCGATATTTGTAGATCAATGACCAAAATGCTTGTGTGAATTCATTATATATGTATTGTGGGGAACCTGCAACAATTAATTGATAAAATGCACGATATATTAGAACACATAATATTTTTATTGATCGCGATCCAATTTGAGGGGGAAACCTCCTTTAAGAAAGCTCAATAGAAATAACTTATCTGTGCCTTCATTGGCCTCAACACAAACTTATATACTAATTCTATGTGCCATTACTATGTATCAATACCATGGAACATATAATACTATGGGCTAATACAAACAATGGATCAATACCATGGAACATATAATACTACAGGATGACATACAAATCATATGCATTCATTAACAATATACTAACAAAGCAAACAGAAGGGTTGACACGGGTTCCCAACATCCCCTCTCTCTTAGAAAAAGCTTTGTCCTCAAAGCTTTAGATGTGGAAATTGATGCAGAATCTGAAGGAGTGGTTCCCATGTAGCATCCTCTGGTTGCATTCTGTGCCACTGAACTAATACCTCTGTGATCGATCAAGCTGAGAGAAGCTGACACCTTTTGAGATTCAAGGAGGATTGCTTGGAAGGTTGTAGACTAAGAAAAACCATATCACCTGCTTGAAAAGTGCGCTCAAAACAGTGTTGATCAGCTTGTTGTTTCATTCAAATTCTTTCCATGTGAAGATTGTCTTACAAAATGAGAAGAATCTGATCGCGGTTTCGAAGAACCGTGTCAATTTCCTGAACTGGTGAACTGCTGAGTGTGTATGGAAGAAGAAATGGTTGCTCCTGACCATAGATTGTCTCATATGGAGTCATTTTAGATGGAGTATTGTACTACCATTCAGCGAGAGGGATCCACTTCACCCACTAATGTTGTTGTTCGAAGGTGAAGAAATGAAGATAAGATTCCAAACATGTATTGGTAATTTCAGTCAGGCCATCTGTTTGTGGGTGAGATCCTGAACTCATATTCAGTTTGGTGCCAGTGTGGCGAAATAGTTCTGTCCAAAACTGACTGGTGAAGTTGCATCATGAGCTGAGATAATGGAAGAATGGATTTCATGGGGACATAAGAGCTGGTCCAGGGCACAAAATTGGCTATATATGTAGAGGCGAGCAACCACAACCAAAATCACTGTCTTCCCTCCAGATTTAGGGAACCCTTCAATGAATTCCATATAAATATCTGTCCAAATACGTGTAGGGATGGAAAAGGGTTCGAGAAATCCTGGAAGGAGATGGAAAGTATCACATTCAGCAACCATCTTATTAAGTGTCATTTTCATTCCCTCCCAAAAGAAGTTACGCTGTGCCCGCTCATACGTTTTGAGGAACCTGGAGTGCCATGCCAATGGAGAAGCATGGAGTTCATAGAAGACATGCTGTTGAAGATCTATGCTCTGGGGAAGTACGAGATGACCCTTGTATCTTAGGGAAGTACCAACCCAAGAGTAATGTAGTATAGTAGAAGGATTGTGGGACAACCGTTAGATGAGTTGAGATAATGAGGAGTCATTGACATAGCTCTGTTGAATAGATTGCAACCAAGTTGGAACATGCATAGAAATAGATGAAAGAGAAACTTGGTCATCAAATGTGCAAGAAGGAACATTTGCCACCAGATTTTCCGTACCCTTCTTGTAAGTGATCTCATAGACATAACCCATGAGTTTGATAACCCATTTCATTTTTACTGGGGAGGAGACTCGTTGTTCCATGAAATATTTCAGACTCTGGTGATCAGTCTTGATGCATAAATAGTTATCGAATAGGTATGGCCACCACTTCTGTACTGCATGCAAAATAGCCATCATTTCCTTCTTAGACGTATAGGTGACTAAATTCTTACCAGAAAGGTCTCTTTAAGGTGGAAATTCCATTGGTTCAGCAAAGGCACCTGCATATCTATCCAAAATGTGGTGTAGATCCAAAAGAATTAGTTGAGACCGTTGATGGGTGCATCTAAATGGAATGGTGCTGAGCGATGAAACCGTGTGAATTCTTCTTAAGAATATTTTCCAGCCGATGTGAACTGATGATGCAGAGAGACCCCTTGTTGTAAGCCTTTCAATGTATTCTTTTTCCCATTGACTGAAAACTGTATCCAAATTTCAGCAAAATCCCATAATATGGGGCCAAGTGTGTGTAACCATTGAGCGCCCAAAACCACATCACATCCTCCTAAGGCCAAGGAAAACATGTCAGAGCACAGGGTATAATCTTGCATAGGGATACACACATTGCAACACTTGCCCTTGCAAGGTAAGGTGCCCCCATTGGCAATCATGACTTCAAAGTTGGAGCAAGGATGGACAAAAAAATCAACCTGTTTGACTATCCAAGGGTCAATGAAGTTATGAGTGGGGTGGTCACTCTGGCTAAATCATGGAGAGATATCTCTGGGTGGTCGTCTGGAGACGGAAGGTCAACAGGCGGTTGCTGACTGTTGACCTAATCATCTATTGTAATTGGTGCTTCTTCACCAAGCTTAGAGGTAGGCAGAGAATTCACATCCAAGAGATAGAGATTTTGCTCAAAAAATATATATGTCCCCGAGTGAATTTCTCATCACAATTATAACAAATCCGTTTTTCTCTACGTGCTTGCATCTCTTCTTCAGACAAATGTTTGATAGGAATTGGTCGAGGAGCTGGCATGATGGGAGGTCATTGGGAAACCATATTTCTGAATGGATCAAAAGTGGATTTGGAGAGTTGTTGGGCTGTGATCTTGTCCAACGACAACTTAGCAAACCCTATGACTTCCATCATTGTGTTGGGACATAACATTCTAACCTCTGAGTGGATTTCATCCTTGAGACTATTGATAAAACAACTCCTGTAGAAGTCATCAAACAATCCTTCTGTGTGATTGGCAAGTTTCTCAAATTTTGTCTGATACTTTCTCATAGTTCAAATTTGGCGAAGTTTAGTGAGTGCTTCTGTGAAGTCATCAAAAGCAATAGGACCAAATCGTTGCAAAAGGAGTTGGCAAAAATATGTCTAGTTTGCCTCATCATGAGCTTTGATGTACCAACTGTACCATTGAAAGGATTCCTGTTCCAAATGAAAGATGCAAGTGGATCTTTGTGGACATCAAAAGTATTATGCAGAATGAAATATTGTTCTGCCTGTATATCCATCCAGTCAGATCATTACCATTGAAGCGAGGAAATTGAAGCTTCAACCCACAAAAATTGTTGGAAGAAGAGAACCCAGTATCTGCAGAAGATTCTGGCTGTCGTTTATTGTTCATGGTTGAATGCTAACGATGAAGGCTAAGAAATTTTTCATCCAAATCTTCGATTTTGGTTTTGAGGGCTACAAGTTCTTCATCCATGATTTGTGCTCCTACGCGAGTGACAACTATAACCGAGAGTTTTTTTTTTTTTTGAATGAGTAGAAAAACAAAAACATAAGCTTATTTAGTAAGGGAAAATTTGGATTTGGGATAAACTCTGATGGGTAATTGGGGTTTGAATAGGTTTTGGAAACTTTCTAATGGACAAGGAAGAAGAAAATGAGGATTTAAAAAGAAGGGTGAAAGAATGAGAAAATTTTTCAAAGAGGGACAAAGAAGCAGAAATAGGAAAGGAACCCTGTGGCAAAATTTGAAGGCAATTGGGTCAAAATTGAAGAAGTTACAGAAAACCCTAAAAATAGACAAATGTGAGATTTCTCGCTTCGGGAAGTGGAATTTGGGATAGGGTCCTCAGTAATGAAAAATGAAAAATGGGATTGCATATTTGTCAGTGAAGTTTCAAAGGAAACAGAGTGAAAACAAAGGAGATATGGAAAAACAACATATTTTTTTTTTCTTTTCCGGAATGGATCTGCAATGGTGTGGAACTGCAATGGCGTGGAAGTGATAAGAAATAGTTCTGGACATATGTAATCTGTGAGTTATCATCTGGAAATAGAGATGGACCCCAGGAATGTGCAAGTTCTTAAAGGATCGGGATTCACTCGGTCACCGATGCTGTCTAGTGGCTTGCGTATTGGGGAAGTACCCCTCACTCCATGGCTCAGGTAAAACTGATAACCGCTTTGCCACAAATGATATCTCTTGGGTTACCTCACAGGTGGGAACTAGTCGATTAGGTAGTGGTTGTTTCCCTTTTTGCTAGCAGGTCCTCTCAATGGGCCAGCTACTTCAGGGTTCCCGTGGTACTCCTCACAATGCATTTTAGGGATTATTCCCAAGTACTTCCCACAGTTAAGCGGATAGGGATTATTCCCGGATCCGAATATAGATACGAAAAAAATTGGCAGAAATTCCACCCAACGAGCCCAATAAAGAGCTCTGATAGTATATGTGGGGAACCTGCAACAATTAATTGATAAAATGCACGATATATTAGAACATAGAATATTTTTATTGATCGCAGTCCACTTCGAGGGGGTAACCTCCTTTGAGAAAGCTCAATACAAATAGCTTCTCCGTGCCTTCATTGGCCTCAACACAAACTTATATGCTAATTCTATGCACCATTACTATGGATCAATACCATGGAACATATAATACTATGGGATTAATTACAAAGCATATGCATCCAATACTATGGATCAATACCATGGAACATATAATACTACGGGACGAATTACAAAGCATATGTGTACAACACCAATATACTAACAAAGTAAAGAGAAGGGTTAACATGGGTTCCTAATATGTATATCGTTTGATGCAGATGATGATCGATCTCAGTGGATTGATGTCAGAATACTTGTAACACTTTCATCATACCTATATATCGCTTGAATTTGGATGACGATCGATCTCTGTAGATCGATGCCATATTTCTCGAATATTTCATTATATCTGCATATAGATTGATGTGGATGGTGATCGATCACAGTAGATCGATGCCAGATCATTTATAATGCTTTATCATACTTTCCTATCATTTGAATGTAGATCGTGATCGATCTCAATAGATCGATGCCAAATTATTGGAATATTTCATTATCTCTACACATCCTTTGAAGTGGATGGTGATCGATCTCAGTAGAGCGATACCAGAATGTTTGTAACATATTATCATACCTGTATATCATTGAGTGTGGATGGCAATCGATCTCTATAGAGCGATGCCAGATCACTTTTAATATTTCATCATAAATGCATATTGTTTAAAGGTGGATAGTAATCAATCTCTGTGGATCGATGCCATATTGCCTTCGATGTCGGATTGCTTTCAACAGTTCGTTATGCTTACATACTGTGTAAATACAGATGGTGATCGATCTTTGTGGATCGATGCCAAATGGTTGGAATATTTCCTTATATCTGCGTATCGTTTGAATGTGGATGTGATCAACCTATGGATAGAAATCATGATTGTGTGTATAGAATTTCATTTAATTAAATGTGAATGGCAGAGCATGCATACGATATGTGGATCGATGCCATGCCAATGCATGTAGTGTTCCATTAATTACTTAATGAGGTATGGCAGTGAATGTATTTGGTCTCTGTGTGACCAATGCGAGGTTATGGAAGAGGAGTTCACTTTCCAGATACCTTATTCGAACCTTAACATGCTTGATATTCAATTAGAAAGGTAATTTATATATGTTGTTGAGTCCATTCCGGATCATCACCGATCGAACGAATCCGTTTTAACAAATCAATTGTGTTGTATAAATTTGAGTTTAGATAGTCATAGATCGAGTCATAGATCTTAATTTTAGACTGTGGATACAATGTCACATTCTCGTTCCATCCACTAGTTGTTGAATGATTGGGTTCTGATTAACTTGTAATGTAATTAATAGAGTATGAGTGTAGGTAGTTGAATATCATTATTACATCAATGCTTCATTTGAGTTGGCGTGTAGTAATAATGAATGGAATATTCATATTAACTTGTTTTAAGGGATTTATTTATGTTGTATATATACATACCAAATGAAAAAATAATTTACCTTATGAGTGATCTAGGGCATAGATAAATGTGGCTGGTCAATTCAAGTGAAATAGTTGCTTAGATAAAATAAAGTGTTGTTTAAGAATTCCCTTTAATTAAAATAATTATAGGGATAAACAAAATGCATTAAGTGGAAATATGTTAGTTAGCCATGTCCAACACATGTGTTTACATGTGGATGTATGAAGGTAGTCGGATACGTAGTTGATTATTACATTGTCTTAGTGTAGTTAAGATTTATTATGTTCTACCTTGAATCAGGTTGTATGATACGAAAATGAAGTCTCTTTATATTCAACTATGAATGTTATGTTGTTGGTTAGATTATGGTTATGGTAAAGAGAACGAATCTTTCTATACAATTAAGTTATTTCATAAGTTACATTTGAACTATGTTATCAGAAAAGAAGTTGACCACTTATTAAATGATCATTATTTGAACCTGTATTTTCCTTATAAACAAAAAAAATTCTAACCGAGCCGAACCCTACATTTGGTATCAGAGTTGTGTAGGCACCCCAACAACTTCCCATTTATTTTTTAAAAGCAAGGCCCCCCCCATGTAAATTTTGTAAATATGTTTTGTTTTTAGTTTTCTTTTATCTTATCTTCCTTGCTTTGGTAGATTGGTTCTTAGCTTTTTTTCTTCATCCTTCGCTTTCTGTGGTGCTTGTTATTTGTTTTGTCTTTCATTAAATAAGGATTTGGTGATTTGGATATCTTTGTTGTTGGCGTCTTTTGGCCTTTTAGTTGATGAAAAACACCTACTTAGTCTTACTGGAGCTTATTTGAGCTAATCATATCCTTCGGTTTCGCTTGGTTGGTTTTATATGATGCTTCGACAATTGTAACAAATTTTGGTTTGTCGGTGCATTTGTGAATTAATGACCATTTCGGTAGATAATAATTAATTAACGAAAAGCTCAATTGTAATAATTCTGATTTACGTCTTGAAAGAGTTTATATCAAATAATAGGACCATGCTCTTACTTCTGAATTTGAATGATCCATTGACTTTTGCAAGCCTTTAACATTTGATTAAAATTCTTACCTTTCATGAAATTAAGATTTGACAATTTGTTTTATCTTTACCGCATTGGTCTTCTGGCTTCGTGATGACTTAATGATGCTTCCTTGAGGTTATTCATGGTACTTATTTCATTTTGGCTTGGTTGAATTACCTTAATCCTTCTATATTCTTGCGAAACTTTTCGATTCTTAAATGTATCAACGAATAATTGTATATTTTAATGGATTTTAATAATTCAATTAAGTACTCAATTTTATACTTCAAATCCTCGTCTTACAAATTTTTATTTGAAAGAAATAGAACTTTAACCTTGGTTTCAATTTTGAAAGGATCATTGAATGTTACTAGCCTTAAATTTTTGATGAAAACTTGTCTTTTTGTGAGATGTTATAATTTTAGGATAGTTTAAATAATTTACTTAAGGCTTATTTTATAATTCTATTATATCCTAGAGAGCATGTTTGGAAACTTTGAAAGGAGTCAATGATTCTCATTCATGAAGTGAAGTATTAATTTTCACAAAAAATAATTAACTCGTTGTCGATAAACTAATTTTGATTCTTATTTAGATGGCTTATTAATGTCTTTATATATGGAAATATTTAATTTATTCCAGTCATCTAATTTTGATCTAAAAGTAATCTAGTGTTCATACAATATCTTTTGAAAATTCAATATTTGTTAATTATTATTATTGTTTATTCAAAGACAATATTAATGATTTATTTATTTAATTGGATTTGATATAATAAACACAAGGCACTATTGACAATGTTAATGCATAATAGTTGCACAGAAACGCTAATTTGTTGTTGCTGTCACGTGAATGATGAAGTTAAAAAATGGATCACTCACTTGTCAGAGAGATATTTTTGCATGGATGATTGTGAGCAAACCGTGAGGAATTAGATCAAACGGTTGAAAAACCGCTTCCCAAATGGGGTCCTTTACCCCTAACCACGAACAGTTTTGGAAATCCCCCAACAATTTGGGAGAAAATCGTGCCCGAACATAGGTGAATTTTCCATAAATTCATTGCGGCTAGTTGGGCATCTAGTTGAATGAACTGGACACCTGGGGATTTGATGCTATCCTTCCCACTACTTTTCACTTCTATAAATTCGACCTCAGAGATTTGAGAGAGAGGAGGAGGGTCTCCAAAGACCAGAGGATGAATTTTATCTTCTTTGTATTTTCTTTTTTAAAATTTCTTTCAAAGAAGTTAGCATGGAAGCACTCGCAGCCAATAGCTGGTAGATCAACATGTTTATGAAGAAATGATGCTTTAGATGTATTTGCAGAACTGTTTTGTAAGCTTTGTAAAAGTTTTCTTTTACAGAGCTATGGAAATTGACTGTTTATATTTGGTTATCATTATTTCTCAATGAAATTAAGTAAATTGCTGGAACTTAGTTTTTTGGTACGCTTACTTTTCTTAATATTATAATCTCTTGAATTTTATTCTGGAAATTATGATTACTTTATTATTTGATCTATTGACATAAAATTGATTTAGATTTGCATAACTTAAATCTTCTAACAATGTTCATGATCTTACTTTGTTAATTGGCAGGATGTTTAAAGCTATTTAGATATGTCATATTTTTTTATTGTAGAATTTATTCTTAATTTAAAATTATTACATGTTTAATTTATGTGTGCAAATTGAGTCAATGTTAGTTTCAAGCTTTTGGAATTTGCATCACAAATTAGTTATATATTGCATATTAGTTATAATACATATTTAGGGTTTTAATTGCATGTTTCATAACTCATATCATTAAACAATGAGACTCTCCTCAAGAGAGAAAAACATAGATTAGATATAGATAACTAGCTTCGATTTATTAGTTGTTAAATAGGCATTTCATTTTAAATAGAGTAAAATAGACTATAGATAAATAGATAGTTTTAACTTAGTAGGTTCATTAGAATTTAGTTTAACTTTTAATTTTGTAATTAGTTTAGGATACACATTCTCTAAGTTTAAATAGTAAAACTCTTCTTGAGAGAGTGAAACTTAGATGGTAGCAGGACCATAACCTACGAGAATTATACATACCAAACATACCAGGGGCTAGTTTAAGCACCTTGTGTGGGTTAGTTCTCATTAGTTGGCCTTGGTCATAAAATTTGACCAACAATGGCGCTAGAAGGAGGGCCCGAAGGTAAAAAAAAGTGGTTTTATTTGCAATTATTTTTTATAACCATTTATCCTCTCGCTCTTTTATTTTTAGCTTTTATATTTTTACTCTTCTTCGTCATTATATATATGCTTAAGGGATGGTTAGATGACAATCTATCCATTTTAAGACTCAATTTGTCTTGATTGTTTATCATTCATGGCTCATTCCCAAATTCCTATTTGGGAATCAATTTTTAATTTTACATTAGTTAATATTCCCAATGAGACAGTCAACCTCTTGTCAAAACTTGAATTCGATGGTGAATGTGATATATCTGTAAGAAAACACCTCAAGAAGTTTGTGTGTAAATGTAACAAACATAATATTGTTGATCTAAGTGCTACATGCAGGTTATTTTCCCTTACTCTCAAAGGACGAATCAAATGCTAGTTGGAAACATTTTCACCTAATTTCTTTTTTTACATGGTTTCAATTTTCACATGAATTTTTAGATACTTTCAATGATTATGATTCTAATAAAATATGCAGTGAATTGTAGGCTCTTTGAAGGAAGAAAGGTGAGCCTCCACAATAATTTTTAGTGAGACTTTCTCATATTCTTTGCAAATTTCATATCGCAGATTTACCTTCGGAATTTGACCTTTTGAACTCTCATGCTCCTCTTATTCAAGACTCTTGTCAAAGTGATATTTCAATAATCATTTTCCAACCCTCCAAGAAGCTTCCTCCCTTGTCATTGATTCATATATTTTTATAAGTTCTTCCCAATCCCAAGGTGAGAAGATTGAAGTAGAACATGTGTCTTCTCCCTCCGATTATTATTCTCCATCATTACCCCTTGGAGGAGCTAGGCATACTTCTTTTATTCAAAATATTGAACCTATATATATTAAGGATTTGAATGGGGAAAACATATATAAGGATGAATTTATTTTTATAGATAGGGAAGTTGATTATTTTAACGAACAACAATATTCTGATGTTGTTATTACGAAAATAGATCAAGATGAATTAATTACAAAGCGAACTATATGTTCATCATTTTCTGATTTTTGTATTAATTCTTCTCTCGATTCAATTATCAATGAACAAAAATACGTTAATAATAATTTTATGTGTTCTGGTACATCAATAGAACATGTTGGAGAAGATGACATGAATCTTAATCACTCGACCAGATGTTGTTCAGGAAAATAGATTGATCTTTTTCAAGAGAATGCTAATAAAAGTTTTTATTTACATGAAGGATTGTCAATTGATCTTGATCTTAAAATGCCACCAAATTGTATTGTAAATGATCAGGTAATAAAAGAGAAATAGTTTGGAAATTTAAATGATAATGATCTTTCTAGGTTGAGAGGCTCTTTGAATTTCCTCACTTATAATTCTTACTTTTCTATTTATCTTGATTTATTTTCTGATTTTGATATGCATGAGATTCCATCAAATTTACCTAGCTATGTGCCTTCAAAATCACATTTTTATGAGATATCTAACATTGGCGATTCACTTATTAAGCATGAAGTTGAGGGATTAGGGCATATTTGATTATTAGATCGTCATCTGATACAATCTTTTAAAGAGAAAGAAGGTTCATCGCAATATAGTTGTAGTCAACCAATTTTTGATGAGATCAACTTACCAATTTTTGTTGAAACTAAAAATGCTTGTTCTCATCAGAATCACTTATGTGGGAGATCTAATTTTAGTAGTGATAATAAAATATTTGTCCAAGAGTTTCCTATAACTTGTGATCACCAAAAACTTGCATCTTTTTCAATTGATTCACCTTTAGTTGTTGACTCTTTTAATGAGATTACTTATTTCAATATTAGGCCACTACCAATTCATTCACCTATTACATAATTTCATTATCATACTCTGTATTTGAAACCAATTCTTCGAGTTGTTAGTGTGACTAGTGCTAGTCATTTGTTTCTTCAAGTTAATTCTCCTAAGATAGTTTTCCACATATGGATTTCATGTTGTTAGTCCATATTTTGCATTCTGATTTCCATGACAGGACTACAGAATGGCTTGAAGATATTATCTTAAAAGAATTTCTGAAGTTGGTAAATGTGTCTTATCATTGCATGTGAATAGAATTTCAAATGGTACCCAAGGACAAAGCCTATTGCAAAAACTCCTTAACCAAAGTCGGTGCCGGAATTTAAAGAATTGCAGATCCAACTTCAAGAGTTATTAGATTTGGGGTTGATTAGACCCAACATATATCCAAGGGGAGAACCTGTGATCTATTTGTCAAGAAGAAATACGAATCATGGCATTTGAGCATAGATTACCGTCAACTAAACAAGGAAACTATAAGAAATCAATACCCTCTACTGAGGATTGATGACCTTTTTGACCAAATGAAAGGTGCAAAAGTATTTTCAAAGATAGATACAAGGTTGGGATATCACCAGTTGAGAATTAAAGATGAAGATATTCCGAAGACCGACTTCAAGACAATATTTGGACACTTTGAGTTTGTAGTGGTACCTTTTGGATTGAAAAATGCACCAAGCGTATTTATGAACTTAATGAATGGTGTGTTTCATCAATACCTAGAAACGTTTGTGCAAGTATTTCTAGATGATATTTTAATATATTCTAAAACACCGGAAGAACATGAGGAACACTTGAGAATGTGCTACAATGCTTAAGACAGAAGCATCTATACGGAAAGTTATCCAAGTGTTTATTCTTTCAGAAGGAGATTCACTACCTTGGCCACATTATATATGGTGAAGGGATTGCAGTGGATACGAAAAAGATTGAATAAATTTGGGAATGATCGACACCCACCAACGTACACGAGGTATGAATTTTTATGGGATTGGTGGGATATTATAGACGGTTTGTAGAAGGTTTCTCCAAAGTGCCAGGACCCATAACGGAATTACAAAAAAATACTAGACCATTTGTGTGGAATGAGAAATGTGAAAGGATTTTTACAAACTAAAGGAATTATTAACAACTGCACCCATATTGAAAGTTCCTAATATGGACAAGGATTTTCTATTTTTTATGGATGCATCGAAGGATGGAGTTGGGTGTGTATTGATGCAGGAAGGAAGGGTGATTTCCGACACATCCTGAAGACTATGACCGCACGAAGAGAACTATGCAACCCATGATATGGAAATGACTACGGTAATTCATGCGTTAAGTTTATGGAGACACTACTTGGTCGGAAGGAAATTTGAACTAAAGACAGACCATTGTGGGCTACAACACATATTTACTCAGAGAGACTTAAATGCTAGACAGGGAAGATGATCGGAGTTACTTAGTGAGTACAATTTTGACATAACCTATGTGAAGGGAACCTTAAACACAGTAGCTGATGCACTCAATCAGAGACCTAGAATATTCTCAGTTATATCGATGAAAACCAACCTAAGAGAGAAGATTCTAGCACTACAAAAAGATGACACATGGTATAACGAAATGAAAATAGAATTGGAGAATGCGTAAATGAGGATACCCAAGTATGAAGGGTACTCCTTTGACATGGATGGGCTACTGAGGTATAACAACTGTATCTATGTACCAGAAAATGAAGAGATTCAGAAATTGATTTTGACAGAATCCTATAGAGCGGTTTATAGCTCGCTCATTCAGATTAAAGAAAATGTATGTAGATCTGAAACCTCTATTATTAAAGAGGGATGTGGTAATTTTTGTAGAAAAATGTATGAAATGTCAAATGGTGAAGGAAGAACACCGAAATCCTGCTGGATTGGTCTAACCACATGCAATTCTTGAATCTAAGTGGGAATTCATCTCTATGGAATTTATAGTTGGTTTACCTATGACCCACCGAAGACCTGACACCATTTTTGTAGTAGTCGAAACTCTTACCAAGAGTGCCCACTTTCTACCGATCAAGAACACATACCAAGATCTTGAAATTGCTAAGGTTTCCATAAATGAAGTTTTAAGATTGCACGAAATACCAAAAAATATTATTTCAGATAGAGGTTCGGTATTTACCGAAAGGTTTTGGACAAGCTTCCAAGAAGCCGTAGGTACTCAACTCAAATAGATTACCGCTTATCAAACAAACACGGATGGACAAACCGAAAGGGTGAACCAAGTCTTGGAGGACATGTTAAGGATGTACATAATGGATCAACAGAAAAGATGGGAAGAATACCTACCTTTAGTGGAATTTTCTTACGATGACAGTTATCAAAGTTCAATTCAAATGGCACCTTTCAAATTTCTCTACAGACGACCTTGTAGAACTCCCATAAGTTGGGATAGATTGGAATATAGGGAATTGTTAGGCCCATAAGTGATATAGGAAATGGAATATCAGATGGTGACCATTCGTGCTCGACTGAAGGAAGCACATGATTGGTAGAATATCTATGCATATGCGCATAGAAATGATCGAAGTTATGATACTGAGGATAAGATATTTTTGTGAGTGAAACCATAGAAGAGTTCGATAAAATTTGGCAAGGAAGACAAGTTTTCCCCTAGGTTTGTGGGGCCATTTAGGATCTTGGAACGGATAGGACTGGTTTGCTATTGTCTTGACTTGCCATCATAATTGAGTAGGATTCACAATGTTTTTCATGTTTCAGTATTACGTCATTATGTTTTAGATACTTCACATGTAATTGATTTGAGCAATGTGTAGATAACGGATGACGGGGCCGTGATGGCCAAGCCGATCCAGCTATTGGACCAACAAACACGACAACTTAGTCACCATGTGATTGATCAAGTCAAAGTGCAAAGGGATAGTTATAGTCCTAGCTCTGCGATTTGAGAGGAAACAACTGAGGTGCGTCGTAGTTTTCCGTATTTATTCAGAACTTCGGGACGAAGTTCTAGATAAGAAGTGGTGTATGTAATGCCCCGAGACTGTTGTAGAATTTAAGGGAACTTGTCGAGTGACCCAGCTGAATAAAAATTTAATAAAAATGACCCTTTGATTATATATATTTTGAATAATTTTGAAACACCGGATGATGTGCTTGACGACAAATTGATGAACGAAAACAATGAATTGAATGGCACTTGTGGAAATGGATACTTTATTTAAATTGATGAATACATGCATGTTCTGCTTAATGATTAGTTGTGTCATAAAATATATGATGTGTATAAATGAATTTGAATATGTTGCTTAATAGTTAGCTATGTTATGAAATATATGATGTGAATGAAAGAAATGCATGTTTGCTTAATGAGTAGTAGATTGACAAAATATATGATGTTATGAGTAAATTATGGTTTCTTAACAATTAATAGGTTATGCTGTGAATTATGATAAATGAGAACATAAATATTAATGTGTGCTTTGGAGCATGTGTGTAGTGACAGGTGAAACGATTCACCGACGGACTTACAAAGGAAATAAATGGGTCGTAGAGTACGAATAAAATCACACACAGAAGAACGACAAAGGTGTTGAATTTCTACGAATTCCAGACACAAGTTTAAAAGCACCTATCCTCTTACTCGGGGAAGCGTGAATTCATTTGAAGTGTACCATGATGAAATTGGTCACATACGAGGTTGGGGGGTGCGCAGTAAGAACATACTTGCTCCTCAATGCCATTAGTTTCCAATAGAGTGTAGACAGAGGATTGATGGTAACGAATCCTAAATCCCTACATGAACTTCCCACAAATAAGATGAAATGAAGAAGTATTAATGAAAGGACCCGATGATGTGGTACCATGTTGATAAAAATAAAATGAGGGACGGATGGACCTGACGATGTCGTACCTAGACCCAAGACCAGAACAATTGATGAATATTATGCATTAAGCATATAGGTTTGCATTTAGGCTATTTGCACATGAAATAATTATTTGTAATTAAAATAATGGAGAATATTTGTTTAGGAGAAAATAGTATACTAAAACATTACCATGTAGCCAACTCCACTTGCACCCACAAAAATATAAACTAGATAGAAGCATCAGGGGGGACAAACTTGAGTAAATCTAGGAATGTAGGTGCACTGTCCTAGGAATTGAACACATGGCTAGGTGACCTAATTATATTTAAATAATTAGAATATTAGGAATTTTTTGCATGAAGCAACATGTGTCGTAGAGAATTTTCCTATTTAAGGAAGGAAAGAGGAAAGGGAAGGACACCCTATGGATGGATGGTTACCGTAATGATTGTAAAACATTGATTTGATTCTATTGTGAGTTTGGAAAGAGATTTTGCTGAGGGGAAATCCCACTTCTGAACCTCCAGTTTTTTTGTGTGATCTCTACAACCCCGTTTCTCGGATGTTCGGGATGAAGAAGAGTACTCCTGATATGGTTGGGAGGTCAACTGAGGTGTCTGTTGGTGAATTCTGAAGATTTGGAAGGGGATCGAGAAGTACTTGAACTCTGGTATCACCATCAACAACTTGAGCATTGGTCCAGGCAAGTCACATTTATTTAGTTTTGAATATATATGAAGAATGCAAGTGATTAGAGATAACAACTACACATATATTACATGGCTGGAATTATTTGTAATTTATAATAATTATATAAATGTTTATTACAAAGCTGAACTTTGAATTAGATTCTCGTAGAATGGAAGTGATCTTTGAACCTCACGATATACTAGTGGTATACATATAACCTTATATAATTTTCATTTTATTTCTGGGCTTGCGTAAAGCACCCTTGGAAATGCATGGGGTATGCATGATGGTATTTCTACTCTGTTTCCTTTGCTTTGACTCGAGAATTCAAAAATACCATCCACCCAGAATGATGGACGAACCATCCACGACAACATTCTTGTTTCTCCATAAATTGGAATGGTGTAACACTTCATTTTAATTGCATTTCATTTAAATATGGATGGCGATTGATATCTGTAGATAGATTCCAAAATGTTTGTAAATATTTATTTATCTCTGCATCCCAATCGAAGCAGATGGTGATCAATCTCAGTAGATCGATGTCAAACTATCGTAGCACTTCATTTTACTTGCATTTCGTTCAAAATGTGGATGGAGATCGATCTTTGTAGATTGATGCCAAAATAGTTGTATTAATTTATTATCTCTTCATTTTAACTGAAGCGGATGGTGATCAATCTCAGTGGATTGATGCCGATTTGCTGTGGAGTTTCATTATACTTGCATCATGTTTAAATGTAGATGGTGATCGATCTATGTAGATCGATGTGAGAACGCTTGAAATATTCCTTTATAACTGCATATCAATTGAAGCAGATGGCGATCGATCTTAGTGGATCGATGCCAGATTGTTGTAGCATTTCATTATACTTGTATCATGTTTAAATGTAGATGGTGATCGATCTTTGTAGATCGATGACCATAATCCTTTTGTGAATTCATTATATATGTATATCATTTGATGCAGATGGTGACCAATATCAGTGGATATATGCCTAAATACTTGTAACACTTTCATCATTCCTGTATATCGCTTGAACTTGGATGGCAATCGATCTCTGTAGATCGATTCCAAATTGCCTGAATATTTCATTATATCGGCATATAGATTGAAGTGGATGCTGATCGATCTCAGTAGATCGATGCCATATCATTTTAAATGCTTTATCATACTTGCATATCATTTGAATGTAGATGGTGACCGATCTCGGTAGATCAATGCCAAATTATTGGAATATTTCATTATGTCTGTACATCGTTTGAAGTGGATGGTGATCGATCTCAGTAGATCGATGCCAAAATGTTTGTAACATATTATCATACCTGTATATCATTGAGTGTGGATGGCGATCGATCTCTGTAGATCGATGCCAAATCGCTTGTAATATTTCATCATATCGGCATATGATTTAAAGGTGGACGGTGATTGATCTCTGTGGATTGATTCCATATTTCATTCGATGTCGGATTTCTTTCAACAGTTCATTCTGATTACATACTGTGTAAATACATATGGTGATCGATCTTTGTATATCGATGCCAAATGGTTGGAATATTTCCTTATATTTGCATATCATTTGAATGTGGATGTGATAAACCAGTGGATAGACATCATGACTATGTGTATAGCATTTCATTTAATTAAATGCGAATGGAAGATCATGCATACAATCCGTGGATCGATGCCATGCCAATGCATGTAGTGTTCCATTAATTACTTAGTGAGGTATGGCGGTGAATGTATTTGGTCTCTCTGTGACCAATGCAAGGTTATGGAAGTGGAGATCACTTTCCATATACCTTATGCGAACCTTAACATGATCGATATTCAAGTAGAAAGGTCATTTATATATGTTGTTGAGTCAAGTCTAGATCATCACCGATTGAGCGAATCTATTTTAACAAATCAATTGTGTTTTATAAATTTGAGTTTAGATAGTTGTAGATCGAGTCATAGCTCTTAATTTTAGATTGTGGATACAATGTCACATTCTCGTTCTATCCACTAGTTGTCAAATGCTTGGGTTCTTATTAACTTGTAATGTAATGAATAGAGTATGAGTGTAGGTAGTTGAATTTAATTATTACATCAATGCTTCATTTAAGTTGGAGTGTACTAATAATGAATGGAATACTCATATTAACTTGTTTTAAGGGATTTCTTTAAGTTGTATACATACATACCAAATGAAAAAAGAATTGAGATTATTAGTGATATAGCGCATAGATAAATGTGGCTGGTTAATTCAAGTGAAATAGTTGATTAGATAAAATAAAGTGCTGTTTAAGAATTCCTTTTAATGAAAATAATTCTATAGATAAACGAAATGCATTACATGGAAACATGTTAGTTAGCCATGGCCAACACATGTGTTTACATGTGGATGTATGAAGGTAATAGGTTACACAGTTGATTTATATATTGTCTTATTGTAGTTATGATGTATTATGTTCTACCTTGAATCAGGTTGTACGATACAAAAATGAATTCTCTCTATATTAAACTATGTATGTTATGTTGTTGGTTAGATTATGGTCATGGTAAAGAGAACGAATCTCTATATACAATTAAGATATGTCATAAGTTACATTTGAACTTGTAACATCCCTCAAAATTCGACCCTTATTATTATTATTATTATTATTGTAAATAATTACTGTAAACGTTTCTGGTGAGGAGCTCAAAGCCAAGGCCCCACCAGTAAACATTGCGTCTAATGAGGTTTATTTTTTTTAAATATTATAAAACTAGGTGGTAGACCTAGATCACTTGAAGTAGTGACGCCACAACGGGCATTTGAATTTGTACTAGGGAAGATAGGTTCACGATGACCTATGTCATTTTGGTACCCATAGGTAGTTGGGGAAAAGTAACCTAGTAATGATCATTCGTTCAAAACACAAATAATAAGAATGCCACCTAAGTAAAGCCAAAAATAAACTAAGCAACTAGACGAACATTATATATATATATATATATATATATATAGACACCCTCCTATGAGAGAAGGAGGTAGAATTATTGATTTGATGTTAAAGTCCACAATATATGTACCTAAAAGATAATCAGGATTATTCAAATTATATACACATACACATTCCAAAGAGGAGAACTATATATATAGTAATGTATAAAAGCCACCTTGCAATGAAAACATATTATGCGAATATGTATGCATGGAATCATGGTGTTACTAGAACAATACAAATATATATATATATATATATATATCTACATTTATATGAAAAAGTATTTACTTTTGGTAGTTATATAAACCAAGTCCTATCTATTTACTTATAGGCAAGTAAACATAAAAAATAACGGTTGTTTTAACGTATCATAAACCTCACACACAAATGAGGAATCTCACATTTATTTTATTATGAATATGTGTGATACGTATATGGGAGAATTACATATAATGGTGATAAATAAAATTATACATATGTTTATGTAAACATATAAACATATGAGTACGGATATGTTTTGAAAGAAATTATTATAAAAGAAAAGTATTCTTTCTTAAAATAAGATAGAGAACACCTTTATTAATTAGACTGTTAGTTAGGAGATTGTTGCGATTTGTCTACTGCGTTGAGTGAGCTATCAGTGGTCTCCTTAATAAAGACATGACCTTACGGGGAATTCTCCACGATGGGTAGCCTCCATATATCTTATTCTTATTAAAAATGTGATTCGATTTTGGAGCAACAAGTTGCTACACATTAAATTGCTTCCAAGAAGAGGTTTTAGTGGTTCCTCACCACTACGAGAAAATTGTTGTAACTGTCGTGAAGAAGGGGGAGTGGTCCCTTGGAGAGGGAGCCAACTCAACGCATGAGACATGGGCGGTTATGAAAATAGGCCAAGTGTTGGAAACTATTTCACCACGTGTCACCACATAGGGTGAGGGACTCGTCCTTCTTATCAAGGATCTTTTGGCACTCTCTCTGTCTCTTCTAGGGATACAATGTTGAATTCGTTCGAAACCTAGTTCTGTAGTTTGTTTCGGAAATGAGATAGCCCGAAGGCTTGTTACCTCTTTTGTTCCATTTTATATATATATTGTTAGATCAAAGCGAGTGAGGAAGGACCACCATGACCCTGGCGGACTCACCAAAGCAGGACAACTCCAAATCTTTAAAAAGGAACTGATCGCAACTCTTGGGGGGGGGGAAGCAGTTTTTGAGATGGTATGCGTCTTAGATCTAGCCCAGTGTTTTCTCGAGTGAACTTTGTCTCTGCGGGGTAGCAGTTTTGGGTGATCTGCGTCTAGATCTAGCTCGGTTTTTATTTTGGAGTGAATGCTATCTCTGCAATGGCAGTGCAAAGGTGAAAGGGAGCTCATCGGGAAGGGAAGAAATCTGGTCAGTATGCTGACTTACGTTCATAGATCTTTTTTTCTTATTTTGTATGCTGAGTTACATTTTGTAGATATTGTGATCTTGGTAGGAGAAGTAGGATTCAGTTTTCCAAGTTTTTATGAGAGTGTAAGTACATGGAATCATGAACTGTGTGCCTAGCTGAGAGTGTTCACATTATAATCACTTTACATCCTTCTGTTTTGAAAGAATCACCGTAGTTCTCTGCTAAATGCCTGGTTGATTTAGATTGACGAGATCCGATTAAATGGAAATTTGTAATAGATGCATTGTGCTTATTTAGATGGTTCCTTGTTTGATAGTTATGGAAAACTGTGAACCAAGTAAGGTAGGTGATAAATGGTGGTTGCGCACTCAGAAGATGTATTTCTACTATATATTAATGCCTAGATATGATGCTTTGAGGAAAGAAGGATTCCGAGGTAGTAGCTTCGAACTTATGTTTTTATTTATGCCGGAGGTCAAAGGAGAATTTTAACTTAGTACTAGATTTTTTTGACGAGTTAGACTTCTGTATGGAGGATATTGGTAGCATTTGAAAGTGTAGTAATCTTGGTTGCTGCTTTTCTTGGATTCTTCAATCCTGCCATTTTTTCCCTTCTGGCAATACCATTTGGTGACTTGGTGTTTCCTTTCTGCGTATATGAAGTTGCAGATCTACCATAATACTGCTTGGAACTATCAATGCTTACTGTTTGGTTGATTTGTCCTTCTGAATCTTTATTTATTTTGTTGATGACTGCGAATCCATCTATTGATGACCTCGATTTAGTTGGTCTTCCCTCTATCTATTTTAATGACTGCGGTTTGAAGTTCCAATTCTACCTATGCCTGCAATTTAGGTTTTACTCTTTAGATTGTAACCAAGGATTCAAGATCGGAATACTATTCTCTTTGAGATGTTATATTGGTAGTAATTGTGAACCTTGCAATCTTGGTTGATTGGTTGGATTTTACATAGTATTTTTAATGAACTCTATTGCAGTTCTAAATAGTGGTTGTAGTATTCATCGTAGCAGATATGGATACTTTATCCTCTACGTATAGATGTTATTTTGATAATAAGCGTAAAAGCCCTGGTAACCTTAATCGTTGGACGATTGATTGCATATTTTCTGATGAACGATATTCAGTTCATAATTTTGGTTATGACTGCGTTTTGAAGTGCCAGATTTTAACATTGCTTACGATTTGGTTACACTCCCTTGTGGTGTATAGTATGTCTAGATAAATGAAGATTCAGGTCTACTTTTTTGCATATTGTAGGTCTAGAAAGAAGTAATGTAATCTAGGTATACATTGCAGGATAATTCATTTAATCGCTGGAAGTTACTTCTATCCAAAAGTTGAATACTACACGGCTCTACAATTTCCTTGCATGTATTTATATTAGTCATTTGACAGAGTTTTGCTTGTATAAGAGGTCGATTATACAAGTTAACGAAATCTCAAGATGTCTTTGATTGAAAAACAATAAACATTATAATAGGCTAGCTTACATTGCTTTGATCTCGTAACTCTCTGATTTGAATGTTAATATGATGCTTAAGTTACTTCCTTGTTGTGTATCAATCAAGTGAATTTGTTTTGTTCATCGAATAGCTTGTTTTGGGATGTTTTCTCCTTTGGTTAAAGTTCAGGAATACATTAATGTTTATAATATATCTTTAGGTTATAGGATTTCTTAAACTCGGAAAACTGTCCAGTTTAATATGTATCTTATGTAAAGGAATTGATACCCATAGTTAAGATCCTCTTCTAGCCTTTGTTACGGCTAATTGCTACCTTGAAGGTATTAAATGTATATGGTTGATTCATGAAAAGCTCTATGTGATAGACGTTTGACGGAAGAAGAAGGAATCTTGTTACAGCAACCATGTTGCTCGTTGTAATCTTATTACCTCTTTGCCTAATAATAAATGATGCACACACCTTTGTGGACTAGCCCGTGTACGGGTGAACCACGTTATATTTTGTCTCCTATGTTTCCTATGGTGTTTCTCAATGTGTCTTATGTATGAGTACTTGTTTCTGTCCTTAAAAATGTTTATGATTACTTTGATGTATACGATTCATATAAAAGGTTGGTTGTTGATATAATGCTTCTCATATGATTATGATTGTGTTGTTACCATTTAGATTGTTTTATTGAAAGAAGTATATGTTTCTTAAAGGATGTATATTAAGACATAATGAAGTTTGTGTTTCCCGCAAGATTTAAGAAATGGTTGACATCTTAAGTTAAGCATTGATTTAGTTAAAAGTAAAACATCTATCTATTCATGCAAAAATGACGGGAGATAGTACTTAATATACATGAATTTCATTGAGGGATCTTTTCCTTGATTATTATAATGACATTTATAAACAGTAATAAACATTGCAAAGTTTTAATTATTTGTAAGCAATAATTTAAGAAAGTAAACCCACACTTTATATTTCTGCATATATTTTAGTGACATTTTAGGCACTTAGAGAAGTTTTAAATTTTACGAAATTTTGGGTACGTGATAGAACTATGTTATCAAAAAAGAAGTTTACCACTTATTAAATGATCATGATATGAACTGGCATTCTACTAAAAAAAATAAAAATCTAACCAAGACGGACCCTACACATTTTTTTAAAACAACCAAATTTTATACTCAAAAGCTCAACTGTAAAATGTTAAACACATATTACAAAATGCAGAGCCCAAATAAGAAGTAAAATTCTTATCCATAGAGTTCAAAAGTCAAGTATTCACATAAAGAGCTGAGAGGCTTCTTTTAAACATTGTATTCGAAACTCAGAGCCAAAAGACCTATTTTATTATAGACAGAGTCGAAATGTCTCTTTTATTATAGACATAGCCGAAAGGCTTAATATATAAAAACAGTAAGTATTCAAAATACAAAAGTCAGATGAGTAAGTGAAAGCCTTAAGGCTACCCAATAATCCATGCTAGTTAAATATTCAAATGGGAAAATGCAAAAGCATTGCCCCACTACTTTAGTGTAAAAACTTCCATTCATGCTTAAGGAAGGCACTAACCGAACCTTCACATTAAATATCATATGGGTGAGGGTAAGCTTACCTATGTTCAGAGCCACCACCAAAATAACAATGCACTACATGAAAAACAAAAACGACAACGCACATGAGTTAGAATGGAATGTAGGGCTGAGACTTAAGTAAATAATGGTAATATTTGTTATGAAAATAATACTTACATGGTTCGCAGATAAAACCCAGAATATCAAACCCAATAGACATGGGAAATATCACTCCTTGCACCTATACATCGCACAAACCTTAGTTATCTTTTATTTTTATATAAAAACAAAGAGCAAGGAGAAGGAAAGTATTTAAGCTCAACTTCGAAACGTGATGAATTTTCCTGTTAACAAAACCGAACCATATTCAAACTCGATGTCCATTTTCCATGGATTTATAGTGAAACTAAATACGCGCAAGCATTACGGAGATGAAAATTTCCTGTATAGAGGATAGTCTGCACTTAAGATACCTCTCCTTGGTCACAAGGTATCTGCACAAGCATGGCAGTTAGGTCAATACATATACTTAAAAATCCAAACAGAATAATGAAATGCGAAACAAAAGTATTGGTATAAATATTACCTACGGTAAACCCAATGAAGGGTTGAAACTAAGCCCTTACATTGTTGAGGATGAGATTCTCCCAATCTTGAACCCTTAACAAACTTCAACCATTATTTTTTCCATAACGAAGTTTCACAGTGAGCCGAGTTTTGCATTGAGTTGAGGGCTCCATAATAGTGCAGGAAACATCTAAGCTCAAAGCTTGATATAAACAAGATACATTGAACCAAAATAAAAACACAGAGTCGATCTAAGAAAAAAAACACAGATCTGTGCTCAAAGTTACTGATTCAAATGAACATATTCAAAACAGAGGAAAAACCCTCATAAAGCACTTCAAGCACTCCATAGGGAGGTCTCTCATGTTTTTAGTTACATATATCAATATCAAGGATATAAACCATCATCACATTGAAGGATGAGCAACTCTATAGCCAAGGGGTTCTTGCAAAGAGCCGAGGCTCTACATCGCATCAGCATAACCCCAAGACGAAAAACAACAATCAGAAAAATCATCGTCCTTGTCCGAATAAAAATTAAAAAGATCAATTACAATCCCAAGATAAGGATCCAACGATGCACAGGGTGCCACGTGAAGGAGAAAATGGGTATACTTCCATCCTTCATAAATACCATCACATGGACACACCAACTCACCTCCACTTTGGTGCTTCGTATAAGTCTGCATTAACAACAAAGATCTCTTGAAATTAAAATGAAATGATATCGTATAATCATGTTGACCATTCTATGGTCATGCCATATGCAAGCACGAAGACTATATTACAAAATGATCACATAGAATAGAATATTCACAAATGCAAAGTTTAGAACATGTGTTTCGAACAGATATGGTAAAACTATAGTTAGAGTATAAGTATAGGAAATTTCTTAGATCCAAAGGGTTATATATATCTATAGCCATGCCCATAGTTGTAGAGTACACAAAAGGATACAATTTTAATGCTTATACTATAAAAGCCTACAGTTAAAGATTTATTTTGTATGATCTTATGGTATATGGTAGAGAATCATAAATTGATCCTACTATAGGTTTAGCATAAGAAGGGTTTCATTTATGTTGTATTATGTAATTCAATACACATACCAGACAATGAATCATTCATTATCTTTAATAAAAAGTAGTAGTCATCAAATAGTATCTATCGTTTATTTCCGCAAACTACGACTGCAACATTATATTCATTTTCGAACTCAAATTATACTTTATGAGAGATGTCGAGTTGTGTCGCATCCTTCATCAACCTGTATACCTGTGACATAAGAATTAATGTCATTAATAAACACTTATAGATTTATTTTAAATTGAGTAAATGAGGGGTTATGACAAATTGGTATGAGAGCATGGTTACAAATAGTAGGCCTGAAAAATAGGTTCAACACGTATGATCATGACGAGACAAAAATAAAACTGACTCATGTTTTCTTTATGGTTATTTATGGAACATAAATATAACCTCTATTTTATAGGAAAATGGAAGGAGTAGAAACATCTGCTGAAGAAGGATAACATCAAAGGTAACAAGGAAATAAAAAATAGGAAAATATTAATGATGATGACCTATGGGTAGATTTGAATGAAAATAAGAATGCTAATAAATCAGAATTATTCCAAACAATAAACGAATTAAAGGTAGAAATACAAAGTGTGAAAGAGGATAATGAACGTATCCTAAAGACACAGGAAGAGTTAAAAAATATTCTACTTAATAAGATACATGATCAATAAATAGTAAATAACAAATTATCAGATGAAGAAATTAGGAAAACTATATCATATAAGCGAAGAGAACGAAAATTAAATTTGCAGATAATGAAATTGATTCATCTAGTGGAAGTTTAGTAAGGAAAAATAAACAGAAGTATAATACCAGTGAAAGTAGTGACATCGAACAAATTAAGAAAAAGACTAAACACTACGAAGAAATTACTTGAGAATTTAAGAAAATAAAACCACCTATCGTTAATGGTGAAGTTGAAAACGGAGAAGAAGCTGAAGCATGGCTATCCAGAATGCATAAGTACTTCCAAATTTATAATTAATCTACAGAATCAAAAGAAAAAGTGGTGTCATATACCAAATTTTGCATTGGATTACAATAGCCTAAGCCCATTGGTCATATTCATGAGAGTTTTTCAAATTGATGCTAAGAGTCAAAATATTGCCTAGGAGGAAAATTACTAGTTTCCTAGGTTGAGGGTGGAATCTTTGAGATTTGACATAAGGAGGATAATAAATGATGTTTTCACATTAGAATGGAATAAATATTTATTAAAGGAGATAAATAAATATATACAAGTGAAAATCAAAGTGGCATTTAATCATGAAGACACATGGAGGAAGCGGGACCCACATATGCCTAGATTCCCCCCTACACTTGGCATCATTCTCTCACAAATTCAAATTCAAGGTGAATGGTAGCATAATTGGGGAGTTCAAAAGGTATTATTCATGGCATGAATCATCCAAGGTCTAAATTTAGAGGAAGAGTAACTCCCATGGAAGAGGAAGAGGTAATTTGGAGCTAGTGGAACACTTGGGCTAGATTCCCTAGCTCTATGACAACAATGATGAAGATACTATGACACCTATGACAAAAAGCAGACATGAAGGCTAACATATGACATATATGTCATTTCAAGGATTAAAATAGCTTCCAAGAGGGCTCTAAATGGAGTTAGGGAAGCTAAGATGCTTCCACATGTGATTTGGTGGAAGTGGAAGACTAGGATTTGTTGTACAAGTGGCATTCTTTGGAATCTCTTCCCAGCTTGAGTTGGAATGCATCTCTTGGAAGTAATTCGACCCATAGAGAGCTTGGAAAATTTATAAATGTCAAGAAAAAAGAATGAAGGCATCTTTTGATCATTTGTAGAATTTGCAATTGCATGTGTGAAGAGGGAGAGCTAGTGGATGACCAGTTTCTTGCCTTAGCCAATTTCGAGGGTGAAAGATTCCCATCCAAGTTGATAATTGGAAAGTCAATTCAGAACTTTCATTTGGAGGTTTAATGGAGTCTTTATTTTCAGGTGTAAGCTACAGGACATCTCATGGTTTCTTCTAGTGCAACACTTTCTCTCAACCATTTCCAGTTTTGATGACATATTCTTGCTCCTTGAGGGAGGGCGCTTTTGGTGAGATATTGTACTCTTTGGGGGAGCTTCTAATGACCCATTTATTTTTTAATATGAACTGACTACTCTGTTCTTAATCAAGAGAATTTTGCAGGTCGAAATACCAAGTGGAAATGTATAAATGTGATTTTTAACGAATAAATTGTGTCATTTTCTCCATAGCTCTTGCATAGCGCCCTTGTGGTTGCATATAGTAGTGAAGGAATTCCATTTCGAATTCATGTACATGTAATCTCATATATATATCTGTAATAACCATCTGATAATATCCAAAAGTCAAGATTCCAAGAAAAACTATGTTAAATTGCTCATTAATGGACAAACAATGCCATTTCCCCACTACCTTGTTGTGAACCAATGTAATGTTGATGGATTCGAATGGATAAGTAAAATAATGATGGTTTATTGATGAACGGAATTTTATTTATGTTTTATACAACTTTAATGTTCAATATATAATCATTTGCAGTTATTTTGTGAAGTTTCATTACATTTGGAGAAGATTTGATGCCATTTCCCCCAAGGTCGAACTAGTGAATTTTGCTGTTGTTTGGGAGAAGGTTAAAACATACTTAATAATTGATTAATGGTGCACATGAGACCTAAATAATGTAATTTAGACATCCCCTACCTCTTTTCAGAATTTCGAGTGGGTTTGGAGGCATTTGGAGAGCCATTTCAGAACTTTCCCTGGGGGGATTTGAACCTCAAATTGCTAGTAAAATTTCCTACTTGGTCCAGAATCTTAAAAACATTTACAGAAGTATTTGGAGGACCATAATTCATCCCTAAACATCATATTCAATTCTTAATACCAATCATATACCTCCTCAGAATATTTGGGATCATTTGGGTCAATTTGGAGACCTAGATATCAAAACTAGTCAAAGGTCGAAATTGGGGAAAAAGTGAAAAAATGGGCATTTTAATCAATTTTTAAAAATGGGACATTACAGTGGTACCAAAGCATGATCTTGGCACCTTATGTGGTTCAATATTAATTATGAAAATAATTCATGGACCACCATTAGATATTGAAACCAAAATTTCTTTTGTTGAAAAGGAAAAAGTAGGAAAAGAAGAGCAACTATTTTTGAAGAAAATATGACTAGGGATAAGAAGGGAACCTCAAAGGAGATTGAGGAGATTAGGAAAGTCATTAAACCATTTTTTGATGAACTCTCAATGGGACTGAGAGACATGACCAAGCAGATGATGAAGAGATTTGAATTGATGCCTAGGCAGCTAGGAGCCAAAGGGGTAGTAGGAGGCAGCAGTAGTGCACATTCAGAAGAAAAGAAGACAATGGGTGAGCATATTTTCTCAAGTACATGACCCCATAATACAACAAATTAATTTCAGAGAACACCAAGTCCTACTGCACCAAAATTTCTTGAGTCCAATGATGTCGAAGAAACTCTAATCAAATGGAAAAATTTGAGTGAAGATTGCAGAAACATTCTACCATTTGATCAATACTTCATTGTCTCAAACAAGCTCAAGATGAAGGAAGGTAATAAGAATCCAATTCAAAATAGAGATTCCAAATATGTTTATCTTAAGGAAACCAAGGGGAAAGATGAATCAACTTGCTTGAAGGAGAAAAACGAGGAGACCCATGAACCACCTAGTTCTAAAATAGGTGAAGTAGAAGAAGCATCACATGAAGAGGATCGGAAGTCATTCCCAAGTGACTCTGAGAAAGATGAAGAAACGTCACAAAATCATGAAGAAGATTCTATTGAAAATATGGAAGATCATTTCAAGACACCTTCTACTTTAGACATGAACCAAAGAGAATCTACTAATGGATGCTTGAACTATGAAGAAGTACCTACTGATGGGTGCTCACACCTATATGTTGGTGACATAGAGATCATTTTTGAAAGTGTTGCTGCAAGCCAAACTTCCATTAAACATGAAAATGAATACCTTGTAGCAGTTGAAGAAGAAATAAGATCAACTTCTCCATCACCACTTGAGCTTCATGAATTGGTCCAAGCAAGAAATAAGAAGATGAGGAGGTTCATTTGCAAGAGCCTCATTTTCTTGAAGGGTCCTTAAAGATGAATTAAAATAAGATCCAAGAATCCCTTAGCATTCTCCATGACACTCAAGCATTGGTGTCAGTTGGAGAGCTACTTCATTAGAGGAAACATCCTTCCTTGAAGACATGCAGAAGATTCAAAGAGCAATGTGCCACATCAAAGGTAATTTCATGTCTTTTCTTTTTGATAGAAACCATTTGTTTGAGCTTAATGAATTTTTACATGATGCATACTTGAAGAATAATGAGGACAATCATAAGCTCACAATTCAAAATGAGAAACTTCTTGGAGAGTTGCAAGATAGTTGTTTTTCCTCCTATGTTTCAGATTGTCAAATGGTAGATTGTTTGGAGGATTCTCATGACATGGTGGATCATGATAAATGTGGAAATTCAAATGTGATTGATGTATTTGAATATGAACTTGAAGATATCCAAACACTTGATGTGGTGGAAGAGGAACTTGAGTTGTCTCTTGATGAAGGTTATGCAATTTTTAAAGAAGAGCATGATTCCTCTACATTGGAACCAATCTATGACAAAGGTTTCGCACTTTTGAAGGAGCTACATGATACTACCCATATGGATCCTTCCCATGATGAAATGTTTGCACTTTGTGATCATTTGGGTGAGTTAGTTCATTCTCCTACATCCTACAATTCCATGTTTTGCAGCATTAGTCTCAATGAAGTATGGGTGAAAGGGTTCTTTCTGATGGTGCCACACGAGGAGTATGGAACTCCTAGATTTACCTTTTATGATGACATGGTTGGGACACATTCTTACTCACATTTGCAGTAGCATCATTTGTTAGTTTATGATGATGCACATCTACATGGATGCACCTATGATATGCATTTGAGTCACTTGAAGACTCATTGTTTTTCTTGCTCAACACTTGGTTCATTTGATGTTGGAGGAACTTCATCCAACACTTGGGTGAATATATTTATGATTGGAGAATATTTTTGTTGGAAGCCACATACCTTGTTATATCTTTATGATTCTCACATTGATGGATGTATGGGTGAGATTTCTTTGAGTCATTTGAAGTCTCCTTGTTTTTTCTGCTCATTATTTGGTGTAGATTTTAGTGGAGATTCTTCATTCACTTCTTGGATGAAAGAATACATTAGAGAAAATTTTAGGGGAGAAATTTCACCAATTGGCTATTTTTTGGGCATTTTTTTAAAAAATAACTTCGCTATTTGGTCATTTTTAGTCTCTAATATCGCCTATATTTACATAAAATAGGTTTTTTTATCACAATATTCGCCAAAATTTACAAGTTTTAGTAGTAAATTGTATGTTTCATATTTATTATTTGCCTACCAATCTATATATATATATATATATTTTCAACCCAAAATAATCGCCTAGAATACTACACTTAAGTCTACTTTTATAATCCTTAAAAATTACCCTGGAATACATGGCTGAATATTTTGATGCATATCATATCCTTTTGGAGCAGCATTATAGGACATGGGATCCTCACCTGTGTCATTGTAGCAGATTTGATTGGTTATTTGTTGATTGTATGCACTTGGAAAATGGTGGTATACTTGTTTGGAGAATGTATACAAGAAAATGGGATCCAGGAATCCTCTTATTTGATGGTATGGGTTGGAAAGCACTCTTAATTGTTGGGGTGCAATACAAGCAATGGGACCCTAGAATAATTTATGTTTCATTCATTTCAATTTTTTTGGGAAACACGCAGTATGGGAGATATATTTCCCACTTAATAAAGTTATTTTTATCAGATTAGTGCAGTAGCAAGCATGGTGGTTCCTCTCTAAAATCTTCATGGAATCTCAAGACTCAAGGTTGGGCAATTTAGTGGCAACTTCAAAGAATTATATTGAAAGCTGGTTCTTCAACACCCATGTTTGGAATTGCTTGAGGACAAGCAATATTGGGAAAGGAGGATTTGTCATGTCCCAAATTTTGCATTGGGTCACAATAGCCTAAGCCCATTGGTCATATTCATGAGAGTTTGTCAAATTGATGCTAAGGGTCAAAATATTGCCTAAGAGGAAAATTACTAGTATCCTGGGTTGAGGTTGGAAGCTTTGAGATTTGACATAAGGAGGATAATAAATTATGTTTGCACATTAGAATGGCATAAATATTTAATAAAGGATATAAATAAATATATACAAGTGAAAATCAATGTGGCATTTAATCCTGAAGACACATGGAGGAAGCGAGACCCACATATGGCTAGATTTCCCCCTACACTTGGCATCATTCTCTCACAAATTCAAATTCAAGGTGAATGGTAACATACTTGGGGGAGTTCAAAAGGTATTATTCATGGCATGAATCATCCAAGGTTGAAATGTAGAGGAAGAGTAACTCCCATGGAAGAGGAAGAGACAATTTGGAGCTAGTGGGACACTTGGGCTAGATTCCCTAGCTCTATGACAACAATGATGAAGATTCTATGACACCTATGACACAAATAAGACCTAAATCCTAAAATATGACATATATGACATGTCACGGATAAAAATATCCTCCAAGAGGGCACTAAAGGGAGTTAGGTAAGCTAAGATGCTTCCACATGTGATTTGGTGGAAGTGGGAGACTAGGAATTGTTGTAGAAGTGGCATTCTTTGGAATCTCTTCCCAACTTGAGTTGGAATGCATCTATTGGAAGTAATTTGACCCATAGAGAGATTGGAAACTTTATAAATGTCAAGAACAAAGAATGAAGGAAGCTTTTTATCATTTTTAGAATTTTCAATTGCATTTGTGAAGAGGGAGAGCTAGTGGATGACTAGTTTTTTTTTTTTAGCCAATTTCGAGGGTGAAAGATTCCCATCCAAGTTGGTATTTGGAAAGGACATTCAAACATTTCATTTGGAGCTTTAATGGAGTCTTTATTTGTGGGTTTAATTTACAGGGAAGCTCATGGTTTCTTCTAGTGCAACACTTTCTCTCAACCATTTCTAGTTTTGATGGCATATTCTTGCTCCTCGAGGGAGGGCGTTTTTGGTGAGCTATTGTACTCTTTGGGGGAGATTCTAATGACCCATTTATTTTATAATATTAATTAAATACTATTTTATTGATATCCAGAAAGCTTCAGGTCGAAATTCCAAGTGTAAATGTATAAATTTGATTTTTAATAAAGAAATGGTGCATTTTCCCCATAGCTCTTGCATAATGCTCTTGTGGTTGCATATAGTAGTGAAGGAATGCCATTTCGAATTAATGTACATGTAAGAGGATATATATATCTGTAATAACCATCTCATAAGATCCACAAGTCAAGATTCCAAGAAAAACTATGTTAAATTGCTCATTAATGGACAAACAGTGCCATTTCCCCACTACCTTGTTGTGAACCAATGTAATCTTGATGGATTCGAATGGATACGTAAAATAATGATGGTTTATTTATGAATTATACAAGTTTAATGTTAAACATATAAGCATTTGAAGTTATTTTGTGAAGTTTCATTACATTTGGAGAAGATTTGATGCCATTTCCCCTAAGGTCGAAGTAGTGATTTTTGCTGCTGCTTGGGAGAAGGTTAGAACATACTTAATAATTGATTAATGGTTCACATGAGACCTAAATAATGTAATTTATACATCCCCTACTTTTTTTCAGAATTTCGAGTGGGTTTGGAGGCATTTGGAGAGCCATTTCAGAACTTGCCTTGGGGGGATTTGAACCTCAAATTGCTAGTAAAATTCCATACTTGGTCTAGAATCTTAAAAAAGTTTATAGAAGTATTTGGAGGACCATAATTCATCCGTGAACATCATATTCAATTATTAATACCATTCATATACCTCCTTAGAATATTTGGGATCATTTGGGTCCATTTGGAGACCTAGACATCAAAACTAGTCAAAGGTCGAAATTGGGGAAAAAGTGAAAAATGGGCATTTTAATAAATTTTTAAAAAACAGACATTACACATTTACAATCTATTCGGAAATGCAGATAAATGGTGGAAAGACATTAAAAAAGTGAAAAATATAAAAGAGTGTTATATAACATGGAACTCTTTTAAGAAAACTGTTTAAAATAAAATATTTATCTGAACAGTATTATGAAGAGAAGGCTAAAGAGTATTATGATTTGAAACTTGGTACATTTACTATGAAGAAGTTATGCAACAAATTTTTAGGTTTAATTCGATATGTACCCTACATCATTGAAGAAAAACTGAAGGTACAAATGTTTCCTAAGTTGTTTACCTGTAATATATAAGGAAAGGATTGGGTATGATAATCCTAAAACTTTGGAAGAAGCAATCAGAAAAGAAATTTTTTTCTTTGAGCAAAATAAAAACATAAAATATAATATACCAGCCTGGAAAGGAAAGAGTTATAATAATAAAAAAAACAGGAAATACGTTTTTAAGAAATTATGGAAATAACTATAAAATTTGTCAAGGGAATAATTATAGAAATAAACCACATAATATAATGAATAATAAGGGAAGAGATGCACCTGTTAAATATAATAAAAATACTAATCAAAAGGAATATTTGAAATGTTGGGAGTGTGGTGAACCTCATTAATTTAAATATCGTCCAAAAAGAAGAAAGAATATTAATAATTTACATTCCATACAAGAAGATGCTACTATAGGAGATGTAGCTAGGAGCATACCAAGAATTAGTGCAACGCTGGTAAATAGACAAGCAGATCATCGATGGCAATGGTAGAAATCGAAGGTATGATAAAATACAAACCTATTTCTATGTTGATAGATCTAGGTGCAAATTTGAGTTATATATTTCCTATATTGGTATAAGTATGTAAACTTCAGCAATATAAGTTTGAAAAGTCATGGTTAGTCCAGCTTGCTACTGGAACAAAAAGGAAGTGACTAACTTTGTTAAGAATTGTGATTTTTTCATGAATGAATTTAAAACAGATGCATATTTGAATGTTTTACCATTAGGTTCTTACAACATGTTATTAGGAATGGACTGGTTAGAAAAACATAGAGTGATTCTGAATTGCTATGATAAATCTTTTACATGCATTGATGAAGGAAATAATTCTGTTGTAGTAAGAGGGATTTCTAGGAAGGTCATGATTAGAGAAATTTATGCTTTACATATGAAAAGATCTGTTAGGAAAGGATGTAAATTTTTTGCTGTTGATATACTTAATGATAGAGATAAAAGTGTTAACATTGATATACATAATATTCCAGTATTGAAATAATTTAAAGATATTTTTCCAGAAGAAATTCCCGTACTACTGCTTAAAAGAGAGATAGATTTTATGATTGATCTCATACTAGGAGCAGTACCAGCTTCGAAAGCTCCTTATAGAATGAACATACTGGAATTAAATGAACTAAAATCTAAGATTCAAGAGTTAATTGACAGGAAATATATCCGACCAAGTGTATCCCCTTGGGGAGCATCGGTAATGTTTGTGAAAAAGAAAGATGGTACTCTAAGATTGTGCATCGATTATAGACAACTGAATAACATGACAATTAAAAATAGATACCATTTACCACGTATTGATGATTTATTTGATCAATTCAGAGGAGCAACTATATTTTCCAAAATAGATTTGCAATCGGGATATAACCAAGTAAGAGTAAAAGATGGAGATATATAAAAAACTGATTTTAAGACCGGGTAGGGTCACTATGAGTTTGTCGTGATGCTCTTTGGGTTGACAAATGCACCAACATTGTTTATGTGCTTAATGCATAGTGATTAGACAAGGTAGTATGGCTATGACAGAAACAGGGTATGACCTACCTTTATCAGCAATGGATTAGCTATCTATATCATATACATAATACCATTATCCTGCAATATCCTCTCTTAGTCCATACAACTCTGTATTCTCCTGGACACTAACCCTAAAGCCATATTTTCTCTAGCTTTCATCCTACTTGCTACGTATGTCTTTCTGTACACTCTATTCCCTCGTTAGCAATGGTAAATTAACTAGTTGTAAGGCGGCCTATTAAGGGAAAGCCGTCCTAGCTCGAGTGGGAAATTTTCCCTTGTGACGACCGCAACACTTATTGTGACAATATGTGCAAATCCCTTTGATAAGATGGTCATTTATTGAGTAAATACCTAGACAAATTTGAAGTTGTGTTTACTGATGATAGATTAATTTACTCTAAAAATGAACAAGAAAACTTGAGGATTGTATTGCAAGTGTTAAAGGAATGAGAACTTTATGCAAAATTCAGTAAGTGTGAGTTCTTTAAAGGTAGAATTCATTATTTAGGACACATGCTATCTAAAGAAGGAATATTAGTTGACCCTGATAAGGTAAAATCCATAATGGAATGGCCAGTTCCTAAAGACATATCGTATATACGACATTTTATGGCAATCACAGGGTATTATCGAAATTTTATTGAAGGTTTCTCTAAAATTGCATACCCTATAACTTATTTACAGAAGAAGGTATGAAAATCCTCACAGCAGATCTAAGAGATGATGTATCTCACAAGAGAATAATTATGATTAAGCAAGAAAATAGAAGAAGAGTGATACATGCAGTATAATGAGCAACATAATAATATGGTACAGTAGAACTCAGATAGAAGCAATAATACTTCGGTCATACTAGATTATTAATCACAAATGGACATATAAATAATACAATGCATGAGGAATTCGAATGCCTAAGGTGGCAATTCGAATTATCCTTCATGGAGTGATCAAAGGATCACTGGAGTGTCATCGGAGCACAACTAGGTGTCCTCATGATCATCGGAGCACAACTGAAAGTCTTCATCATCATCAGTGGAGTCATCAATGCTCAAGTAAGTGTCAACCATCAGTCAAACTAACTCTGGTAGGTGTAACTGAGTGTAACTGAATGTAACTGAATGTAACTGACTGTAATTGACTGTAACTGAGTGTAACTGACTGTAACTGACTGTAACTCACTGTAACTGAGTGACAACTGGACTGGTAGGTGAAGGAGGGTGAGTTGCTCCCCAAAAACAAGGAAGAAGGGCGCATTAAGCAACTGGAGGGCTAAAACTGAATAGTGAGAAGCTCCTGGGGGCTGGCTAACTGAGGGCTAGGTGTTGGACTGATGACTGGGATGCATGCAAACCCTAGAATGCATGCAAACCCTAAAAGGTGCATGCATGACTGAAAATGTAAATGATCAAAATACTGGTGGGACTAGGATGGAGTATAGGAATACCCTAACACCCCCCCTTAATCCATCCTGGGCCCTGGTAACTAAGACCAAAGGTCACCCAATACAATGAATAATAACAATCAATAAACCAAGGAAGTGGGAAAATTTCATGGGAAACATACCCCCTCCTCAAAAAATAGACTGTAAGTCACACATAAAAAATAAATGCTCCAAACTCAAGCAGGTGTGATGCTTGGTCATATGTCTGGAGGTATCTTCTTCTTGGGAAGAAGTGGATCATGCTCAAAAAGCATGTGCTTGTACTTGCTCTTCAGATCAAATGTGATGAGAACAAATCCAACAGTATTAGAATGATCCTTGAACCTGTGATTCGAATCAGCTGAGGTAGGATCAAATTTTTGAATGTGCATATAGTCCTTTGTCTTCTCCTTCGAACCACCATGGGTGAGATTATGCCAAAAAGAGCTATTACATGTTTGCTTGAAATCAAAATCAGATTTAAGAGTTTCAAAACAGTTTCTTGAGATCTCCTTTGAACCAGCAGGGGTGAGATCAAAACCATCATATGCATGAGAAATTTTCCCAAGCAGTAATTGCTTAGAACCCAAATTAGATACAAGACTTGAATCATGGATTCTTGAGATCTCCTTTGAACCATGAGAGGTGAGATCAAAACCAATAGATGCATGCGAAATTATCCCAAGCGAATGGAAATGGCCATATTCTTCAATGACCTTCTGAAAGCATGGAATTATGATCATATAGTAGTATAAAAGAGGAGATAGCTGGAGAGGAGCGAATGCATTACCTTCAAAAGCTGTTTTGACCTCTGAAATAATCATGTGATCATGATGTAAACCAACAGACTCTGGTGCAAGAGAGGATTTAGGACCTTCTGCAATATCTAGAGTGTGAGCTGGCACATAAAGAGAAGAAAGTTTGAGCATGAGCGGAGAATCTGCAAGTTCTTTATCAACAACTTCAATATGAGATGATACTGGTTCATGATCTGAGAGACCATCAAGAGGAGCGAATGCATCACTTTGTTTTCTTTCGAATGGGTTGGGACCAAGTCCTTCATTCTCTCTGCCAAATTTTCCATCCAGGTGAGCCCATATCTCTTTTGGAGTCCATAACTCTCTTGGAATTTCAACACCATCACGGTATTTGAATTGGAATCTCTTGTATGCACACAAAGAAAACATTATTGCTGCAAAGTGCATGTCTCTTTTATTTAACCAGTCAATCTTCTCTTCAGGGGATTCAAACTCTCTTTCAAAATAACAATAAAAAAGATCATGGATCTTTAAGTCTGCTATCATTCTTGGTTTCCATTCATCATAGTTGAGTGGATCAAGAGGAGTAATTCCTGATGAATACATTGAAGCTGTAGAGGACCTGCAAAAACAATATAGAATAACTGCAACTGCTACTGCTGCAAAAATGTAGAAACTGCTGCAACTGCTGCACTCAAAATCTTGGTAATAACCTGCAAAAAACTCTCAAGAATGGAGATAAACAATTCTCTCAACATGCTCTGATACCATGTGAAAATCCTCACAGCAGATCTAAGAGATCATGTATCTCACAAGAGAATAATTATGATTAAGCTAGAAAATAGAAGAAGAGTGTTACATGCAGTATAATGAGCAACAAAATAATATGGTACAGTAGAACTCATTTAGAAGCAATAATACTTTGGTCACACTAGATTATTAATCACAAATGGACATATAAATAATACAATGCATGAGGAATTCGAATGCCTAAGGTGACAATTCGAATTAGCCTTCATGGAGTGATCAAAGCATCACTGGAGTGTCATCAGAGCACAACTAGGTGTCCTCATGATCATCGGAGTGCAACTGGAAGTCTTCATCATCACCAGTGGAGTCATCAATGCTCAAGTAACTGTCAACCATCAGTCAAACTAACTCTGGTAGGTGTAACTGAGTGTAATTGAATGTAACTGAATGTAACTGACTGTAACTGAGTGTAACTGAGTGACAACTGGACTGGTAGGTGAAGGAGGGAGAGTTGCTCCCTAAAATCAAGGAAGAAGGGCGCATTAAGCAACTGGAGGGCTAAAACTGAATAGTGAGAAGCTCCTGGGGGCTGGCTAACTAAGGGCTAGGTGTTGGACTGATGACTGGGATGCATGCAAAATGCATGCAAACCCTAGAATGCATGCAAACCCTAAAAGGTGCATGCATGACTGAAAATGTAAATGATCAAAATATTGGTGGGACTAGGATGGAGTATAGGAATATCCTAACAGAAGGGAAAAAGGTTTGACTAGAATAATAAATGTGAATATAGTTATAATAAGCTAAAGCAAATGTTAACAATAGCTCCTATTTTAAAGATTGCAGACCCTTACAAATATTTTACTATTTGCACAGATACATGCAAGGTAGGTCTAGGTGGAGTGTTAATGTAAGATAACTATGTTGTGGCTTATGAGTCTAGAAAACTAAAAGAACATGAAAGAAATTATGCGACTAACGATTTGGAGTTGTCACGCTAACATGATATATGTAACTACAAGTTGCAGCTATGAAACAGATTTAGAAATAAAAATACAAACAACAACAAGAGTTGATGATGATTACCAGAAATTAAAAGAGAAAACAACAGAAAATGAAGCAAGACAAATAAAAACAAATTTTAAATTAAGTCGAAAAGCATTATTGATGTATAAGGACAGATTATATATACCTAATTCTGAATAAGTTAACCTGTTAATTATGAATAAGATGCATAAGAAACAGTATTCAAGACATCCTGGATACCAAAAAATGATTACCATGTTGAGGAAAGAATTCTTTTGGCCTAATATGAAAATTGAAGTTGAAGAGTACATAGCTAAATGCATGGATTTCCAGCCAGTTAAAGTTGAAGCATCCAGCAGATTTGCTGCATCCTTTACCTATTCCAGAATAGAAGTGGGAAGTTATTAGTATGGACTTCATAACAGGTTTTCCTAAGAATGTTAAACATAATGATTCTATAATGGTTATTGTAAATAAGTTAAGTAAGGAAACACATTTTATTCTTGTTAAATCTACATACAAAGCAATTCATATTGCTGATATATTTATGAAAGAAATTTTCAGATTGCATGGTGTACGAAAAATAGTAATTTCTGATAGAGATTCATAGTTTACAGGAAATTTTTTGAAGGATTTGTTTAAAGGATTAGATACTAAACTAAATTTCAATATTTCTTTTCACACTCAAACAGATGGACAAATAGAAAGAGTAAACCAATTTTTTTTTTTTGTAAATAAAAACTATATTATTGCTTAAAACATGAAAGAAAAATCATTCTTACAAAGTCCTCAGAGTCAGAGTGTTCCCGACTATACACGGCCAAACATGAAGCTATTCATAAACAGTCTGTTAAAAATAACCACCATATAAACCCCGATACAAATATACCCCAAATTACCAACAGTTCTACAAAAAATGACAGCGAACATATCAAACACCCGAAATTAGGCAAAAGAAAAAAAACCTACTAACCCTAACTTATACAGGGTTCTTGGGACCGGTTCTTGTGCTGCAGCCATCCAGATTCTGCTGCTTCTCTTTGTTAGCGATATGATCCTTCTCAGCTTTTGGCATAGTTTCCATGGGTGGCGGCTTGCACCTACAACTAGCACCAATGTGTTCAACTTCCTCCATACCCGAATATTAAAAGGAAACTCCTAGATTTGATGCAATTGCATCAATTTTCATATGCATTAACCGACAGTCTGCATTGTGCTCCTTCCAGAGGCGCACAGGTTCCTCCTCACCTTGGTGCTCATTGAAAGTGTGCATAGTGGCATGAGACAACATGTTTTTCATGAACCAATAATGCATTATGATATGTTCATATGCAGATCCCCACTTCGAAGATCCCCCACCTCACTTCGAAGATCCCCGATAGGAATAGTCTTCACCGTATACCACACCTTCTTCTCCACAGAGTTAATATCCTCACAAATTATTGGAGGGATGCGTTCTCGACAGAACATTGCTGCCTCCTGGGTCCAATATTTAGTCTTCACCCTGGATACCCGAATTAGACTATCAACCAGATTTTCGGTCGCCTCTTCTTTAACCATCTGCTTATCAACATCAGGACCATGCAAATATTCAAAGCAGACCCAGCATTTAGGGGCCATTACTATCACCCAGACACTATCTGGAGGTCAAGAGAAAGAAAACCAGACACAGTGCAACACCCAGATTAACTTACCACCCTCATAGAGAAGGAAAACATCTAGATGGTGAAAAATACAAATGAAAAGACACAAAACACCGCCGACATATAAATTCCATATTTTCATTATGAGGGGTACATAATTACTACAATCCCCCTTCACCTGGTACCAAAATGCATTCAAGGCGCAGAGCCTCCCACTCAGCAAAATTAAAATGATACTGATGGCTGGAAATGGAGGCCAATACAGAACCTGCCCACTGCTCTTCACATAACTTGAACTGTACCTTCTTATAATAGTTTCGGGGATCGAAGTAGGAACAAATGTAATTCTTCGCATGATTGCACGTGGTGACACAACCCCTCAGTAGCTACCTCCAACCACCTCTTTTCACCATCATGCATTGGTTGAGCACCGAATGCCATTTGTCTTGTAGTACCCCTATTTTGGAATTTGAACCCCTATTATATTTTCTACTAAGTATTATTTCATTTATACTTAGGAAATTTTAGAAATATGCTAAAGAGGTTTCTATTGACCATGTGGACCAACACATTAAAAGAGGGAGTCACAGTCCCCTAAGGTTGGAGGGAAAATGCCACTTAATAATAATAATAAGAAATTATTATTGGAGACAATTGGAAAACCCTAAAGAAAAGAATTGATAGATTAATGAATTAAAAGATTTCACATAATGAGGAAAAATTCCCCTAAGAGAATAAAAGTTGAAAACTCATTGAAACTCTCATAATTCAATATGCATCATTCACAATCTCATGAGTTGAATACAGAAGAGCAATGGGAATGGGAAAAACCTGAACATTAGACAATGAATGCTGGTGAGGGAGGAAATATTTGAGAGAACCAAACTGGTCCTAAAGCCAAGTGATTGAGGGAATATTTGGGAGGACCAAATTGACTTAGATCAGGAGGAATCATATATTTTGGTATGAGCTTGGCCACTTAATTGTGTGCAGGTAGGAGAACTACCCCAAGCTTGCAGGAGTGTTGCATTTACCTGAATAGACTGTGTTAGTGATTCTCTCCATGGCTATGGCTTAAAAGCCCCTGGATCATACAGGAGCTCAAGAGTATTGAGTTGGGTGTTGGGTTTCCTGATGCCTTTGAAATATCCTGAATAATTTGGGAAAATGACAAGTTAAGAGTAACTAAAATCTATACTCTACCCGGGGGACTATGAACTCAGCTCGAGGGTGACCTAAGAGCAAGGAGAACTTGCTGGTCAACGACTGGGAGGTTTGTGCCTGGTTCCACTAGTCAGTAGATTCATATAAGTGTATGTGATCCGAATTGCAGAGTATTTGTTTTGGATAGTATTTATATATGTGTTTCTGAATATATTTTATTTACTATTGAAGAACATATGTATCATATCTGACCATATATGAATTGTTCTTAATTATTCTGAGCATGAATCTCAACTAGAAAATTAGATATCTGTAATAATTTTATCTTATGATCATTTTTATAGATCTCGAATATTTATGTTAGGGCCTGGATGTCAAAAAATAATTACATTCGAATTGGAGTAGGTATATAGCATTAAGACCCCCTATACTATTGAAAATATATACAACATCTGATATAATACTCCTATGAGTCATGTGCTAACCTAGGGTTGTTGAGGCATGTTTTCGTACTGCACGTTGTTATATTTTAATTATATTCCATTATTTAATAAAGAGATTATTCCTTGCATTGTAATGCTGCAAATAGGGCAGGCAGGTAAACCTGAAGGTTTACATGGCTAGCCCCTTATGTTTATCAACTCTTTTATAGTAGAGTTTGTTTCAAAAAAGATAAACCTTGATAATGCTAGAGTTCAAACCTGTTATAGTTATGAGTTATTATGTTGGACAGAGTTTGTTATTCTATCTAGATATGGTCATAATCGTCTGCATGCAATGAAATGGCATTGCAGGTTAAATTGCTAAGTATTGAAATAAAATATACATGGCTATATGTCTGAGTTGAATCTATGCCTGAATATTATTCCGAGTTAAATGACGAATGCTTATGCAAACAATATTGTAATACTCATTATTAATATGGAGGTGAATGTATTCGCCGATGGCGATATGCGACTCATGTATAACCTAGGTCGCCATAATCTATATATGCCTATAGACTGAATGCGTTTTGGATATGCAATAGTTACTGATTGAAAACGATTCAAGTACTTAAGGGTTTTAACCTTAGTATGGCCGCCAATAATATTAATAGATGGTAAGATACATGTATACATTCACTTGTGCATTTTATATTAGCATGGAATTTTCATCTACTATTTAAATATTGTATTGAATACAACATATAAGAAAATGATTGTTGGGTATAAACATAAGCCACATATTAATAATTAAACATTGCAGCATATCAATGCAGTTTGTATGATAAACATTGCTGGAGAAAGAGACAATGATTCGTTGAACCTAACACATTCATTTGTGCATACGATGGGAAGGCTTAATGCCTTTACCGTAACATTCGGTATACACGAATTAAAAACCATTAAAGACTAATTCATTTTGAATGCAACAAAATCATGAAGGATGCAATCTATTGAGGACGATTCCTTCTAAATGAGCATTTAACAACGAACTCAGAGCATATGCTGTTAGCAAGGATTCTATATGTTCACATTAACATCATGCATCTAACATTTAAATCGCTATTCATACTCGGTGGTAAAGCTAAACATATATATTGCATATTAATATCAAGTGCCAAGCGAATTCATACATTTAAAGCCTGTAATCCAAGATGCATATCATTTAAATAACACACAGACCCGACGAGAGTCGCACCAGTCAATTCAAGTCAAGTTAGGCTTGCATTTTAAGTTATCATGTGAATTTTAACTTCAAACAAAACCTACAGACATCATTGGAATCGTAAAGGTTGTGGCATGGCCACTTTAAATTACAATGAAGCCGGTAACATAATCCCGATGCCTCTACCAAAGGTAGAGCATTGTGGAGGTTTTCTTAACTACATTGACAGTGGGGAGTCCCCTGGACTATAACTCTTGGAATGCACAATAAAACTGCAATGAAAATGGAGCGAAATAGAGGTCGCAATGATGCTCTCATAGGCTGGCTATAGACACCTATCATTTCGGCCAAGGACCGTGATCCTTAAAAATGTGCAAACGAAAGCAGGAGAAACCCTAACCTCACTGACAGCGTTTTAGTAACTCTGCCCCCACCAACGGGGTGAACCAAACCCGAGGGAGTGGGACGTCTAGCTACCTGTGGAGCTCACCAAGTCACCACGACCCCCACGTCGGTTACAAGCTCGCAGGAGTGCTTGAATCCACCAATTGTCGTTGGTTTCCTGCACATCACAAGTGGCGAGAGGTCAAACCACAGGAATAACCATAAGCCAACTATTAACGAAAGTAAACTACTCCATGATGAAACCGAAAAAAGGGATGGATTGTGATATTACCTAGTGAAGCAACGAGTTGTAATGCAGATCGACTCCAGTTGCACCTATCACAACACTATTCACGAAGTTCAAACCTGCGCCTTTAACATGCAAGCAAAAATGTAACTTATAGTATGCAGCGACATCATAAAAACAATAGAGTTGGTACAAACAGTAAATGTTGCCACTTACATTGCAATGGTGAACACGTTGAATAGGGTGGCGACTGGTACAGTGTGCACCTTTGGAAGCAAAGTGCCGAAGCTGGGCAGTAAACTTATACCTTACCCTGCGTAGAGCCGAAGCTCTCGTCGTAGCTGAACAACAAATGAGCCGAATTCCAAGTGAAGGGACTATCAATGATGGATACCTGAGAGAGAGGTGGAGAGCACTACGGTGGGTAAAGATTGAAGTTAATGCAGGCATGGAGATGGCTGGGTGTGAAAGCCGATCGCCTGGATTGATGGTGCCAAACGTATCACAACTTCCCATGCATTGTCCCAGATCACCATCAATGACTCGGAACGAAGCAAGGTTTAATGCATTGCAGAGTTTGGTGTATGGTACACCTCGGTGTAACCTTACCCTGACATAGTTCTATAAATGGGACGAACCATTGTGTTCACCACGTCGCCATTAATTTAACACAGTGTGTGGAAAACCCTCCATCCACGTGAGCACGAGTCTCTGTCACCTGCCAACAAGGAAGCAAGGAGCAGAGTTAAAATGTGTATTTGGATTGGTGAAGCCTGAGTGGCGTAAGCCAGAAACCACGTAGGCCACCGATTGGAGCAAGCCAGCTTACAACCAGCTGAGTCAAATATCTTTTGTCCACGTTTAACTTTGAATTTGAGCTACGTTGATTCGTAGGCTCGAAGTTTTACCATTGTGGCAACATGAATACTTTGACACGAATGTGTGTTGAACAGTCTTAAATCTCTACAACGTTAAGTGTTAACGTTGTGGGTGTGAGCCACATCGAAGTGGTAGGGTTGGCTTTCATTAGCGACCACTTATAATTTAATTAATATTTATATGTTAAGTGTATGCATTGAGCCTGAAGGTTAATGCTTTACCTGTTATTATTCCATACTATGTGCATGGGGTGGTGCCTTAAGACTTAGAAGGAGCTTGGCACTATATACAAATATATATAGAACCTTGTATATATTTATATCCAATTGTATGCATAAGTTTATGTTATGACCATGAGTTTGTACATATTGTTGTTTGGTGTGAGTCGATTTGCATGGTAGTGCAAAGTATTGAAATATTATGTTTATAATAATAAGTATGCTTTGGTTTTATTGCATGGAATGTATTAATACACACACACACACACACACACACACACACACACACACACACATATATATATATGTGTTAATAGTCATGGTCATTTTAGTATATAGCTGTTCATTGTTTACTAAATATATTTTGCACTATAGGGCCTTTGCATATGAGAGTATAATATTAATGTATATCATTAATATAAATTGATGTAATAAATATTTAAATGTTTATGTAGTCAATACATATGTGCTCCAAGGAAGAGACTTGGGGCTATGTAGATTAATGTTTTAATGATGATATTAGTTTAGGATGGCATGCCTATGTTTAGCATTAAATACATCAGATTGTGGTAAAGGCTGAGTGAGCTGGAAAAGATACTAGGTCTGGGGCATCATGGTTTTAATGCTTGCATATGTGCTAGACCATAGTCTAGGTGTTATATGCATACTGCTTAGGCATGTCATATGGTGTTACACCCTTGGTGTAGATAGGTAGCATGTGTCATCATGTCGGCATAAAGGACCTCCACGTCACACATGCTTGTTCTAATACGTCAGTGTTATGATACTTAAGATGTAAGGGTTCATATAGTTTGAAGGACTATAGCACTTCAGTAATAGATTCATGAAAAGCATTTCTGAAGAAGGCGTGACAGCATTACATAAATTATTATGCTTCTGATATGTTTTTCTAAGTATTATTATTACCTAGTGGTGTAACCATGGACAGTAATGTAGGGTTGTGGGCCCGTGCAAGAAAAAAAAAATTGGTAAGAGGAAACATGACAAATTCGTATCAGAGCATGGTCACTACACTAGGACCTTAAGCTCATTGCGTGTATCCTGTGCTTTTAAATGATTTTTAATTTGTTTATATAAATGCTTAAATATTTTCCTATAGCACACTGCCTATAATTTCTTTTTATTCAATTACCTATTGTTTTTAATGTCTTACAAACAACTGGTTGGCCACACCTAGACAACAGAGGAGCTGAAAATTTAAATGGATTGGCTATAGAAACATCCAGTCAGCATGGAGAGATGGCCAGTAGGCATGGGAGAAACCCAAATTCTCCAATAAGAGCAACACCATCCAGCGAGATGTTGGAAATAGTGAAAAGTATGAAAGCAGAATTAATGAGCATCAAAGAAGACAAAATTAAGAATTTTGAAGAGCAGCGAGAAATCAATGCCATCCTACTGCAAAAAATGATGGAAAGGGAGAATAGTCACCTCCCAACACCGGAGGAACAACATGTAGAAAAATCAGTCACTAAAAGAAATTCCAAGTACAAATCTACACCTCCAAGGAATTTTGCTAGTTTTAATATGGACGTCAGTGATGAAGAGTCAGAGGGCGAGGATTCTTAAAAGTATGTTCCTAAAAATAAAAAGAAAACAAGAAAAGTACATCACTTACATTCCAAATTGCGGAAGATCAAGCCTCCTACTTTTAACGGAGAAATTAAAATTGGAGAAGAAGCAGAGCTGTGGCTGAGAGACATGGAGAAGTACCTATGAATGTTCGATTATTCCATCCTCATTAGTCTAGACATCAGCTTGGTGGGACAATCTCAAGTTGACTCGCTCGATCAAGGAGAAGAAGGTAAAGTGGAAGACCTTTGCAACCTTCTTCAAATAGAAGTATTTTTCTGAGAGGTACTTCGACAAAAAGGTAAAGGATTTCTACAACCTTAAGCTGGGACAACAAAACATGGAAGAGATGATCAGTAAATTCTTGGAACTGCTGAAGTACATTCCATACATTCAGGAATAAAAAGTCAGAATTCAGTGTTTCCTGAATTGTTTACCATTTGGGTACAAATATCAGATAGAGTTTGATGATCCTCAGACCTTGGCAGATGCTTTGAGGAAAGCTAGACTGTGTTACGAATAGGGAAAGAACAGAGCTGAAGTGTCCAAGAAGTGGAACGAAAAGAAGAAACATAAATATGAAATAAGGAAGAAGGGTCCCAAGCCCAACCACTTTAGAAACCAAAGTTCGTGGACACCTTCTAGCAACAAATTTGAGGGCAGCAAGCCACAGTCTAAATTTGTTCCGCCCACTATAAAGTTCAATAGTGAAGGCACCAAAAAACTGGAAACAACAGCATTGAAGCCACCTATCAAATGTTGGGGTTGCGGAGAGAATCATCAATGGTATGATTGTCCTCACAAAAAGGACATAAGCAAACCTATGCATAATTTGCAAGAGGCTTCTATGGTCCAGAACGTAGCAAGAATTCCAAGAATCTATGCAGCATTGAACAACCGTCAGGCTGAACATCAAGCTTCGGTAATCGAGGTTGAAGGTATGCTTTCCGGGACACCCATGTCTATCTTAATTGATTCTGGAGCATGTAAGAGTTACATAGATCCAAAACTATGTGTGTGATGCAAACTTAATAAGAAAAAATATACACAGCCTTGGCTGGTGTAGATGGCAATAAAGACGAAATGGAAGGTTTCAGAGGTGGTAAACCAGTGTCCCTTCCAGTTAAATAAATCTTGTACTAGTGCATGTTTAAATGTTTTTCCACTCGGATCATACAATGTGCTCATCGGTATGGATTGGCTGGAAAAAAATAGGGATGTTATAGACTTCTACCAAAAATATGTTACATTTACTAACGATGTGGGACAACAGGAAAACATCCAAGGGATCGTGAGAGCAGTAAAGTTAAGGGAAATTTATGCTCTCCAACTAAAAAGGAATGCACAAAAAGGATGCAAACTGTATGTAGTCTACATGACATAAAATCAAAAAACTAAAAGTGCATATTTCATAAGGCATCCTGTGTTGGCTGAGTTTAAGGATGTGTTTCCCGAGGAGATTCCAAATCTACCTCCTAGACAAGAACTGGATTTTACCATTGACATGTCCCTGGGAATTGTGCCAAACTGTAAGGAACCGTATCGGATGAGTACACCTGAACTAATTGAGTTGAAAGCACAATTATAGGAAATATTGGAAAAAGGTTATATCTGCCCAAGTGTGTCCCCATGGGGAGCACCGGTAATCTTTCTGCAGAAGTAGGTTGGCACATTCCACTTGTGCATAGACTATAGAGAGTTGAACAAGGTATCCATCAAGAATAGGTATCCTTTGCTAAGGATAGATGATTTGTTTGATCAGGTTGGGGGTGCCACTATATTTTCTAAGATTGATCTAAGATCGGGTTATCATCAAATACGGATTAAGGAAGAAGATATGCACAAAACATCTTTCTGAACTCGTTATGGACATTATGAGTTTGTGGTGATGCCGTTCGGTTTGATGAATGCACCAACCACATTTATGTGCCTAATGAATATTGTTTTCAGCAAGTACTTGGATAAATTGTTGTGGTGTTTATTTACAACATCCTCATCTATTCGAAGAATGAAAAGGATCATGAGGAACACTTAAGACTAGTGCTGCAAGTATTGAGAGAAAATCAATTGTATGCCAAGTTATCCAAGTGTGATTTTTATAAGGACCAAATCCAATATTTGGGTCATATTATATTAGCAGAGGGTATTGTAATGGGTCCCAACAATATAGAGGCCATAATGAGATGGCCTACACCCCAAAACATAAGTGATGTACGCTCTTTCATGGGATTGGCCTGGTATTATTGAAAATTTATTGAAGGATTTTCCAAAGTAGTCCATCCCATTACTTCGCTTCAGCGGAAGGAAGTAAAATTTCTGTGGACAACTAACTGTGAAGCAAGTTTCGCAAAGCTGAAACAGTTGCTCACTTCCACTCCTATCCTCAAAGTGGCAGATCCTTATGGAAATTTTGTTGTATGCATGGGTGCATGCAGGGATGGATTGGGAGGCATGCTTACACAAGAGGGCACAGTAATTGGTTATGAATCAAGAAAACTAAAAACACATGAAGTGAACTATGCAATGCATGAGATAGAACTTGCTGCTATCATTCATGCCTTGCGAATGTGGAGGCACTACCTTCTTGGAAAAATATTTATGTTGAAAATCGACCACATTGGGCTGAAATATCTTTTCGAACAACCAAATCTAAATGGAAGGGAAGCAAGGTGGATGGCCTTCATAAGTGAGTTTGACTTTGAAATTTAGCACATCAAAGGTAAGGAAAATAAAATTGCTGATGCACCTGGTAGACGCATGCATCTACTAACTATGGCATAAGTCAACAATTTTTAGTCTGATCTAATATCGCAGATCTGCACAACATCTGAAAAAGACAAAAAATATCTGAATATAAGACAAAAATGTCTTGCAGAAAATTAAGAACAACAAGTAACAGATTTCAGCATGTCCAAGGATGGACTACTGCTATTCAAAAATAGGTTGTACATACCGGATCAACCATCCTTAAAGCAATTAATTATGGATGAATTTCACATAAGACCGTATTCTGGTCATCTTGTCTACCAAAAAATGTTGATAGTTGTTAAAAAAAACATTACTGGCCAAGACTGAAATAAAAAATTGCTGAATACATTGCTAAATGTATGGACTTTCAGGGGGTGAAAATAGAACATCAGCATCCGTCTGGTCTGCTGCAACCCATACAAGTTCCAGAATGGAAGTGGGAAACCATTTCCATGGATTTTATCACCAGATTGCCTAAAAACAATAAACAACATGATGCAATCATGGTTGTTGTGGATAAGCTAACTAAGGAAACCCACTTCATACCTGTCAAATCCACTTTAAAGGAAATAAATATTGCAAAGGTTTTCATGAAGGAAGTCTTTTGACTTCATGGAATTCCCAAGGTGATTATATCCGATAGGGACACAAAATTCACCTCACTTTTGGAAAGATATGTTTATAGGTTTTGGCACTAAACCAAGCTTTAGTATGGCCTACCATCCACAAAATGATGGGAAGAATGAAAGGGTGAACTAAGTCCTTGAGGACATGCTTCGCTTATATGTCATGGACAATCCAAAGCAGGGGAAAACTACCTACACTTAGCTGAATTTTCCTACAATAATGGTTACCAACATCTGTAGGAATGAGTCCATTTCGAAGTGTTGTATGGAAGGAAGGAGATTTCCAGATAGACCCTATATGCATACTGGATCGGAAAGAGGTGGTACTTCGGAATCGAACCATCATTCAGGTAAAAGTGCAATGGGAGCACTACAAGCTTGATGAGGCTACCTGGGAAATGGAAAGGGAAATACAAGCAGCATACCCCTTCCTGTTCGATGAAGACCATGACAAAAACTATTTTTTTTTTTATGTTAATTTGTGATGCTTTTCAAAACTGTTTAACACCGAGGACGGTGGAAAATTAAGGGGAGGGGATATGTAATACCCCTATTTTGGACTTTGAACCCCTATTATATTTTTTGCTAAGTATTATTTCATTATACTTAGGAAAGTTTAGAAACCTGCTAAAGAGGTTTCTATTGACCATGTGGACCAACACATTAAAAGAGGGAGTCACAGTCCCCTAAGGTTGGAGGGAAAATGCCACTTAATATTAATAATAATAAGAAATTATTATTGGAGACAATTGGAAAACCCTAAAGAAAAGAATTGAGAGATTAATGAATTAAAAGAATTCACATAATGAGGAAAAATTCCCCTAAGATAATAACATGTGAAAACTCATTGAAACTCTCATAATTCAATATGCATCATTCACAATCTCATGATCTGAATACACAAGAGCAATGGGAATGGGAAAAACCTGAACCTAAGACAATGAATGTTGTTGAGGGAGGGAAGATTTGGGAAAACCAAACCAGTCCTGAAGCCAAGTGATTGAGGGAAGATTTGGGAGGACCAAACTGACTCAGATCAGGAGGAATCATACTGTTTGGTATGAGCTTGGCCACTTAATTGTGTGCAGGTAGGAGAACTACCCCAAGCTTGCAGGAGAACTGCATTTACCTGAATAGACTATGTTATTGATTCTCTCCATGGATATGGCTTAAAATACCCTAGAGAATCTTGGAGCTCAAGAGTATTGAGTTGGGTGTTGGGTTGCCTAAGGCCTTTGAAATATCTTGAATAGCTTGGGAAAATAACAAGTTAAGGGTAACTAAAATCTATACTTTACTTGGGGGACTATGAACTCAAGTTGGGGGTGACCTGAGATTGAGGAGAACTTGCTAGTCAAAGGCTGGGAGGTTTGTGCCTGGTTCCATTAGTCAACAAACTCAGATAAGTGTTTATAATCTTACTTGCAGAGTATTTGTTTTGGACAGTATTTATATGTGTTTATGAATATATCTGATTTACTGTTGAATGGCATATATATCAGATATAACCATATATGTATTGTTCTTGATTATTTTGAGCATGAATCACAGCTAGAAAATTTGATATCTGTAATAAGTTTATCTTATGATCATTTTTACAGATCTGGAATATTTATGTTAGGGGTTGGCTGTGACAAAATAATTACATTCTAATTGCAGTAGATATATAGCATTAAGAGCCCCTATACTATTGCAAATATATACGACATCTGATATAATACTGCTATGAATCATGTGCTAACCTAGGGTTGGTGAGGCATGTTTTCATACTACAGGTTGTTGTATTTTAATTATATTCCATTATTTAATAAAGAGATTATGCCTTGCATTGTAATGCTACAAACAGGGCAGGAAGGTAAACCTAGAGGTTTACATGCCTATCCCCTTATGTTTATCAACTCTTTTATAGTAGAGCTTGTTTAAGAAAAGATAAACCCTAATAATGCTAGAGTTCAAACTTGTTATAGTTCTGAGTTACTATGTTGGACAGAGTTTGTTATTCTATCTAGATCTAGTCATAATCGACTGTATGCAATGAAATGACATTGCAGGTTAAATTGCTGAGTATTGAAATAAACTATAGATGGCTATATGTCTGAGTTGAATCTATGCCTGAATATTATTCTGATTTAAATGGCTAATGCTTATGCAAACAATATTGTAATACTCATTATTAATATGGAGGTGAATGTATTCGCCGATGGCGATATGCGACTCATGTATAACCTAGGTTGCCATAATCTATATATGCCTATAGAATTAATGTGTTTTGGATATGCAGTAATTACTGATTGAAAATTATTCAAGTATCTAAGGGTTTTACCCTTAGTATGGCTGCCAATAATATTAATAGATGGTAAGATACATGTATACATTCACCTGTGATTTTTATATTACCATGGAATTTTCATCTACTGTTTAAATATTGTATTGAATAAAACATATAAAAAAATGATTGCTGGGTATAAACATAATCCACATATTAATAGTTAAACATTGCAGCATATAAACACAATTTGTATGATAAACATTGCTGGAGAAAGAGACAACAATTCGCTGAACCTAGCACATTCATTTCTGCATACGATGGGAAGGATTAATGCCATTACCCTAACATTCATTATACATGAATTAAAAACTATTAAACAGTATGCCATTTTGAATGCAACGAGATCATGGAGGATGCAAGCTATTTAGGAAGATTCCTTCTAAATGAGCATTAAACGACGAACTCAAAGCATATGCTGTTAGAAACGATTTTTTATTCTCACATTAACATCATGCATCTAACATTTAAATCGCTATGCATACACAGTGGTGAAGCTAAACATATATATTGCATATTAATATCAAGTGCCAAGGGAAATCATACATTTAAACCTTGTAATCCAAGATGCATATCATTGAAATAACACACAGACCCAACGAGAGTCGCAGCGGGCAATTCAAGTCAAGCTAGGATTTCATTTTAAGTTATCATGCAAATTTTAACTTCAAACAAAACCTACAGACAACGTTGGAATCATAAAGGCTGTGGCATGGACACTTTAAATTACAAGAAAGTCGGTTACATAATCCCGATGCCTCTGCCAAAGGAAGAGAATCGTGGAGCTTTTCTTAACTACATTAACAGTGGGGAGTCCCCCAGACTACAAATCTTGGAATGCACAATAACCCTGCAACGACAATGGAGAGAAATAGAGGTTACAATGACGCTCTCATAGGCTGGCTATACTCACCTATCATTTCAGCCAAGGGTCGTGCTCCTTAAAAACATGCAAACGAAAGCAGGAGAAATCCGAGGGAGTGGGACGACGAGTTACCTGTGGAGCTTAGCAAGCTACCACGACCCCGACGTCGGTTATGAGGTTGCTGGAGTGCTTCACTCCACCAATTTCCGTTGGTTTCCTGCACATCACAAGTAGTGAGAGGTCAAACCACACGAATAACCAGAAACCAATTGTTAACGAAAGTAAATTACACCACGATGAAACCGAAAAAAGGGATGGATTGTTATATTACCTAGTGAAGCAATGAGTCGCACCACAGCTTGACTCCCCTTGCTCCTATCACAACATTATTCATGAAGGTCAAACCTCGGCCTTTAACATGCAAGCAAAAACGTAACTTACAGTATGCAGCAACATCATAAAAAATGTAAAGTTGGTACAAATAGCAAACATTTCCACTTACATTACAATGGTGACCACGTTAAATAGGGTGATGACTGGTATAGTGTGAACTTATGGAAGCAAAGTGCCAAAGCTGGACAGTAAAATTGCACCTTACCTTGCAAAGAGACGAAGCTCTCATCGTAGCCGAACAACAAATGAGTCGAATTCCAAGTGAAGGGACTATCAACACTGGATAATGGAGAGAGAGTTGGAGACCACTGCGGCTGGTAAAGAATGAAGTTAATGCAGGCATTGAGATGGATGGGTGCGAAATCCCATCGCCTAGATTGATGGTTCCAAACGTATCACAACTTCCCATGCACTTTCTCGGATCACCATCAACGACTCGGAACAAAGGAAGGTTTAATGCATTGCAGAGTTTGGTGTATGGTACACCTCAGTGTAACCTTCCCCTAATAGAGTTCCATAAATGGGACGAACCACCGTGTTCACCACATCACCAAGAATTTAAACGCAGTGTGTGTACAACCCTCCATCCACGTGAGAACAAGTCTCCGTCACCTTCCAACAAGGAAGAAAGATGAGGGGTTAAAACGTGTATTTGGATTGATGAATCCTGAGTGGCGTAAGCCACAAACCACGTAGGCCACCGGTTGGAGCAAGCCAGCTTACAACCAGGTGAGTCATATATCTTTTGTCCACGTTTGATGTTGAAGTCGAGCTATGAGCTCCAAGGAAGAGACTTGGGGATGTGTCCATTAAAGTATTAATGATGATATTAGGTTAGGATGGAATGCCTATGTTTAGCGTTAAATACATACAGATTGTGGTAAAGGCCGAGTGAGCTGGAAAATATACCAAATATGGGGCGTCATGGTTTTAATGCTTGCATATGTACTAGACCATAAGCTAGGTGTTATATGAATACTGCTTAGGCATGTCATAGAGTGTTACACCCTTGGTGCAGAGAGGTATCATGTGTCATCATGTCGACATAAAGGACCTCTATGTCACACACGCTTGTTCTAATACATCAATGTTATGACACTTAAGACGTAAGGGTGCGTATAGTTTGAAGGACTATAGAACTTCGGTAATAGATTCACGACAACCATTTCTAAAGAAGGTGTGACAACATTACTTAAATTATTATGCTTTTGATATGTTTTTCTAAGTATAATTATTACCTAGTGGTTTAACCATGGATAGTAATGTAGGGCTATGGGCCATGCAAAAAAAAAAAAATTGGTAAGAGGAGACATGACATGTCTGCTTTTTTCCATGTGAAGGTCTGCTAGGTGACAAAAATTCATGACCCAATTCTCATTATGAAAATACTCCGTGATTCCCATAGTGAGGGCCCTACCCCCATCAATACCCTGGTTAGAAATAAGATCTGCCACCTTATTTGATTCTTAATTAACGTGGGAAAAAGATATGGCACTGTGGTTGGAAATAAGGGTTCTCAGGATTTCCAACCTATCTAAGAGACGCCATTTGGAAGAAATATTCTCCGGGGATTGGTCGTTTGACAGCTTCTTTTCCATTTGAATTATGATTTGGGAATCTCCCTCCAGCAGAGTCGGGAACCAAGCTTCTCTAATCACAAGGCGAATACCCTGAATTAATCCTTCCAATTCAGCTGAATTATTTGATTCGAAGCCAATGGAGCCAAAAAAACTTTGAGGATGGAACCAGAAGCATTCCTACAAATAGCCCCAAAACCAGAATCACCTAGATTGCCACGAGAAGCTCCATCAAAGTTAATTTTAAAACCCGACTAGAGAGGAGGTGACCAAAAAATTGGGCTGCCTAGACAACATACTCTATCTTTCATTCAGAGGCCATCCAAATAAGCTTTTGCAAGTCCCCAGCCTACTATGATGCGAAGTTCCCCCTCCGATAGATCTTTGTCTGAATCCCCCCATTGGGAATTTCTTATTTTTTCTTGCATATTTTTGACGAGCTTCCTCCATACCTCCTCTTCCCCATGTTTCTTGTCTCGAAAAATGCGCTCATTTCTTTCCTTCCAAACTGTCCAGAAAACCATTCCTGGAAACATCTGCCACAAGGTCTCGATAATCAGATCTTTAAAAGCTTTAGTGTTCCATTCCTTAAGAGTTTGATCTAGAAAACCCCTAACCCTGTCACTTCTTTTGAAAATCACTGCCCCATTATCCCAAAGAGAAGAGGTGAAGGGACAATCATACAACAAGTGCCCCAAGGTTTCTTCCGAGTGGAGGCAAAGGGAGAAACGAGATGGACCTAGAATCCCTCATTTCTGGATATTTTCACTTGTCAGGATTCTCCTCCTAACCACCAACCAACCAACAAAAGAATGCAATTTTCAGCCAGAGGTTCATCCCCCATATCTTTTTCCATTTATCATCGTCCCCTACTTCAAGGTTGGTCCAAATATCATAAGCTTCTTTAATGCAAAAAATACCTTTCTGCTTGTAACCCGACATGGCTTGGAGAACAGTTTTAACTAAAATCAAGCGATTAGGAAGGTTTAAAGGCTAAAGAGTCCACCTGGATAGCTTTCTCTGTATTCTGTCAATCAAATATTGCAAAGAAACCTTACCAATGGTTCCCTCAGAAAGTGGAAAGCCCAAGTACTTGGAAGGGAATGAACCCCGCGGGAAACCAAGAATCCTTAAAATATTACGTTGGGTCAGTCCTGCGATGTTAAAGAAAAACACCTAAGATTTATCTAGATTAACTTCGAGACCAAAATCCTTGGAAAAAAGCACTATATTTTTTTTAAAGTCTTGGGCCTCTTGGACTGAAGGGTGTCGCATTAACATAGTGTCATACACAAATTGCTGATGTGTTTGCTTGTCCATGCCAATGTGGAGTTGAAGACCGCAGATTCCTCCTTCAACAACTTGATGATATAAGAGTTTACTCAGGCCTTCCACCATTAAGATAAAGAGAAAATGGGAAAGAGGGTCTCCTTGACGAATGCCTCGAGAAGCTTGCAGAAGTTTGGAATGCACGCCATTTATTAAGATAGAAAAAACGAGGGTAGAAACCAGATTCATAATCCAGTCCACCCACTCCCTATCAAAACCAAAAGCTTCCAAGATAGAACGCATATACTGCCAACTGATTTTATCATAATATTTTGTTATATCCAGTTTAACTAACATGCCTGCTTTCTTAGTAATATTCAAAGAGTGAATGGTTTCTTGAACGAGAATAATACCATCCACAATTTGTCTTCCTTTGACGAAACCCGATTGTTCCAGACTGAACAGGATAGGGAGGAGAGGCTTGAGCCGATTGGATATGACCTTAGAGATGATCTTATAGATAACATTACAAAGGGATATAGTTCTCAACTTACCATGGGTACCCGCTCCTTCCTCCTTCGGGACAAGGGACAATAAAGTAGCATTGAAAGCCTTTAATACTCCTTGACAGCTTCGGGATTCTTCCACAATCTGGAGAACCTCCTGCTTGATCATATCCCAAAATAAATGAAAGAAATTAGTGGTAAACCCGTCAGTACCAGGGGATTTCCCCAGGGCCATATGATGAATAGCTTCCTCAACTTCCTGCATAGAAACTAGTTTGCCAAGTATCTCATTATGCTCCCTCGAAACAAGCCCAGGGATTAGGTTTGTGATTCTGGCAATGTCATGGCTTTGATCAGGATGATCTTCCTTAAGAATAGTCTCAAATTGATGGACCAGTTCATCCTCGATTTCTCCTCTGGTTTCTAGCTGGCCTCCATCAAGTTTCTTGAGTTTGAAGATTTTTAATCTGTGGCGGTTTTGAACAACAAAATTGTGAAAGAATTTAGTATTCTTTTCCCCTTCTTGGACCCATTGGTTTCGATATTTTTATTTCCAATAAATCTTCTCTTTCCTTTCCCACTCTTTGAGATGTTCCAAAAGATTATGTTCCTACTCACATAACCCCTCATCCGATCCGTCATCCATACCCTTCCGCTAGATCACCCCTAAGTCAACAATCAATTTTTCCTTTTCCTGGAAGATGTTACCAAAATCTTCCTTATTGCAGGTATGAATCTTGGATTTCAGAGCCTTAAGTTTTTTCTAGAATTGGTACATCCCTGATCCCGCCACGGGACCAACTCTTGCACCCACTGGCCCACCATATCTTTGAAGTCTTTATGCTCCAACCAAAATTTATGAAATCTAAACGGTTTGTTTAAAAAGGCATATAGGCCAACGGTCTGAGCCAACCGCTGGAAGAACAATGACATTGACCTCCCCCATTCCACGGGCTATATCTTCAGTGGTTAAGAATCTGTCAAGTTTGGAAGTGACCAAGTGGGTACCGTCACGTTTGTTTTTCCATGTAAACCACCCATTTCCAGTTTCAATATCAATGAAAGGACTATGACTCAAGAGATCCTTGAAGTCTTCTTAGAATCTATCCAAAGCTTTTCTGCCACCCTTTTTCTCATTGAGAAAGGTTATTAGATTAAAGTCCCCTCCTACAATCCATGACCCATTGGATTCCTGCTCTGCCAACCAGGATAGGAAGCTTAAGAATTCTCCCTTTTGAGGAAAAGCACTCGGTCCGTAAACATTCACCAGAGTGCCTTTGACCCCTAAATTTGGGACTGAGAAGTCAGAAGTTAACAAAAAATTATTACCCCACCAATTAGAAAATAAGATGGACTGTGGCTTCCATAGAACCTTCAGACCCCCAGCCATTCCATTATCATGAATCCCCATTACCTTACACCCTCTCCTGATCTTTTGTCCCACTTTCTCCATTGTTACAGAGTTGCATTTTGTTTCTTGCAAAAATAAAACATTAGGTTTGTCCCGCTTCACCTTTTTAGCTAAGGTTTTGAGTTTCTATGGATGGTTACACCCCCAAATATTCCATGACATAATATTCATTGGGAAACTTTCTTAACCTTAGAAAAGGCCTCCCTAATTGTTGGGTACTGGCCATATTCGATGAGTTTAACTCCTATCTCTGTTATTCTCTATTTGTTCGACTTCCTTCCCCGCTTCAGATCCTCCACTGGGGATTTCCTTTTATTCCCAAAGTGAGGGTCATCCACAATACCTAAATGTTGGTTGGCTGTGGATTTGATGATAGCTTCCTGAAGAAGTTCCAGTTTCCTTCTGGAGACATACCACTCCCCCTTTTTCTCACATTCATTTTCAATCTCATCCAGATCTAGTTCACCCAGGTCCATCTCCTCATTTCCATCCTCCTCCATTGCAGCGACTTGATCTGCGGGACTCTTTCCCTGAATCATAGATTCCTCGGATCCCTTAACTGACTTCTCCTGAGGTTCCTTCTCATTCCTTCGATCCCCGCCCTCATCAACACTCTCACCCAGAACATGAAATGAATTTTTGTTGGTATAACCTTTACCCACCTTTCCCTTCCCTTTCCTTTGCTGATCACCATATCTATTCTTTTTGCGATTCCGAACTGGGGTAAAACTCTCCTTATATTTTTCAACATCCTGTTCATTTCCTATTGGGGGTTTGGATTGAGCTAGCTGAGGACAATTTCAACAAAAATGACCATTTTTGTGACACAGTCTACACCTAAAGAGAAGCTACTCAGAGTCAATCGGATGGATCCATTCCTCATAATCCTAGTTCAGGATGATGGCTTCTGGAAGCTCTTTAGAAAGATCCATGTAAACACAGATCCGAGCATAAGAAGTGTACCTTTGTTGTTTTTTCTGCTCTACAACTTTGACAAAATCTCCCAAAGTGTTACCAATGTCTTGTAGGATTTCCAAGTCCCAGTATTCATAAGGGAGGGAAAAAATCTTGATCCACATAGGGGAAACATTCATATCCTCAGTTTCTGGATCAAATCTTTCTTTCCATGGCCTAAGGTACAACCAAGTAGAAAAGAAAAAGTAGGGACCTCCCTCAAGCACCCTATCCCTATCTTCCAAATTAAATAAAATAATGGTGAAGAAACCCTTGGTCCCCAAATGGAGATCATAATGGAATTTTGGATTCCAGTTCCTCTTGATCCAACGGACCAGGTCTTTCTCGCGAGGCCAAATCCACACAAACTTACCAAGTAAAGCCTTTTTCTTCCAGAGTTCTACCGTCTCTCTAATTTTCCCGGATCGGATCTGGATATTCAGAATGGATGTGGTTTTAGGATAACAGCCCTTTGGGCCCAGCCTCCATTTGGCGGCGTTCTCCGTTCCTCTTACCTCACCCATCTATGCATAAGAGTAAACCAAACTTTAGAGGACATGCTTAGAATGTATTCTATGGATAAACCAAGAAAGTGGGAAGACTATTTACATTTGGTTGAATTTGCATACAATAACCATTTTCAAGCTTTTGCTAATATGAGTCCATTTGAAATACTTTATGCATGAAAATGTAACACTCCAATTTTTTGGAGTATTCTAGTTGATATATTAATGTTAGGTCCCAAAGTGTTAAAGGATATGGAACTAACCATGAAACAGGTACAATATAACTTGAAGATAGCTCAAGATAGGAAAAAGAGATATGCAGACTTAAAAAGAACACAAAGAGAGTTCCAAGTAGGAGATCATGTTTATGTAAAAGTGAAACCAATGAAGCTTTCTTTAGTATTGGGGAAATGTGCCAAACTAGCACCTAGGTATTGTGGTCCTTTTGAGATATTTGACCGGGTTGGACCGGTAGCTCACCGGTTGGCACTACCACCTATGGTAAAAGTACATAATGTTTTTTCATGTTTCCTTGTTAAATAAGTATGTACGTGATGCTACTCATGTTGTGTATTGGAATGTTATTTAGGTGGAACCAAAAGCATAGTTCCAAGTGGAACTAAATTGCACCCTCGACAAGAGGGAGCTTATTCTTTGGAACCGCATCATTGGTTAGGTAAAGGTGTAATGGATGCATCTTATCCTAGAAGAAGCTACTTGGGAATTGGAAATCAATATGCGATACGAATATCCAATTATGTTCCAAGAAGAAACAGTGGAAGATTGAAAAACACTAAGGACGGTGTTATCTTTAATGGGGCTGTATGCACTAGTACAAAATGAGGAATTAATGACTAATAAAATTACTAAAATTTAGCTATAAATGAATATTTTTTAGTCGGCGACTAATAGTAGCTAATTTCCACTATCTTATAACTAGTACTATTTCACTTAGTCATTATTTGGTTTACTTATTAGTCATTGATTTATTCATTGATTTAGTCATTTATAGTCATTGATTTAGTCATTGATAGTCACTAATTTAGTCACCGATTCAGTCATTGATTTAGTCATTGATTGACACAATTAATGACCAAATATACGACTAAATAAACTACTAGATGACAACATATTAATAACTAAGCTAAATACGACTAAATGTTAGTCGTGCTATAAGATACTAGAAATTAGCTACTAATAGTTGTATATATGCGAATTTAGTCATTTTATTAGTCACTAATTTATGATAGGGTATGGAGGAATCGAACCTCCAATCTCCTACCTATAATTAGGAAGGTGCTCTACCATTGAGCTAGCACCCTTTAAGAAGTTGTTATTGCTTGACAATGATGATATTGAACAAATTTTGCATCATTCAAGCATACAAAATAATGATTACCAAGTTACTATAGATCCATAATGGCTTACCTTGTACTAGTCCTTCAAGTCTTTCAACTTCATTTATTAAGTACAAATATATTTTTGCACTTAATAAAAGCAGTTGAAGAACTTGAAGGACTAGTACAAGGTAAACCATTACGGATCTATAGTAACTTGGTAATCCTTATTTTGTATGCTTGAATGATGCAAAATGCAAAAATCTCAGAAATTTATAGGAATGACAAGCATGCAGCCATTATTAAACTATCTACCGAGTCATCTAGAGTCATGCCAAATATCTGAATTTGACTGAAAATTCATAAATAAATTGAAGATAATGGTGGATGATGCCATGGAAAGGAGAATTTCAGTTTATATAGAAGCAAAGGATGAGCAAATGGTGTCCCAAACTCATCTTCCTCCAAAGTGTCCTAAGCCACCATCCCCTATAAAATGAACACAGTTGCATGTTTCTCGGGTTCCATGAACATATTACACAACCTTCAGATAGTGTCATTCATATTTGGATGTCCATCTTAACTTCAAAGGACCAAGACTTGAACTAGTAAATTTGGAATATTTAAAATATATGTACAAAAAATATCTGCATCTAATAAACCAACAAATCATTTTCTTATTGCATGATATTAGAATGGATGGACATATTGTTAGACAACATTTGGAGAGTTTTTATAAGATTTGGATGTTCATTCCTATGATGTATATGCCCATCCTAGGAAAAAGTAACCTCTAAAATATTTTTAAAAAATCAGATAGAAATTTTGGAATCAACAAGATATGATCCCTTGTAATTTTCTTTAGTCTCCAATGGAGCAACTCATTACCCAAAATGTATATAGAACAGTACAAATGAATATACTACTAATTCCATTTCACATCAAGAAGAATGGGCATTAGCTCTAAGTACTCTTAGCCACTAGATAAATGGAAATGAAATGAGATCAAATATTAGCAACAATACCTTCGAGTTTGCTTGCTGACAAGAAGTATGAATACTTATGTGATCATTTTATTAAGAGGTGACTTAAATAGCCAGTAACCTGCAATCAAGGAAATATACCATGTTCAAATTGATATATATATTAAATCAAATAAAATAAATTTAAATATAGACTGTGCCAATCCCACTAACATATATAGCTCGAAAAGGAACTAGCAAATATCCCACAACTTTTCAACTTTGTCCAAAATGCCCACATGGAATGCCACTGTTTAAACAAAAAAAGAAGAAATTGAAAACATGAAAGTTGTAATTTACTTTACTTGTCTATTGGATGCAGAGTCCCATAGCTTTACAATAGAATTAGTCAAGTACATGCAATAAAATTATAAATGGAAAAAAAGAAGGAAACAATGTGGTTTAGACCTTCCTTTATATACTCAAATATATATTATGAGGTCAGACTTTGTCTCTTAGGAGTTAACTCACTAACGAAACAATTGACATACCTGAGAGAGAGATATATAAGTAGTTGTAGGGCAAAGTGAGACAAATTCAGACCTCAAGGTATTAATCAAAACAATCTAGAAATGAGGATGAACTTTCAATCCCATTGCTGCAATAAATGGCAGTCTTTTAGGATAGTCATACATCAAGCAAATAGAATCTCCTTTCAAATGTGTAGAGGTAGCCAGGGTAGGAAAACATGGATCATATGGGGTTTCATGGTGATCACAGGATAGAGTAAATATTATCCACAGAATTGACGTTGTTGTTAAATACTTTGGCTAGGAAAATCCAGTGCTTTCTGACGATGAGAAAAATAGTAGGGGGCTTCATTTCCCCAAAATGGCATGTTCTTCTGCTGTGTGTTTTTTTTTGTGGGGGTTTGACGACCCTGCTTGGTCTATTTCCCAGCATGGTAAACTTCCCACCTCCAAAAATGCTGAGGGAACTTCCGCTGCTCGCAGACACCCAACAGATCATAGGAAATACTAGAAAATCACCCAATCAACAAATATACCAAATAACGCCAATTTCATTAAATTTGGAAAAATTAGGCAAATTTTGGACTAAGACAGTGTGAATTTAGACTTTGAAAGTGTGAATATCAACCTTTCTAAAGTGAAAAAACGGGTTCTGAAAGTGGCAATATTGGATTTGAAAAGTGTGTTTTTCTATTCGAATAATGTGTTTTTTTTACTACTTATGAACCTTAAAATTGTATGTTTTTGTTATAAAACTATGAATTTCAATTTAAAAAGCGTGAATTTGCAAATTTTGATTTGAAAAGTGTGAATTTTAAATAAAAAAATGCAAATTTTGATTTGAAATGTGTGAATTTTAAATTAGAAAATGCAAATTTTGATTTGAAAAGTGTGAATTTAAAATAAAAAAAATGCAATTTCTGATTTGAAAAGTGTGAATTTCAAATAAAAAAATGCAATTTTTATTTGTAAACGTTCAAAATTTGAAGGTGAAAAGTTCAATGTCTAAAATATTCAGTCATTGTTTGAATAACAAGTCAATTGGCTAAGTTATAACATAAAAAAATTGTTTGTCCTGACTTCTGTTTTCCAATAAGAAGGATCATCCCGCCCCTTCTTTTAGTAGTTAATTGTGAAAACATATATCTAACAATTCAACTATATCCATAATGGAGAACACTAGAAGGATTGACCGACAATTCTTGCAGTGTCTAACTATTATTAAAATCATATTGGGAATAAGAAGGGTCGGTCGACCCTTCAATTTCGATGGAATTGTAAAAATAGAACACCTTGGAAGTTATAACATATAAAAATAGTTTGTCCTGACTTCCATTTTCCGACAAGAAGGATTGGCAGCCCCTTCTTTTCGTAGTTAATTGTGAAAACCTTTATCCAACAATTCAGTTATATCCATAATGGAGAACACAAGAAGGATCGACCGACACTTCTTGAAGTGTCGAAATATTATGAAAAGAATATTGGAAGTAAGAAGGGTCGACCGATCCTTCTTGCAGGGTCGAACTATTATGAAAATAATATTGGAAATAATAAGGGTTGGCCGACCCTTCAATTAGGAGGAAATTGTAAAAATAGCACACCTTGAAAGGTATATCATATAAAAATGGTTTTTCTCGACTTCCGTTTTAAGACAAGAAGGATCTGCCGCCCCTTCTTTTTGTAGTTAATTGTCAAAACTTTTCTCGAGAAATTAAGCTATAGCCATAATGGACAACACAAGAAGGATCAACCGACCCTTCTTGGAGTGTCGAACTATTATGAAAATATTATTGGGAATAAGAAGGCTCGGCCGACCCTTCATTTAGGAGGGAATTGTAACAATAGAACACCTTGGAGAAAGAGCGGCTGCTTTTTCTCTGAGAATATTTCCACTTTCCAGCAAAGTCTTTAAAGCCAAACGTCTATAAATTTTGTTGTTAAAATGTTTTTATCTAGTATCCTAGGGTGACATGTGGCATATTTGATTTGGCACATTGAGTATAGCGAGGTTACTAATTTTTATTTGATTTGGAACATTGTCAGTATAGCGAGGTTAGTAATTTTTATTTGATTTGGAACATTGAGTATAGCAAGGTTACTAATTTTTATTTGATTCGGCACACTGAGTATAGTGAGATTACTAATTTTTATTTGATTTGGCACAATGAGTATAGCGAGGTTACTAATTTTTATTTGATTTGGCACATTGAGTATAGCGAGGTTACTAATTTTTTATTATGGATTCAAAACTTATAAATATTTATTTTTCCAGAATTAGTAATGAAGATGGATGGGATGGATAGGGAACGGTAATTATCACAGTATGGAGGGATATCATCTCTATAGATTTTGCTCGAGTAAGATATCATCTCTGTAGATTTTGTCGACTGGTTGTACAATTATCCAGCAGTTCGTGAGAAGGCCTAGAAATTGACGGCGTGTAGAACGTATTTTCTTCACTAGAACGTATTTGAGAAGTTTGCTTGAAATTTACCCATGTCTATAGGCATGCATAATTTAAACCCGTCAAATCGACGTCCACCAAATTCACTTATTTGTCGTAAACAAATACTAGTAAAATTACTAGTTTGGTACTTGTTGCAATTTAGAAGTTTAGTAATTAAGATTGGGAATATTTACATGGTTTAATCAATTGAAAATTTTCATTAGATTTATGCTTGTTTGATGCGCTTGTGACCTGAGTGCAGTGTGCTTCTTAGATGCATTTGTGACCTGAGTGTAGTGTGGCATTCTGTACCAACTTTGATGTAAATAAAAAATACCGGCTTGCTTGAGGTATGTCATATTTTTTCAAGTTTCGTATGGCTTAGGGGTTATATATTGATGATTTTGAAAAGTAGTAATTGCTTGGATCATTGCTTGTTACCATAGATGCACTTTCTTTTAGAGTGGACTGGAAATCCTCCATATATTTTATTTATTTACCCAGAAAAGTATGGGATCATTGCTTGAACTGAAATTACCATGATGACGCCACAAACAGAGGCTCTTGAGGCTGATATGCCGATTTTTATCACTATTATCTTATATATATATATATATATATATATATATATATATATATATATATATATGGTGACCACCTATGGGATCGTCCTTTGTGTTTAACTGCTGCAATATTCTATGACTTTGCATGTTGAACTCAATAGGGATAGGATGAACTCTATTTTTCATATTGTTTATTTATTATTGTGCCTTCATTGATATTTGAAAGAAAGGCTTGCTTTCATGAGAATGATCCATACATTAATTTAAGTAATTTCATTGCTTTTAGAAAGAAGAGATCTTTGCCAACGCATGCTCAAATTGCTAGTTTTTGCTTAAGTTATTGTATTTTCTTGTTTGCTGGGAAGATGGGATGATCAAGGGACCTTCCTATTAATTCCATGCCTTGCTGCTACATGTTTATTATGATTTCAAGGAGCTTGGCGATCCCACCATGGTTCCATCCCAAGCCCCAAATTATTCGACTAATCGTGATATTAAATATTCAACATTTCCTGGAATGATCATTTGCACAGACAAATTGTTTGACTATTGTTACATAAAACGTGAAATGACAGGCACTAAAAACATGTTACCATCATCAAATTTTTAATTGACAGCTACATAAAATTTGAAATTCCATCCCTTTTCGTGACATTGACGAGGAACTGGAATGTAATTGTACAAGTAAACTTCACTTCAATGAGCATTATGGACGACCATCGTCGAGAGGAAGAGGTGAAGAGGAAGAGTCCCAATAGGGAACAAATCCTTTTGGATAGTCGCAGAGTCTCTTCTGCTCATAGGAAAATCTGGAGGCAATGTAGGATTTTTCAACTGGACCTATTGTTTGAATTGCAGAAGGAAATCCAAGGTGTGGAGCGGGAGCTCTGGAAAAATCTTGGTACAAATACCCTACAGGAGGGAAGCCGGAAGCTGGAAAATTGGGTTGAGGAACCCAGGAGCACTGCTGGTCATTTAACCCAGTATGAGTGAATTGTTTCCCATTACTGGTTAGTGAAAAAATTAGTGGGGTATGCTCTTACGGACCATATGCAAAAAGAAGATTTGGTGCAGAATAAGCTTAAAGAAGAAACCAGGGAGATGAACCGGAAGATGGACTTCTTGCTGCAATACATGGGCCTCCATATTCTTGATGCTACCACGACTGGGCCAGAAGAACATCTTGGTAAAGATACTCTGCGGGAGGAAATCTGGGAGCTGGAAAATATGGCCATGGACTCGGGGAACACTGCTGGTTGTTTAACCCTGTACGAGCGAACTGTTTCCCTTTACCGGGTAATCAAAAACTTGGCGGGGTATGCTCTTACAGACCTATGGAAAAAGAGGATCTGGTGCAGAACTTGCTTCAAGATGAAACCAGGGAGCTAAATCGGAAGATGGACTTCTTGTTTCAATCCATGGACCTTCGTACTCCTGATGCTACCACGAATGCGCTGGAAGAAAATGCTCAAGGCCATTTCTGGGACTTGCCTTATATTTTACTCTAATGTTGTTATGCTCTCTAGTGGTCAGGGGTTGTTTCTCCCATTTAGTTGGTGTGTTTTCTTTTTTATATCATAGTAGAAAAATACAACCGTATTAGCAGTTGTTGCATGGAAATTCGAACAAAGTTAAAAATACCACAAACATTCAAGATGATGCGAGTTTTTGAAGATGATACGAGTTTACGAAAATTTGTATTTGATTTGGCACAACGAGTATAGTGAGGTTACTAATTTTTATTTGATTTGGCACATTGAGTATAGTGAGGTTACTAATACGGGTTTAACTACAACACAATCAGGAAATGAAAATTAACTGATAGTAGTTTTAAGGATTAGGCACATGCAAGATAACCCTGTAGCTGGAATGCTAATTGAAAAATTAACAAGAATTTATTAATTTATGTTAATCATTTGCAGAAATAGTATGTATGAATTTATTAAGTTCTTTCTGCATCTTGTTCACAATATGTAATTGTTAGGAGGAAATCTATGGAGATTGAATAACAAGACTTTTTTTATGGAATATTACGACTAACAAATTGCCCATATTGGTCTTTGTGTTTAAGAAGAGAAATAAATATCCCATAATGATAAACTATAATGAATTGCCATGATTAAAACCTTTCCGTCTAAAAAATGCAATTATTACATCTATAACGAAATAACATATAGCATGCGCCAAAAAAAAATGGATTAGGATGGAGTGCAATTTTAATTATAGCACGTATTATTTGAAGTCAAATCTAAACAACTTATCATTATGGATTAGTCGGATCAATGACTATGACTTCAAATTTGGTTGGAGGTGAAAATTGCAGTTAGGAGCCTAATTGCAATTTTAAAAATGGTAGAGGAGAAAACGGACAAGCTAAACTTCATTTAAATTACCCAGTGTAATCTGATCCGCAGGATCAAGACAAATCTACGGTTAAAGCTTAAACACGCGAGAAGGAAAAGAAGGGTTGCGGGTTTTTATTTCATAAATATATACATTCTTTCTACAATACACAGTCTGGAATTGCGGGTTGCGGGTTGCAGAAACTCAAAGTGAAAAACTATTTTAACTCTCTTCCCACAATCCGCAATTGCAGGTTGCGGGTTGAAGATGTAAAAGAACACAATTATTGAAGAATATTTTTGCATACACAATCTGCATTGAGGATTGCGGGCTGCGGAAAGAAAATGTTTCAAAATCGAAAACCAAGATTCCGTAATCGGCATTGCGGATTGTAGATTGCGAGTTGCGGAAAGAACCTGAGTTTTGGAAAAATGCAGTGCTTTCCGCAACTCACAAAAACACTAAAAATGCAAGAAAATTTCAAAGGAAAGTGTGAATTTCAAATCAACTTTATAAGTATGAATTTCAAATCAAGAAATGCAAATTTTGATTTCAAAAGTGTGAATTTCAAATAAAAAAATGCAAATTGTGCTTTGAAAAGTGTGAATTTCAAATAAAATAATATTCACTCATTGTTTGAATAGCCAGTCAATTGGATAAGTTATAACATATAAAAATGGTTTGTCTTGACTTTTGTTTTCTGACAAGAAGGATCGGCTGCCCCTTCTTTTTGTAGTTAATTGGGAAAACATTTATCCAGCAATTCAGATATATCCATAATGGAGAACACAAGAAGGGTCGATCGACCCTTCTTGTAATGTCAAACTATTATGAAAATAATATTGGGAATATGAAGGGTCAGTCGACTCTTTTTGTAGTGTCGAACTATTATGAAAATAATATTGGGAATACGATAGGTCGACCGACCCTTCAATTTCGAGGGAATTGTAAAAATAGAACGGTTTTCGCCATCTTTTGTCTTCGATCCTTGTTTTTTGACAAGAAGGATCAGCCGCCCCTTCTTTTCCTAGTTAATTGTGAAAACCTTTATCCATAAATTCAACTATATCTATGATGAGAACACAAGAAATATCGACCGACCCTTCTTGCAGTGTCGAACTATTATGAAAAGAATATTGGGAATAAGAAGGGTTGACCGACCTTTCATCTAGGATGGAATTATAAAAATATAACACCTTAGAGAAAGAGTGGCCACTCTTTCTTTGAGAATATTTCTACTTACCAGCAAAGTATTTGAAGCAAAAATTCTATAAATTTTGCGACACGCGGAACACTTATATTGTGACACATGGCATATTTGATTTTTAAAATTAGTTTAAAGAGTGTTTAAACGAATATTAATGATATTAATGGTACCATTTAATGTTTGGGGATTGTTTTAAGTTCCTGCGTTTTATGAACGAGCAACGTGGATGTTCTATGAGCGAGGTCGAAATGAGAAGTATAGCTTGTAGTTTGTGGAGAAATGAGAATTAGTTGGAGATGAAGATGGTGTAAGGAATTTTGTATAACCCACAAGTTGTTTTGTAATACTCTTGCTAGTTCTAGTTTTTTCTCTTACTATAAGACATTCATGTTTTGATTATGAAATCTAACATGGAAACTTTGATTTGAGCTCTCCTCCCGGCTCAATAGATATGAGAAGTATAGCTTGCAGTTTTTGGGGAAATGAGAATTAGTTGGAGATGAAGATGGTGTAAGGAATTTATGGTTGAGTTGCTGAGTAGAAGTTACTTAGTGAAGTTTAAAATTGATACACTCTAAATCAGGTAAATATAAACTTCCTTAAATATAAACTTCTACGTAGAAACTAAACCATAAATTCTTTACACCATCTTCATATCAAACTACTTCTAATTTCTCCACAAACTACAAGCTATACTTCTCATATCTACCGAGTCGGAGGAGAGCTCAAATAAAAGTTTCCATGTTACATTTCATAATCTATACATAAATGTCTTATAGTAAGAGAAATAACTAGAACTAGAAAGAGTATTACGGAACAACTTGTTAATTTTTTAGCATTAATTCAATATACTCTAGGATCTTTACTAAGAGAATAACATGTATAGTATATCAATGCATATCAATCATAGCAAACATATCAATCATCACAAGATTCAAACATAAGAGACAATAGGCACATAGAGTTTCCGTGGGTAAAACCCTAAGGTGAAAAACCCCACAACTTCCTCAGAGATAGATAGAGAAATGATACAACCAAAGTACAACCCAAGTACACAGAGATAGTCTCCTCCTAGCAGCTGATCCTCCTCCTCACATGTGCGCCACTTTCCGAGTGATGGATGAGTGAGTAATGAAGTGATCAAATAGAGAGATCCCGCTCTCTATTTATACTTGTTCTGAGCAACCTAATAAACCTATGGGGAAGACTTGTCTAACTCATCCTAATAACCCCAGGTTAACTTAATCAGGGCCGACCCCACACATGGTGGTCTAATAACCCATCGACAAGTTACGACACTTGCAACACTTGTCAATACAAATGAAGACACTTCCGTATAGAGGAATAATACATCTCTATAGGAGTACAATAAAATACATAGATGAAATACATTCCAAAGTTACATATACATCAACACTCCCTCTTAACTAGGAAGGTATTTCTTGACACAGATCTGCAAACACAAGTCCTCTTCTCTGGATCATCATCAGTGAATCATCATCCTCGAATCATCGTCATCATCACTGCTACTGCTATCTCAATCAATCTCTCAATCTACTCATCATAGGAAGTTCTACAGAGCCAGTCCTTTTTCATACTGGATGTAGGCCCACCACCTATAGGTCTTCATCATCACTGGCCATACTGTGGACTACTCAGGACTAATTACGTGCCTCAACAAAACCTTGAAAGAGCAACCTAGGACTGATTGCTAGCACACTGCTCAACCTATCAGATCTCCGAGGATATTTTACATGTTGATCTTCACAAAAACTACTCAGAGCATCCCAGGATGTTACGAGAAAACCACTCTACCTGTTTGGATCTCGATAGAGCATCCCAGGATGTTACAAGCACACCACTCTACTTGTCCAGAATTTAAAGGATCTTTTCTATGTGAACTTTCGCAAAACCTACTCAGAGCATCCCAGGATGTTACAAGAACACCGCTCTACCTGTCTGGATCTTGATAGAGCATCCCAGGATGTTATGAGCACATCGCTCTACCTGTCCGGATTTTAAAGGATCTTTTCTATGCAAAACTGTAGAAAAACCTACTCAGAGCATCCCAGGATGTTACGAGCACACCGCTCTACCTGTCTGGATCTCGATAGAGCATCCTAGGATGCTACGAGCACACACCTTTACCTGTCTATATTTTAAAGGACCTTTTATATGCTACCTGCACAACCTATCCACGGCCACAGAGTATCAAACCGATACTCCCCATACATCATCCTGATGTACATCATCACATGATCAACCTGATCATCATCATAGCATCAACCTGATGCATATCATCTGGAGCAACATCCTGAAGCTCGTCATCTGTGATCATCCTGATCAAACAGTATATCCATCTGATGCATACAAAGTATCTGCCTGATACATATCATCATACATGATCTACCTGATCATACAAATGCATCCACCTGATACATACATAAGTACATGATCTACCTGATCATACAATGCATCCTACTGACACATATACAAATACATGATCTACTTGATCATATAAGTACCCACCTGATACATATACAAATCCATGATCCAATTGATCATAACAAGCAACCAACATGATGCATATACATATACATGATCCAACTGATCATATCAAGCATCCAACATGATGCATATACAAATAAATGATCACACTGATCAAAGCATCCAACTGATGCATATACAAATACATGATCACACTGATCAAAGCATCCAACATGATGCATATACAAATACATGATCCCATTGATCAAAGCATCCAACTGATGCATATATAGAGAGCAGTAACTGGAGCATCGTCCTGATGCTCATCATCCAGCGCTTACATCCACAGCCATGGGAAGGATCCTCCTCTCACCATGCTTGGAATGGTTCCAGCAGATGTGTCCAACACTTCTTCCTCGAAGTGTCATCGATCTAAAGAACACCAAGCCTCTCTCTGAAGTACTCTAACTTCACTCTGGCTAGTGGTTTCTTCAGTACATATGCAACTTACTCATCTGTCACAACATACAAAAGCTTCACTGCTCCTCTCTGCACCATATCCCTGATATAGTGATATTTGATCTCGATGTTCTTCGACTTGTCATGGAACACCGGGTTCTCAGATAGCTTCACACAACTCTGGTTGTCACATAAGATACCGGTATCCTCCAACGAGAGATCAAATAACTTAGACAGTAGCTTCCGGAGCCATACTACCTCACAACTAGCCGAACATGCTGCAACATACTTTGCTTCAGCTGTACTCATTGCTACGCAGGATTGCTTCCTGCTAAACCAAGAGATTACACTTGATCCCATACTGAAGCAACACCCAGTTGTGCTCTTCCTATCTACAGCACTGCCTGCCCAATCTGAATCAACATAACCCTTCAGGTTAAACTTTTGATTCACATCATACTTGAGCCCATAGTCAACTCTACCCTTCAGGTACCTCAGAATATGCTTTATAGCAACCAAGTGAACACCTCTGGGATCCGTTAGGAACTGGCTCAATGTGTTCACGGCAAAGCAAATATCTGGTCTTGTGTTCATCAAGTACATCAAGGATCCAATCATCTGACGATACATTGTGACATCAACCAGATCAGATGAAGCATCACACATAAGCTTTAGGTTCGATGCCATAGGTGTGGCCATGGCCTTGCAGTCCATCATCCCAAACCTCTTCAGGATCTCTACTGCATACTTCCCTTGTCCAAGGAATATCCCATCTACACTCTACCACACCTCCATGCCTAGAAAATAGTGCATCATCCCCAAGTCCTTCATCTCGAACTCGGTAGCAAGCTTCCTCTTTGTATCCGCAATCAAGCTATCTTCTCCTGTAACAAACAGGTCATCCACATACAGAAGTAATATCACTGGATTGCCTTCCTCAACCTTGTAGTAAAGGTTGGAATCTGCTTTACTCTTGGTAAAGCCTAAACTGGAGAGAAATACATCCATCCTACCATACCAAGTCCTAGGAGCTTGCTTCAATCCATATAAGGCTTTCTTCAGTCTGCACACATATGACTTCCTGTCATATGTCTCAAAACCAAGTGGCTACTCCACATACACTTCCTCTTCGACTACACCATTCAAGAAGGCTGTCTTGACATCCGTATAGTGTATCTTCCATTTAATCACTGCAGCCAAAGCAAGTACTAATCTGATGGAAGTGTATCTGGCTACAGGAGCAAAGGTTTCTTCATAGTCAATCCCTTCTTTCTCGGAGAAACCACGAGCTAAAAATCTTGCTTTATATTTCTCTATGCTGCTATCTGCAGCATGCTTGATATTGTAGATACATTTGAAAGTCACAACAGACTTCTTTTCAGGTCTTGGGACAACATCCCAAACATCATTCTTCATTATTTATTGGTATTCCTCGACCATGGAATCCTTCCATTCTTTCTTTTCAGCTGCTTCTTCATAATTGGAAGGTTCTTTGTTCATGATATAACAGAGTAAAGCAACATAGCTGGTATGTGATCTAGTTCTCTTATTTGCTCTATGCTCTTCTTCTGGAATGCCATATCTTTCTGCATATTGAATGAGCTCTCTAGCCCATGTAGGTTTCCTCTTGTGAGAGACCTTCTCACGAGGTGGATCTACAAGTTCTTTTGGATCTTCAATTTCACGATCAGCATCTGGAATTGCTTCAGTCATGGTAGTGTCTTGAAATCTGGTTTTCTTTTGGTTCTTCATGATCTTCAATGGGTGTCTTCCTTGACTTGATAAATGCTGTGTTTTCATCAAATGTTACATCCCTGCTAACATCAATCTTCTTGAACCCTAGAAAATATATTCTGTAAGCCTTCGAGCTTTCACTGTACCCCACAAAGATACCCTTCTTTCCTGAAGGATATAGCTTTGTCCTCTTTTCCTTTGGACAATGTGTATATACTGGACAACCAAATATTATGAGATGGTTGACTTCAAGCTTCTTACCAGAGAAGACCTCTTTTGGTGTCTTTTTGTCCAATATCTTATGAGGTGTTCTTTTCTGTACATATATAGTTGTCCTAGCTGCTTCTGCCCATAAATGCATAGGACGATCCTAGTCATGCAGCATTGCGCGTGCTGCTTCCATGATTGTTCTATTCTTCCTTTCTGCAACTCCATTCTATTGTGGATTGTAGGGAGCAGTCAACTCCCTCTTAATCCCTGAATCACTGCATAGATTCTTGAAGTCACCTGAAGTGAATTCTCTGCCATTGTTTGATCTGAATGTCTTTATTTTCTTATCAGTTTGATTTTCCATCAAGGGTTTGAATTCCTTCAACTTGTCAAACACTTCATCTTTGTTCTTCAAGAAATAAACCCAAGTCTTCCTGGAGAAGTCATCAATGAAAGAGACATAGTAAACATACCCACTCAGAGAACTGGATGACATCGGACCGCATACATCGGAGTGGATAATTTCCAAGATTCCTTTTGATTTGCTTTCACTGCTTTATAATGCCTTCTTTATGTTCTTTCCTTTTGCACAGCCTTTGCTAACACCTTCATGCTTGGTCTTGATTTTAGGAAGACCTTCTACAGCTTTGCTTGCAATTGGTAGTGCTCTGTAGTGCACATGTGCAAGCCTTCGATGCCAAAGTTCATTTGGCTTCATGGATTCATGTACCATGGCATGTTCAGGTTGTCCCTTCAATTTGTACAATCCTCTCTCTTGCTTTCCAATCACCACTGCATCATCAATAGTTTTACCCTTTGGCAACATTAGGACTTGGCCATCTACAAATGCAACCCTCATGCCTTTTGCATCCAATGCAGAGATGGAGAGTAGGTTCTTCTTGAGCCCAAGAACAAATAACACATCTTTCATCTTCAAGGACTTTCCATATTCTAGGTTGTAGGTGGCTTCCCCACTTCCTTTGATAGGATATTGATAATCATCCCCAAGTTTCACTTTATGGGGTGATTCATGTTCAGATAGATTTACAAAATATTCTTTAAACCCAGTCATGTGTTTAGAAGCCCCACTATCAATTAACCAATCATTACAACCATGAGAAACAATACCTGTGAGAGCAGAGATTAGAACATACTCTTCTTCGCTTGATGAGTCATCATCATCACTTTCTTCTCTAGCTTTTTTCTTGGGAGGTTGATCATCCTCAGCAGCATGAACATGATATCTTCTTTTGTTATTCTTCTTCTTCTTGTTGAAGTTGTTGTCTTTCTTCTTCTTGGGACAATTTGAAGCAAAGTGTCCCATTTCATTACACTCGTAACATCGAACATGAGATAGGTCTTTCTTCTTGTGATGAGGGTGAGAATGTTTCTTTTTATGAGATTTCTCCCTCTTAAAGTTGCTTCCCTTGGTGTGAGCTGTGAGATCTTGATCTTCATTCCCCATCTTTTCTTCTCGTGCCACAAGCCTTGCTTCTTTTTGTGAGCATTCTTCGCGCAGTCTACTGAAGGATACCAACTTCTTTCTTGCACAGATTCCTTGGATAAAGGAATCCCATGACTTGGGTAGTCCATTCAGAGTGGTCATGACAACACCATTCTCCACCATTTCATCCACTGCTTCTAGTCATTTCTTGATCTGAGAGACCCTAGAAAAATAATATTGAATGGATTCTCCATTCTAAAGCTTTACCCCTTTCAATTGGTTCCGTAGAGTCATCTTCCGATTTATGTTCTTCCCTTCAAATAGCTTGGATAGGGAATCAAACATCTCTTTGGGTGTCTTTAGAGAGGACACATGGGGGATGAGATGGTCCTTGATAGAATCAACAATGATTCTCTTTTCCTTGACCAATTTCTTCTTGTGGAGGGCTTTAGCCTCTTCTTCCTCTGGGACAGGGACCTCTTACCTTATGTAAGTATCCAATTCATTTTCTTCCAGGATTAACCCAATCCTATACTTCCATTCTCAGGAGTTATCATCCCTTTCAAGCTTATCCTCAAGCTTAGTATGGTGAGACATCTTAAAGAGTACTTCAAATGGAAATAGAAAAGATTTAGGTCTTACCACTTGATTTGCTGAAAATTGGATCTCGTCTTGGATTAGGGTTTGTCACAGAAACCCTAAAAATTCAAAATGTGAATTTCAACTTTCTAAAAGAATAGAAAGATGTGCCTTGATGAGCTGATCAGCCTAGTGTATTTAGAATTTGAGATCTGCAAAGCTTCACCCTTCAGAAATGCCTTTTAGTCTTCTTGGGTTAACTAGGGAGGACCCTGAATTAGGGTTTGAGTTTCCCAGAGATTTTCCCAGCCACAAATATCGATCCAAAGTTCTAAAATTCGATTTTTCCAAGGAGCTTCCAGCTATTTCTTCAGATTTCAGAATTTCCTATTTTTGTGGAAACCCTAATTTTTAGGGCGAAAAGTGAAAGTGCTTAGAACTGAATTCTGATTGGACAAAAAATTCACCCTGCTGAGGAGAGTCAATCTATCATATTTCTTTTCCAAAATATGTGGATAGAAACCCAAAAACAAGAAGCCCTAGCGTCCACAACTGCACAGTGTCTTCTTCTCAGGTTAGCTCTGATACCATGTTAATTTTTGAGCATTAATTCAATATACTCTAGGATATTTACTAAGAGAATAACATGTACAGTATATCAATGCATATCAATCATAGCAAGCATATCAATCATCACAATATGCAAACATAAGAGACAATAGACACATAGAGTTTCTGTGGGGAAAACCCTAAGGTGAAAAACCCCACAACTTCCTCAGAGATAGATAGAACAATGATACAACCAAAGTACAACCCAAGTACATAGAGATAGTCTCCTCCTAGCAGCTGATCCTCCTCCTCACATGTGCTCCACTTTTCAAGTGATGGATGAGTGAGAAATGAAGTGATCAAATAGAGAGATCCTACTCTCTATTTATTCTCATTCTGAGCAACCTATTAAACCTATGGGGCCAACTTGTCTAAATTAGCCTAATAACCCGAGGTTAACTTAATCAGGGTCAACCCCACACATGGTGGTCTAATAACCCATCGGCAAGTTACGACACTTGCAACACTTGTCAATACAAATGAAGACACTTCCGTATAGAGGAATAATTCATCTCTATAGGAGTACAATAAAATACATAGATGGAATACATTTTGAAGTTACATATACATCAACACAACTTGTGGGTTATACAAAAAACTTTCCTACAACGGCATGGCCAAGAAGAAAAAACAGTCTAGTCGAGATCATACAAAAAATGAATTAGATAGCTATTACAAGAAACGAGAGAGAATGGGGAATCTCCCCAGTAGACATGGAATTATTCCTCAAGAATGGGGTAGCTCCCCAATTACTAATAGATTAGAGAGAATGGGGAAGCTCCCCAGTAGACATAGAGTAGAGAGAATGGGGTTGCTTTGAATGCATAGAGGGCTGAGGTACTAGAGTTGCATCCAGCTAGTCGGTGAAGGGACTTCCGAGCGAAGAATCGAGAAGGATCCATAAAGCCACACATGTGAGGGCATGCAGGTGGAAGCGAGGGATGTGGTATATTGCATGGGGCATGCAAGCCATGTTACGGGCACCTGGGTCGAGGCTCCTCACCCACGTGCCCTCCTCCTGTCCGACATGTGGACCCTTGTATAATGGGGATGCCCAATATTAATAGAGAACACAAGAAGGATCGACCAACCCTTCTTGTAGTGTTAAACTGTTATGAAAATAATACTGGGAAATAAGCAGGGTTGGTAGACCCTTCAATTTCCAGGGAAATATAAAAAAGGACACCTTGGAAGTTATAACATACAAAAATAGTTTGTCCCGACTTCCGTTTCCGACAAGAACGATCGGCCGCCCATTCTTTTAGTAGTTAACTGTGAAAACCTTTATCCAACAATTCAGCTATATCCATAATGGAGAACACAAGAAGGATCGCCCGACCCTTCTTGCAGTGTCGAAATATTATGAAAATAATATTGGTAATAAGAAGGGTCGACCGATCCTTTTTGCAGTGTCGAACTATTATGAAAATAATACAGGGAATAAGAAGGGTCGGCTGACCCTTCAATTACGAGGGAATTGTAAAAATAGAAAACCTTGGAAGTTATATCATATAAAAATGGTTTGTCATGACTTTCGTTTTACGAAAAAAAGGATCTGCTACCCCTTCTTTTCATAGTTAATTGTTAAAACCTTTATCCATTAATTCAGTTATAGCCATAATGGATAATACAAGAAGGATCGACCGACCCTTCTTGCAGTATCAAACTATTATGAAAATAATATTGGGAATAAGAAGGGTCAGCCGACCCTTCATTTAGGAGGGAATTGTAACAATAGAACACCTTAGGGAAAGAGCGGCCGCTCTTTCTATGAGAATATTTCATTTTCCAGCAAAGTCTTTAAAGAAAAACATATATAAATTTTGTTGTTAAAATGTTGATATCTAGTATCCTAGGGTGAAATGTAGAACGATCATATTGTGACACGTGGCATATTTGATTTGGCACGTTGAGTATAGCGAGGATACTATTTTTTATTTGATTTGGCACATTGAGTATAGCGAGGTTACTATTATTTACCTGATTTGGAGTGTATCAGTTTTAAACTTCGTTAAGGAACTTCTACTCAGCAACTCGACCATAAATTCCTTACACCATCTTCATCTCCAACTACTTCTCAATTCTACCGAGCCGGGAGGAGAGCTCAAGTCAAAGTTTCCATGTTAGATTTCATAATCAATATATGAATGTCTTATAGTAAGAGAAAAAACTAAAACTAGCAAGAGTATTTCCGAACAACTTGTGGGTTATACAAAAAACCTGCCTCTAACGGCGTGGCCAAGACCAAAAAAAAGTCTAACTGAGATCATATAAAAAACGCCCGCATTTGGGGTTAATATATGGTATGCTTGATTCACATAAACGATTTTGTTTCTTAAAAACAATCATGGAAGTAATTACACAATTTAATATAATATGGTATACTTGATTCACATAGGCTGAAACTTACAGAGAATATTATTCAGCTTGCTGTAGGCCATTTAATGCATTGGCAGTAGGCATGTAGGCCCGTTGGATATTCAAGGAATCGATTGGAGTGATACGCATACAATTACTCCAGTAAAATATGTAGTCGTTATAGATGATATCTATAACCGCCATACTATCATAATTACCATTCCCCATCCAAGACTTTGTTCGTGACAAGACATATAAATAATGTGGACTGAAGCATTATGAGCTTATTCACACGAGTCATGTTGAGATATTGTAACTTCAAAGAATACTATATTTGTATATTATTTATTCCGGAGATGTTCCATACCTCCGATGTGATTATACTATAAATCCGGAGATGTTTATTCCTCCGAGTTGGGTGTGGTAACTAGGGTTATTAGACCCACCATGTGGGGGTCGTCCCAGTCAGTTATAATGGGGTATTTAACCTAATGGTTAAATACGAGCCTACATGTACTTGTGTAAAATACATATCAGAGTAGTGTATAAATAGAGGAGGTGTGTTCCTCATTTGACACACTCACACACTTGAGAGAGGCGCACTTGTGGAGGAGAGGTCTGCTATAGTGGAGGAAGAGATCATGTCTTTGGTTTGCATCTTTGTATATTGCTGGTCATCTATATTAAGGAAGCTTTGCTGGGTTTTCTACCCCATGAGGGTTTCCCAGGATAAATCTCTGTCTCTTGTGTTTATGCTGTGCTTGTTGTTTCTTCAGTGATCCTGTATATGCTATTGTTGTGAAATGGAATGTAATGCTGCTATTTTTTGTCTTAGCATATTGAATTTTAACATGGTATCAGAGCTAACCTGAAGGAAGACAAGGTATGGCACTTACGACACTTGCTTTACTTACGATAATTTGAAGGTTAGGGTTTTACATAGCAAAAACCAGTCTTCGTGGAACTTTCTCTATAAATCCATTTATGTGAAGGTTCAGGGTCTGCAAAGTTTACAGGTCAAAGATAACATCCCCAGGTACCTTGTGTCCAAAGGGAACCCTCAGATTCGTTGTACTTTATGAGTTATGATCAGTACAAGTTAGGGTTTCTGCCTCTTCCAGATCTCAGTCAAAATCAGGTAACCTTAGCAAAAAGGTCATAACTTGGGATAGGAAGCTCCAAATGAAATTTCGTAAAAAGTGAAAGGTAGTACACAGACTGTACTATCTCAGGAAACGTTTTCAGAAGCCGAAGGTGAACCAGTGACACGTGGCACGCCGTACAAGTTCGCTCTCCTGTTTTATCCCATAAACAGGTCACGTTGCGACACTTGGCATAACTCTCTCTCAGAGAGTCCAATTGAGGTCAGACCTGTCAAGATGGAAAGATAACAGGGCGAGATATATCAGGAAAAGTTTTCAGAGGCCGAAGTTCAAACCGTAACACGTGGCACGTCGTACAAGTTCGCTCTACTGTTTTATCCCATAAATAGGTCACGTTGCGACACTTGGCATAACTCTCTCTCAGAAAATCCAATTGAGGTCAGACCTGTCAGGATGGAAATATGACAGGTCAGGCTACTGCAGAAAAAGAGTTTCAGACCCTGTGGAGCAAAAATTTCAGAGTTATAGCAGAAACAATCAGGTGCATATTTCTGTCAAAACAGAATTATTTTTCGAGCACCTTTATTCATGGCTTCCGGAATTTAGGGTTTCGGAGAAAGTTAGAATTTTTGGAATCGGAGTCCACGGCTGAATGCTACTTAGGAAAATCAAAATTTAGAGACCAAGATCAAATTTTTTTGGTTGGGTGGAAGACCGGGCTTGATCAAACCCCAGTTTGGGATTTTAATCGGAAAGATGGAAAATTAGGGCTTCAACAAAAGTTGGAATTTTTGAAGTCTGTAACCACGGCTGGAAACTCCTAAGAAAAATAAGAGTTTAGAGCCTTGGATCGAACCTTTTGTTTGGGCAGAAGGGTGGGCTTCATCAAACCCTAGTTCGGGACCCTGTCGAGAATATCCAGAAGTTTCAAAGGCAATTTTGAGGGGTCAAATTTTGGAAATTCCAAAATTGAAGTATGCTAGTTTGATCAGCTCAGCAAGACATATTCTTTCATTCAGAAGTGTGAAAGTCAAAGATTGAATTTTTAGGGTTTCTCTAGAAAAACCCTAATCAAGCTCCAGATCAAGTTTCAGGGGGAGTTGAGGCTAAGGCCTTACATAAGAAGACTAGAAGAAGTCTCGACAGGTATGACTTAAGGAGGCTCAGGTATGTCTTGAAATCTAATTCTTGATTAAGTTTATGATGTGTTTGTCTTCATATTATTTATTAGTACAATCTTGATTAATGTGAGAATTGTCTTATCACCCTAGTAACAGTATGAATGCATGTGAATGATCAAATACATTCATTGATTAGGGCTATATGATTGTACTAATGCATTATGATGTTGTGTGAGGTTGATGTTGTCTGCTAACAAGATACAGGTACATCACAAAAGACAAATCAGGTTCCATGACCATGAAAACATGAAGACAAAGACTCATCCATAATCTTTGTTCTACTTACAAGGTATGTATGACTTTGTTATATTATGCTTAACCTATGAGACATGCAGGTTCTAGCTCAGGATCTCTAAATCATTGAAGAGATTGTTTAGGTATGTTGTACATAACTAAGTAGGTATACTAATCCAGGTATGTTTCCCATGAATCTTACCTTGTGTTAGGATCCCTTAGATAAGTATACTTGGTATGATTGGTTATGCTTATTCATAAAGTTAGTAATCAAGGGATTATGCATATTATGTCTTTTATCTTGATTGATGATATGCATGAGTAAAAGAATACTTCCCTGAAATCTTGAATACTAATGTTTATTAACTATAATCATGACTATACATTTTTCAAGAATTTAGAACTATAATGTTTTGATAACATTTAGAACATACTAATGGGTGTATGTTTGTGTATGAGATCATGAGGATGACACTTGAACATGCACAGTGGTACAGAATGAATAGAAGTTCAAAAGACATACAGAAGATCAAGCGGGAGGCAACCACACAAACATAAAAGATAAGTATTTGAGTTGTTATTTTAAATAGTAAATGATATTGCCTGTAATAGGTTGTATGCATATTTGTATTCCTATAATATATCATGCTGAGTGTAAATATTCATAGAACATTGAACAGTATACTACTAATATGCATATGATTGGTAAGTTGGACAAACATTCCATTGTTGCTTGTCTAGAATGAAACCTCTTTGCTGACATGCTGAGAGTTGTGCACACTCTCGATAGTATGTTCTGGTAGAGATGGAAGGCATCTAGATAGCCACTGTATGCATACAGGATATGGGAAAGTGTTGTGCCAAAGTATTGGTCAAAATAGTTGCATCACTATGTAAATGATATCTGTATGCATAATAGGTTATCATGTCAATATGATTTGATGATTATGAAGTATTACTAATCATGTACTTAATTTTGATTTGTAGGAAAGGTCATGAAGAATGATGGACACCGTACAAGTGGTGGATGTTCAAACAAGAAGATTTACAAATCAAACAAAATATAGAAGGCTCATGGCTAGAAGATTCTCTTAGAAAGGGGAAGAGAATCACGACAAGATGTTTGCTCCAAGTATGGTGTAATTAAAGAAGAAGTGTGAATCAGGTTCTGTATAGGTACCTAGGATCGATAATAAATTGATAAGCTTAATGATCACCATGGGTGATGTGGATCTCAACCTTTGCTACAAGGTTGAATATGATTTCTATACACATAAGACATGGATGCAAGAAGGAACTCACCACAGAGTTCGAATGATATTGAGGCTCATATCAGTAGACCCATCTAACGAGAGATGGCACAGATAGATATGCAGAAGATCATTCAATGCAGAAATGAAAATGAAAGATCTCAAATTGATGCTTTACTTCCTAGGTCTGGAAGTATGGCAAGGCTCAGAAGGAATATTTCTCAACCAGGGAAAGTATGATGAGAAATATGACTTGAGGTGTTGGAATGGCCACTCTTATGGATTCCAACTTGAAGCTGTTAGGGGATAACTCATCAGAGTTAGTGGATATAACTCTGTACAGTCAAATTATTGGGTCATTGATGTATCTAACATATACTAGATTAGATATATGCTTTGTTGTGAATACCTTGAGTTAGTATCTAGTGGAAACTAGATATTTTCACCTGATAGTTGCAAAGCATGTGATGAGGCACCTAAAGGATACGATAGACTTTGATCTGTGCTATCTTGGAGATCATGACTTCAGATGGCTACTCAGATGCTGATTGGGCAGAAAGTGTATCAGACAAGAAGAACACATCAAGAGGATGTTATTGTCTGGGATTAGCCATGATCTCGTGGTTTAGCTGGAAGCAGTCTAGTGTGGCTCTCAGCACAAGCGGAATATATGGCTGCTTGCTCTGCTAGTTGTGAAGAAGTTTGGCTTTAGGATTGTTTGACTTAGAGATAGAACCAACTGAGATCCTATGTGATAATTAGGGTTGTATCAAGATGACATAGAATCTAGTGTTCCATGATAAGTCAAAGAACATAGGGAACAAACAAGATATGACGCGGAAAGGAACTATAAAGTTTGAATTTGTAACAGGTTACCATTGTACTAACCAAACCTTTACCTCAAGTGAAGAAGTTACCAACATACTAACCAAACCTCTGTCTCGAGTGAAATTTGAATACTTCCGAGACAAGCTTGGTGTAGTTCAAAAGGACCCTCCTCGAAAGGGGGAGTAGTATAGTCACTGATGATGAGTTTGTCTCATCGAACAACAAGGTCGATGATGAGGTAACCTGTTCTCCACACCTAGACACTTTGAAATATTTAGATTTAGGACTCGTATACTTAGAATACTTAGTTTTACTTATACATGCTTTTGATGTTATATGTATTGGTGAGAATACATGCTTTTGATGATAAGATGTATTGGTAAGAATACATACTTTTGATGATACATGTATTGATTAATGTACTTGTATGGTTGAGGATACTTGTACTTGTATTGATGAGAATACATGTGAGGATTGTATCATCCTTGAACACTTGTTCTAAAGTGAGCCGTAGACAGGTATCTCCGAGAAAGAAGAGGGATTGTATCATCCCTGGACTTCAGTTCCTGAATTGATCCATAGACGTATGGTCTCCGAAAATGAAGTCCTTAGTGGACAGATAGGGATTGTATCATCCCTGGACCTTGGTCCCTGAATTGAGCCGTAGATGTGACGTCTCTGAGAATGAAGTCCTTAGTGGACAGTTGAGGGGATTGGATCATCCCTGGACTTTCAGTCCTAAAGAGAGCCGTAGACGTGAGGTCTCCGAGAATGAAGTCCTTAGTGGACAGTTGAGGGGATTGGATCATCCCTGGACTTTCAGTCCTAAAGAGAGCCGTAGACATGAGTTCTTCGAGAATGAAGTCCTTAGTGGACAGTTGAGGGGATTGGATCATCCCTGGACTTTCAGTCCTAAAGAGAGCCGTAGAAGTGAGGTCTCCGAGAATGAAGTCCTTAGTGGACAGTTGAGGGGATTGGATCATCCCTGGACTTTCAGTCCTAAAGAGAGCCGTAGACATGATGTCTCCGATAATAAAGTCCTGAATGAACAGGTAGGGGATTGTATCTTCCCCGGACTGAGGTCCCAGAATTGAGCCGTAGACATGATTTCTCCGATAATAAAGTCCTGAATGAACAGGTAGGGGATTGTATCTTCCCCGGACTGAGGTCCCAGAATTGAGCCATAGACTGGGTCTCCGATAATGAAGTCCTGAATGAACAGGTAGGGGATTGCATCGTCCCCGGACTTTGGTCCCTGAATTGATCCGTAGACGTGTGGTCTCCGAGAAGTGGGGATTGTATCATCCCCGGACTTCGGTCCCTGAATTGATCCGTAGACGTGTGGTCTCCGAGAAGTGGGGATTGTATCATCCCCGGACTTCGGTCCTTGAATTGATCCATAGACGTGTGGTCTCCGAAAAGTGGGGATTGTATCATCCCCGGACTTCGGTCCCTGAATTGATCCGTAGATGTGTGGTCTCCGAGAAGTGGGGATTGTATCATCCCCGGACTTTGGTCCCTGAATTGATCCGTAGACGATTGGTCTCCGAGAAAGTGATTTTTTTTTTTTATGATGATGTGGTTACTTGTATCAGTATGGATACTTATATTGATGATATGTATACTTGTATTGGCATGAATACTTGTACTAATGATGAGGATACTTGTATTGTTATGGATACCTGTATTGATGACGATGCTGATGATCGTGTGATGACGATGCTGATGATCGTGTGATGACGATGCTGATGATCGTGTGATGAGGATACTGATGATCGTGTGATGACGATGCTGATGATCGTGAGATGACGATGCTGATGATCGTGAGATGACGATGCTGATGATCGTGAGATGACGATGCTGATGATCGTGTGATGACGATGCTGATGATCGTGAGATGATGATGCTGATGATCATGTGATGACGATGTCGATGATCGTGTGATGACGATGCTGATGATCGTGTGATGACAATGCTGATGATCATGTGATGATGATGCTGATGATTGTGTGATGATGATGCTGATGATCGTGAGATGACGATGCTGATGATCGTGTGATGACGATGCTAATGATCGTGAGATGACGATGTTGATGATCGTGTGATGACGATAATCGTGAGGATCCAGATGATGATATTATTGTAGTTGTTCAAGTGCTACAGAAGATAAAGACTCAATACTGAATATGTCGATGTCCCAGTATTGAAGATGTTCCAGTAACTGCTTGAGTTACTGATGATGTTGAGAAAGCTTCCAATGATTTATAGATGTATCATGTATGATGTTGATGACTCCTTGCTCGTGCAGATGTTGTTATAATATCCTTCTCGTTAAGGGGGAGTGTTGAGATATTGTAACTTCAAAGAATATTATATTTGTATATTATTTATTCCGGAGATGTTCCATACCTCCGATGTGATTATACTATAAATCCGGAGATGTTTATTCCTCCGAGTTGGGTGTGGTAACTAGGGTTATTAGACCCACCATGTGGGGGTCGGCCTAGTCAGTTATAATGGGGTATTTAACCTAATGGTTAAATACGAGCCTACATGTACTTGTGTAAAATACATATCAGAGTAGTGTATAAATAGAGGAGGTGTGTTCCTCATTTGACACACTCACACACTTGAGAGAGGCGCACTTGTGGAGGAGAGGTCTGCTATAGTGGAGGAGGAGATCATGTCTTTGGTTTGCATCTTTGTATATTGCTGGTCATCTATATTGAGGAAGCTTTGCTGGGTTTTCTACCCCATGAGGGTTTCCCAGGATAAATCTCTGTCTCTTGTGTTTATGCTGTGCTTGTTGTTTCTTCAGTGATCCTGTATATGCTATTGTTGTGAAATGGAATGTAATGCTGCTATTTTTTGTCTTAGCATATTGAATTTTAACAAGTCATACAATCCATCATTTATGGCGAACATTATTCAACTTGCTGTAGGCCATTTAATGTAGTGGCAGCAGGCATGTTGGCCATTGGATTTTCAAGGAATAGATTGGAGTGATATGTGTACAATTACTCTAGTAAAATTGGTAGTCAAATTGGAGTGATGCGTGTACGATTACTCGAGAAAAATCTGTACTGGCTACAAATGATATCTATGACCACCGTGATTCCACCATACTGTGATAATTACCATTCCCCATCCATCCCAGACTCCCATCCCATTCAATCCATCAACACAGTGGCCATTCACTATATATAGGCTAACCATGCCCCATATCACAACAAACTGATATGGGGACAAAGGGATATTATCACTATCGAAGTCCCAATACATGGAGTTATCGTTATGTTCTTGGGTATTGAACGAGGAGGGGACATAGGGAGATTAGCAGTCTTGGAAGATTTCTTCTCTAAGACAACATGCGTCGTTGTGGTCGTCAACACTTGCAGCAATCGTCGAATGTTGTTTTAGTACCAGACCATGTTCTCAGCTTCTTCCTACTCTTATTTAAATTCATGAAAATGGTCTAAGAGTCAATGGGGTGTTGTTTTATGAGCTTTGACAGATGAATCTTTAGCTCTCTTTATTTTTCATTGCCCACTTCTGCAAAAACTTGAGCTAATCTACTATTATGGACTACGGAAACCTAATATCTCCTCTCCCAAAATTGCACACTTATGTGTAATGGGCTACTTGAAATCATTGAAGAATCTTGATATCCATATTCCGAAGCCTCTTCCTCTTCTTAACTTATTGGAGCAACTTTATAACCTTGAAAGACTACATATCCACAAAAGGTTTTTCTCGGTAAGAAGAATTTTTGTAGTCATTATTATACACACGTCTAATTGAAGTATTTTCTTATCATTTGAAAAGTATATTTTATTGGTCGAATGCCTTTGCTTCCACTAACTACGGTGTTAGGAGCTATCCCATCCAAGCAGCCTGCCCAGACCAACTGTCTGGCCATCCCCTATTATGGTGCACTTGGCAATTTGGAATAGTTTCTCTGTTTTTATTATGCATGATGATATGTGTGCTCACGCGCTACCCTAGCTTCAATAAAATGATTATTTTTGCATTTGTTGGAAATGGTTTCTTTTTACGGCAGCGTGATAAGCAGTTATTTGTTTGCTATGCAGGTATTCGAGAGAGATGCAATACCGCCATGTCTAGGCTATCCGCTTGCTAATATTCGGGTGTTAAAAGTAGACATGAAGGGATATGATGGGAGGGAAATACCATCAGTAGTCTTCGAATGTTGTTTTAGAACCAGACCATGCTGTCAGCTTCTTCTAACTGCGCCAAGTAGAAGGCTTCGAGCACTCTCGAAGTCCCAATACACCATGTTATATGGGAATTTCGAGCACTCTTGAAGTCCCAATACATGGATTTCTCATTATGCTCCTTGGCACCAATAACGTTTTCGTCCATCTTCTTTTAGTCACTCTTCTTTCAATAACTGATTTGTATGCAATGAGGAGGGGACATAGGGAGATTAGCAGTCTTGGAATATTTCTTCTCTAACACAACATGTGTTGTTGTGGTCGTCAACATTAGGCTTGCAGCAGTCGTTGAATGTTGTTTTAGTACCAAAAGGCTTCGATCCTCGTGAAGGTGAGAAACTGTGCGAGTGGTTGAATCAGTATATTAAATTACAGAGCATTCTATCTCAAAGTTTGTTGAGAGACTCTTGTATGATGTAGTATCAGACTTAACAGACAGTAAACCTGTTATCACCATTGCACATTTCTTTCCCTATTCATCAACAAATAACTACATCTGGCCCGGAGAGCTCACCAGTCTTTGCAAGAATATTCCCTTTCTAGTTGAATGTGGGAAAATCATCAAGGTAGGAGGATTTCTAATGTTTCTCCAGCCTGCATCCATGAGTAACTAGGCCAAGTTAATGGGATGGAAATTGGAATCCTTTGATTACTATGGTATTTTCAACACTTTTTGAAGGTTACCTTATACTACCACCTTATGCAAGAGGTATGATGTATTTAGTGAATGATTTGGTTTCATTCTTTCAAAGACACTTGCAGCAGTTGCCGAATGTTGTTTTAGTACAACCCTTCATGTCTGGAAAGCACAGTCCTTTTTCCTTCGACTTAGCACAGTCCTTCTGCCTTCGAATTGCCGTAGTAGGAAGAAGCACCGGCAAGTAGAAGGCAAGACTGTGCTTTACAGACATCACGACCCATTTCCAGCCAAGGGAGTATTTGGTACCAGCTTTCAGGACGAAGAAAGGTATCCTTCGTGGGGGAGATGTTGGAGGAGCTTAGGTCGGCCACCCGACTAGGTCCTCCATTTGACCACTTTAGAGATCATGTCGAACTATCGTGTCGATCACTGCTAAATTTTAATTAGCATTATGGTGTGTCTGGGAAAGCATGCATGTGTTTCTTGTTTTTGAAATTATACATGGAATGTGTTGAATATAATTTTACAACTGATGAAAAAACTATTCATTAATGACAGTCTATAAATTTCCTTCCTTTCTCTGCTAATTGTTATTTCTAGTACTGACAGTCTGTAAATTTACTTCCTTTCTCTGTTAATTCTTATATGCAATAAATTATGTCAGTCTGTAATTTTCCTTCCTTTCTCTATGAAAAAATCAATGTCTAAAATATTCAGTCATTGTTTGAATAACAAGTCAATTGTCTAAGTTATAACATAAAAAAATTGTTTGTCCCGATTTCCGTTTTTCGACATGAAGGATCAACCGTCCCTTCTTTTTGTAGTTAATTCTGAAAACATTTATCCAGCAATTTAGCAATATCCATAATGGTGAACACAAGAAGGATTGATCGACCCTTCTTGTAGTGTTAAACTATAATGAAAATAATTTTGGGAATAAGAAGGGTCGATCGACCCTCCAATTTTGAGGAAGTTATAAAAATAGAACACCTTGGAAGTTATAACATATAAAAATAGTTTGTCCCGAATTTCGTTTTCCGACAAGAAGGATCGACGACCCATTATTTTCATAGTTAACTCTGAAAACTTTTATCCAACAATTCAGCTATATCCATAATGGAGAACACAAGAAGGAGCGACCGACCCTTTTTGTAGTGTCGAAATATTATGAAAAGAATATTGATAATAAGAAGGGTCAATTGACCCTTCTTGGAGTTTCGAACTATTATAAACATAATATGGGAATAAGAAGGGTCGGTCGACCCTTCAATTATGAGGGAATTGTAAAAATTGAACACCTTGGAAGTTATAACATATAAAAATGGTTTGTCCCTACTTCCATGTTACGACAAGAAGGATCTGTCGCCCCTTCTTGCAGTGTTAAACTATTATGAAAATAATATTGGGAATAAGAAGGGTCAGTCGACCCTTCAATTTTGAGGGAGTTATAAAAATAGAACACCTTGGAAGTTATAACATATAAAAATAGTTTGTCCCAAGTTTCGTTTTCTGACAAGAAGGATCGGCCACCCATTCTTTCCATAGTTAATTGTGAAAACCTTTATCCAACAATTCAGCTATATCCACAAAGGAGATCACAAGAAGGAGCGACTACGGAGTGACTGACCCTTCTTACAATGTCGAAATATTATGAAAAGAATATTGATAATAAGAAGGGTCAACCGATCCTTCTTGGAGTTTCGAACTATTATAAAAATAATATGGGGAATAAGAAGGGTCGGCTGACCCTTCAATTATGAGGGAATTGTAAAAATAGAACACCTTGGAAGTAGAAGGACCGACCGACCCTTCGATAATACAAGAAGGACAAACATACCCTTCTTGTAATATCGAACTATTATGAAAAGAATATTGGGAATTTAAGAAGGGTCTACTGACCCTTCATTTAGAAGGGAATTGTAACAATAGAACACCTTGGAGAAAGAGCGGTCGCTCTTTGTCTGAGAATATTTCCACTTGGCAGCAAAGTCATTAAAGCAAAACGTCTATAAATTTTGTTGTTTAGATATAAAAATGGTTTCTCCCGAATTTCATTTTCCGACAAGAAGGATCGGCCGCCCATTCTTTTCATAGTTATTTGTGAAAACCTTTATCCAATAATTTGGCTATATCCATAATAGAAAACACAAGAAGGATCGACCAACCCTTCTTGCAGTGTCAAACTATTATGAAACGAATATTGGGAATAAGAAGGGTCGGCAGACCCTTCATTTACAAGGGAATTGTAACAATACAACAACTTGGAGAAAGATCGACCGCTCTTTCTCAAAGAACATTTTCACTTGCCAACAAAGTCTTTGAAGCAAAACGTCTATAAATTTCATTGTTTAAATGTTGATATCTAGTATCCCAGGGTGACACGTGGAATGATCATATTGTGACATGTGGCATATTTGATTTTGCACATTGAGTATTAGAAATATAGTTTAATTATAATATTGACTCATATAGAATATTTTCTCCTCTAAGCACCATTGAATCCATGCTACGTTTCATTCTCTATTAAAAACTATGTTTTAAATATGCTTGGGAGAATTGCAAGAGGAAGTGAATAATTATAGTAGTATTTTTGCTCTCGCACTATTTGCCTCTCTAGCAGCCGGTACACCCTATTATCTTGGTCATTCATGTTGATCTAGATAGTTGCAATCGTTGAGACCTATGGATTGGAAATATTGACACCTAAATCCTCCAAAAACAAAGGTATCGAAGGAAAATACCATGTTTTGATGTTCTGTGCCTATGTTTCCTGTCCTAATCGGCCATCAAACCAAAATGGTTTCATGCACCCAAATTATGAGATATTGAAAAATATAAATACCTGGAAATTGAAAAATGAGATTTATGGTTTGAATAATATAAATACCTGGCAATTCAAATGTTCTGTTACATATTTATGGTTTGAATAATATAAATACCTGGCAATTCAAATGTTTTGTTACAGATTTATGGTTTCAATAATATAAATACCTATTAATTGAAATTTTTGGTTATATATATAGATAAAAATATAAATACCTGGAAATTGAAATGTTCTGTTAGTACAGATTTATTATTAAGGCATAAAAATCAGTAGAAGCTATAATTCCTGGCAATTGAATTTACTTCGATCTTTCAACTTTTGCAGAGCTTGGGCTCTTAATACATTTCACGACTACGAGCTTGAGCTCACAAACACACACTCTTCTAGTATAGGATTTAGTTTGGATTTATGAGTTTTTACATCCAAAATTGATGTAAAAACTCCTCCAAGTTTGAGGAATAATGACTCATTATTTTTGCGGTTGCAGGGGATGTCAGTCTACCGCGTCTATGTGTACAAGTCGAAGCTTCAATAAAATTTTAGTCTTTTATTACTCCTACAAAGGAGATGATCTGATTCAAGGATAAGGAGAACCTAGATACCAGCGATACATGATATATAATAAACAAGCTATACATGATATTATATAGATACCAACGATACATGATACATTATATATAGAATTAATATAGTCAAGAAATCAAGAAGTATTCTATTACTCAGGACCAAGTACAATACAATACAATCTCTCAATGTTGACCAAGTACAATACAATTCAATGTCTCAATGCCTCCTAGAGTTGGATCAACATGGGTGTTCTTACTGTTAACATGGGTGTTCTTGTTGTCAACATGGGTGTCATTGCTTTCAACATGGCTCTTCTTCTTGCTCTCAATATGGCTCTTCTTGCTGTCAACATCGGTATTTTTGTTGTCAATTAGGATATCCCAAGAGGACTGCTGGAAGCCTAACGTTGACGACAATGGATGTTCATGTTGTTTCAAAGAAGTGTCCCATGAAACAATTACCGCAACCACCAATCAATATTGGTGGCAAGCAAAAGAATGCCAAATTGTGGTCTTGGGGCTTCGAGAGTGCTCGAAATGCCCATAGATCATGGTGTGGTGAGGATTTTCTAGGGAAGATGAATCAAAATGCTCATATATCACGAAGAGAACTCGCGAGCGACCACAAGACTCAATTATTTCTCATAAAACAACAAAGGAAACAGAATAGAGGCCATAAATAAGAGTGCCATGAATTATGGAAGATTTCGTTTTACAGCGATATGGGTTATGGTTTAGCCTATATATAGTGAGTGGCTAGTGAATTGGTTAATTCACTGGGATGCGAGGGATGTGGAACGGTAATTAGCACATTATGGTGGGATGGTTATTTTCTATTTTTTCAGTTGAAGGATAAGGAAATTTACTATATTATATAATATTGTTCATTCTTTTTATGCGATTTCATTCTTTTTATAAGATTTTTTATCCACACCGTTACAATAAAAAGTAAAATGTTTATATTTAAAAAATACAAAAAGAAAGAATGTTTCTCTTTAAAAAGTAAAATGTTTGTATTTAAAAAAACAAAAACAAAAAGTAAAATGTTTCTATTTAAAAAAAACAACAAGAAAAAGTAAAATGTTTCTATTTAAAAAAAAAACAAAAATACAGAATGTTTCTCTTTAAAAAGTAGAATGTTTCTATTTAAAAAAGAAAAGAAAAATAAAAATGTTTCAGTTGTAGCTGAAAAACTGGGTGTTGGTGCATCCAGTGTGAAAATCCTCACATCAGATCTTAGAGATGATGTGTATCTCACAATAGTAATTATGATTAAGTAGGAAAATATAAGAAGAGTGAACAATATAGTATAATGAGCAACAAAATAATATGGTAAAGTAGAACTCAGATAGAAGCAATAATACTTCACACACACTAGTTAAATAATCACAATATGGACAAATAAATAGTACAATGGTGGAGAGTATTCGAATGCCTAAGGTGGCTATTCGAGTTAGCCTCTGAGAGTGATCATAAGATCAATAGAGTGTCATCAGAGCACAACTAGGTGTCCTCATGATCATCGGAGCACAACTGGAAGTCTTCATGATCATCAGTGGAGTCATCAATGCTCAAGTAACTGCCAACCATTAGTCAAACTGAGTGTAACTGAAGACAACTGAGATGGTAGGTAAAGAAGGGCGAGTTGCGTCCTAAAATCAAGGAAGAAGGGCGCATTAAGCAATTAGAGGGCTAAACCTGAATAGTGAGAAGCTCCTGGGGGATGGCTAACGGAGGGCTAGGTGCTAGACTGATGACTGGGATGCATGCAAACGCTAGAATGCATGCAAACCCTAAAGGTGCATGCATGACTGAAAATGTAAATGATCAAAATACTGGTGGGACTAGGATGGAGTATAGGAATATCCTAACACCCCCCATTAATCCATCCTGGGACCTGGTAACTAAGACCAAAGTTCACCCAATACAATGAATGATAACAATCAATAAACCAAGGAAGTGGGAAAATTTCATGGGAAACATATTCCCTCCTCAAAAAATAGACTGTAAGGCACACATAAAAATAAATGCTCCAAACTCAAGCATGTGTGATGCTTGGTCATATGTCTGGAGGTATCTTCTTCTTGGGAAGACAGGGGTGAGATCAAAACTATCATATGCATGAGAAATTATCGCAAACAGTAATTGCTTACAATCCAAATTAGATCGAAGACTTGAATCATGGTTTCTTGAGATCTCCTTTGAACCATGAGAGGTGAGATCAAAACCAGTAGATGCATGAGAAATTATTCCAAGCGAATGGAAATGGCCATATTCTTCAATGACCTTTTGAAAGCATGGAATTATGATCATATAGTAGTATAAAAGAGGAGTTAGCTGGAGAGGAGTGAATGCATTACATTCAAAAGTTGTTTTGACCTCCGAAATAGTCATGTGATCATGATGCTAACCAACAGACGCTGGTGCAAGAGAGGATTTAGGACCTTTTGCAATATCTAGAGTGTGAGCTGGCACAAAAAGAGAAGAAGGTTTGAGCATGAGTGTAGAAACTACATGTTCTTTGTCAACAACTTCAATATGAGATGACACTCGTTCATGATTTGAGAGACAATCAAGAGGAGCGAATGCATCACTTTGCTTGCTTTCGAATGGGTTAGGACCAAGTCCTTCATTCTTTCTGCCAAATTTTTCATCCAGGTGAGCCCATATCTCTTTTGGAGTCCATAACTCCTTTGGAGTTTCAACACCATTACGGTATTTGAATTGGAATCTCTAGCGTGCAAGCAAAGAAAAAATTATTGCTTGAAAGTGCATGTCACTTTTATTTAACCAATCAATCTTCGCTTCAGGGGATTCAAACTCTCTTTCAAAATAACAATAAAAAAGATCATGGATCTTCAAGTCTGCTATCATTCTTGGTTTCCATTCATCATAGTTGAGTGGATCAAGAGGCGTAATTCCTGATGAATACATAGAAGCTGTAGAGGACTTGCAACAACAATATAGAATAACTGCAACTGCTACTGCTGCAAAAATGCATAAACTGTTGCAACTGCTGCACTCGAAATCTTGGTAATAACCTACAAAAAACTCTCAAGAATGGAGATAAACAATACTCTCAACATGCTCTGATACCATGTGAAAATCCTCACAGCAGATCTTAGAGATGATGTGTACCTCACAAGAGTAATTATGATTAAGCAGCAAAATAGAAGAAGAGTGAACAATACAGTATAATGAGCAACATAATAATATGGTACAGTAGAACTCAGATAGAAGCAATAATACTTTGCACACACTAGTTAATTAATCACAATATGGACAAATAAATAGTACAATGGTAGAGAGGATTCGAATGACTAAGGTGGCAATTCGAATTAGCCTCTCAAAGTGATCATAACATCAATAGAGTGTCATTGGAGCACAACTAGGTGTCCTCATGATCATCGGAGCACAACTGGAAGTCTTCATCATCATCAGTGGAGTCATCAATGCTCAAGTAACTGTCAACCATCAGTCAAACTGAGTGTAACTAAGTGTAACTGAGTGTAACTGAGTGTAACTAAGTGTAACTAAGTGTAACTGAGTGTAGCTGAAGACAACTGGACTGGTAGGTGAAGAAGGGCGAGTTGCTTCCTAAAATCAAGGAAGAAGGGCACATTAAGCAATTGGAGGGCTAAAACTGAATAGTGAGAATCTCCTGGTGGATGGCTAACTGAGGGCTAGGTGCTAGACTGATGACTAGGATGCATGCAAACCCTAAAGGTGCATGCATGACTAAAAATGTAAATGATCAAAATACTGGTGGGACTAGGATAGAGTATAGGAATATCCTAACATCCAGAAGGTTGGAGGTTTCAAATTAATTGTAAATATAATTTTGCAATATTAGAAAGAGTTGGTGGTTTTCCCAATTGGTCTTCCACGATAAAATTGTGTCTTCCATTTTATTTGTTTATTCAGTTTTTAATTGTGATGAAATTTAAGAATAGTGAAAATACTGATTCACCCCCCCTCTCACTACTGCTTGATATTCCAACAGAATGATGGAACAGTCTGATGCAAAGATTACTTGTTTGATGAATAATGACTGATTATTTTTGCGATTGCAGGGGATGAGTGTACTGCTTTTATGTCTACAAGTCAAAGCTCCAATAAAAGTGTAGTCTTTTATTACTCCTGCAAAGGAGATGATTTGATTCAAAGATAAGGAGAATCTAAAATGTTCAGAGACTTTGTTGGTGACAAGACATAAACATAATGTGGACTGAAGCATGATGAGATTATTCACACGAGTGATACAATCCATCATTTACGAAGAATATTATTCAGGTGCGTACTACATATCTGTAGTCGGATTGGAGTGATACATGTACGATTACTCAACAAAAATCAGTGTACTGGCTACAGATGATATCTATGACCACCATGATTCCGCCATACTGTGATAATCACCATTCTCCATCCATCCCAGACTCCCATCCCATTCAATCTATCAACGTAGTGGCCAGTCACTATATATAGGCTAACCATGCCCCATATCATAGAAAAATGATATGGGGACATAGGGAGATTAGCACTGTCGAAGTCCCAATACATGGATTTATCATTATGTTCTTGGGTATGAAACGAGAAGGGGACATAGGGAGATTAGCAGTCTTGCAAGATTTATTCTCTAAGACAACATGCATTCTTACGATCGTCAACACTTGCAGCAGTCGTCGAATGTTGTTTTAGTACCTAACCATGCTCTCAACTTCTTCTTACTCTTGTTTCAATTCATGAATAGTTTCTTTGTTTTATTGTGCATGATGATATTGTTGAATATTGTAACTTATAAGAAGACTATATTTGTACCTTATTATTCCGGAGATGTTTCATCCCTCCAAAGTGATCCTATTATGTATCCGGAGATGTTTATTCCTCCAATGGATTGTGGTAACCAGGGTTATTAGATCAACCATGTGGGGGTCGACCTTGAGTTAATTAATTAGGGGTTATTAGGCTCCCTTGGGAGAGGTCGGCCCCATAAGGGAAAAATTCAGTCGAAAAACTAGTATAAGTAGAGGAGAATGATCCTCACTTATCACACACTTCCATCACTCGGAAATTAGCGCACTTGTGAGAGAGAGGTCTACATAGGAGGTAGAGAAGGAGACCTAGTCTTGGAGCACATCTTGTATTTTGGTTAATCATCTTATCGAGGAAAGCTTTTTTGGGTTTTCTACCCCATGAGGGTTTCCCAGGGTAAAATCTTTGTCTATCTTGTGATTGTGTTTCTTTCAGTGATCTTGCTAGTCAAATTAGTATAAACTTAACATGGTATCAGAGCTAGCCTAAATAGAACATCTTTCACAAGGTGAAAATATCTTTCTCTTTCTCTCTCCCCAAAATTAGGGTTTCTGCAAAAGTTAGTATTCTTGGATTCTGGTTGCATGGCTGAATGACCCTTCTCAAAATCAAAGTTTTGAGCCCTAGATCGAGGTTTTTGGTTCGGTAGAACTTCGGGAAAGTCAAACCCTAGTTTGACCAAAAGTGCAATAAACCAGAAATTCTGTTGGAGATCCGGAAAGTGAAAAGTTGAAGTTTCTAGAAACTGAACACACCAATGTTCCCAAGTCAATCAAAAACATCTCCTATTAAGTGTTGCTCTATCTCTTGAAAAACTTAAATCTCTTGGACTCCCCCAAGAGAAGATGGATCCAAGCACTAAGCTTGAAGACAAGTTAGAAGGTATAGAAAATTTCCGGGCATGGAAATATAGAATTAGTCTCGTTCTTGAAGAGAATGATCTTGCTCATTTTATCAGGGATCAGGTTGCAGAACCCGCTTAAGATGAAGCCAAAGAAAAGTATATGAAGGATCTAAGGGACATCAATAGGAAGATGAACATAAGAAATCAGTTAAAGAATACCAAGATGAACAAAGGAGAATCCATTCAAGACTACTTCTCAAGGGTTTCCCAAATCAAGGAACAACTAGATGCCATTGGAGATACCCTTGACGAATATGAACTTGTAATGACTGCTCTAAATGGTTTCACTAGACCTTGGGAGTCATTTATACAAACTATGTGTGCCAGAAAAGAAAGTATGAAGTTTGATATAGTATGGGAGGATTGTGTTCAAGAAGAAGCTAGGGTAGCCAATAGATAAGCCCTTCTCAAAGAGGATAACCAAGCCTTGTCTACTCACACCAAAAGAAGGAGAAAGGGTCACTTCAAGAAAGTTGACCACAAAGGGTCTCAACACTTCCATATATTTAAAAGGAGAGGAGGAACAAACTCAGAAAGAGACCTCTCCACAGTCCAATGTCTCAATTGTATTAAACTAGGACACTTTGCTAAAGACTGTACTTCACAAACAAAGAAGAAGAAGTTTGTTCACAAAAGACATCGTGCACATATGGCAGAAAATGATAGTGGAGAAGAAGAAGAAGAAGAAGAGGAAAGTCCTTGAAAGAAAAGATCCAGAGTAAAGAAAGAAGATGCAGAAGAATATGTTCTATTTTCTGCACTATCTGGGTCTGTATCACCTGGAGAAGATACATGGCTCATCGATAGTGGTGCTTCAAAGCACATGACAGGTCAAAAGAAAACTCTCTCAAGACTTGAAGAAAAGAATTCTCCACAAGAGGTATCTCTAGAGGATGATTATCAATATCCCATCAAGGGAATTGGTGAAGCAAGCTATAAGCTTGATTCTAGAACACCTTTAAAGATGAAAGAAATTTTATATGTTCCAAGTTTGAAGAAGAACCTACTTTCTATCTCAACACTAGATAAGAAAGGCTTTAGAGTTGCATTCATAGATGGACAAGTACTTATGTGGTCCAAAGGAAAATCAATTGAGGATGCAATTGTTATTGGTGAAGAGGAAGGAGGTCTTTACAAACTCAAGGGTCATCCAGAAGTTTCCCTTGTCCATGAAACCACTAGCCCCAGTGAGCTATGGCATAGAAGGCTTGCTCACATTAACTACAAATCCCTACCCTATGTAAGCAAGGTAGTTATAGGACTACCAGAATTGAAGGTTGATCGTAATGGAACATGCAAAGGATGTGAAAAAGGGAAGAATGTCAAGAACCCATTTCCAAAGAGTGAAACAAAGACTAACAACATCCTAGAGTTAATACATTCAGATGTGTGGACCAATGCCCACCACATCCCTAAGTGGGTTTGAATATTATCTCACTTTCATTGATGACTATTCAAGGAAGACTTGGATATACTTTCTAAAAGGAAAGAATGAAGTCTTTGGAAAATTCAAAGAGTTCAAGGCTTTGTTAAAAAATCACTTAGAAAAGAAAATCAAGATTCTCAAAACAGATAATGGTGGAGAATATACTTCAAAGGATTTTGAAGACTTTTGTAAGGAGGCTGGAATCAAGAGGGAACTAACCACTCCCTACAATCCCCAACAAAATGGGGTTGCTAAAAGAAAGAATAGAACCATCATGGAATCTGTAAAGACTATGTTACATGACGAAGATCTACCCATGTATCTATGGGATGTTGATGTATATGTAACTTCGGAATGTATTTCACATATATGTATATTGTATTCCTATAGAGATGGTATTATTCCTCTATACGGAAGTGTCGTAACTTATACTTGATGGGTTATTAGACCACCTTATTTGGGGTCGGCCCTGTATAAGTCATGTGGGTCAAAGGGTTATTAGACCACCCTATTGGGAGTCGGCCATGTGGGTCAAAGGGTTATTAGACCACCCTATTGGGGGTCGGCCCACTCAGCATTATGTTATGTGGTTAAGTTCGAGCCTACATGAGTTAGGTAAAAAGGCAAGTCAAGTCAAGTATAAATAGAGTGCGGGAGGCACTCTATTTGCTCACTCACTTCTCACACATGCACTCAAGGAGGAGTGGTGCACTTATGGAGGAGGAGGATCTGCTGCTAGGTTATGTCTATCTCTCATGGTTGGTTGTATCATTGCTCTATCTATCTCTGAGGAAGTTATTGGGGTTTTTCACCTTTATGGTTTTCCCCAAGTAAATCTTTGTGTCTCTTGTGTGCTTGCATTATTGTCTCCATGATTGATATGCTGTAGATATGCTGTACATGTTGTTCTCTCAGTGAAGATCCTAGATCAGATTGAAGTAAATTCAGAAAATCTAACATGGTATCAGAGCTAGCCTGAAAGAAGGCATGATATGGCATGTATGACACTTGTTGCACTTACGATGCTAGGGCTTGATATAGCAAAAACCAGTCATCGTAGCACTTTCGCTATAAATCTGTTTTGGTGAAGTTTTCGGATCTGAAATTGTTACAGGACGAAGATTAAATCTCCAGCCTTGTGTCCAAAGGAAAAACTCTAATTCGTTGTACTTTGTGATTTATGATCTGTGCAATATAGGGTTTCTGCCTCTTCCAGATCTGAGTCAAAATCAGGTGACCTTGGGAAAAAGGTCATAACTTGGGCTAGGAAGCTCCAAATGAAATTTTGTAAAACGTGACAGGTAGCACACAGCCTGTACTATCTCAGACAAATTTTTCAAAGGCCAAAGGTGAACCAGTGACACGTGGCACGCCGTACAAGTTCTCTCTCTTGTATTATCCCATAAACAAGTCACGTTGCGACACCTGGCATAACTCCCTCTCAGAGAATCCAATTGAGGTCAGACCTATCAGGATGGAAAGATAACAGGCCGAGCTATCTCAGGAAAGGTTTTCAGAGGCCAAAGTTGAAACAGTGGCACGTGGCACGCCGTACAAGTTCGCTCTCCTGTATTATCCCAAAACAGGTCACGTTGCGACATTTGGCATAACTCTCTCTCAGAAAATCCAATTGAGGTCAGACCTATCAAGATGGAAAGCTAACAGGTCAGGCTATCTCATGAAAACTTTTGCAGACCCTGTGGATCAAAAATTTCAGAGTTACGCCAGAAACAATCAGGTACATATTTCTGTCAAAACAAAATTATTTTTTGGTACCTTCATTCATGGTTTCCGGAATTTAGGGCTTTGGAGAAAGTTAGAATTTTTGTAATCAGAGACCACGGATGAATGCTACTCATCAAAATAAAAATTTAGAGACCAAAATCAGAATTTTTGGTTGGGCAGAAGGCCGGGCTTGATCAGACCCTAGTTCAGGACTTTGATAAGGAAAGTGGAAAAATTAGGGCTTCTATAAAAATGGGAATTTTTTAAATCTGTGACCATGGTTGGACGCTCCTCAGAAAAATAGAAGCTTAGAGCTTTGGATCAAACCTTTTGATTGGGAAGAAGAGTGGGCTTCATCAAACCCCAGTTCAGGGTCACGTCCAGTGAATCTGGAAGTTTCAAATGCAAAATTGAGGAGTAAAACTTTGCAGTTTTCAAATTCTGAATATACTAGTTTGATCAGCTCATCAAGGCGCATATTTCTATCCTTTCGGAAGTTTGAAATTCAAAGTTTGAATTTTTGGGGTTTCTCTAACAAACCCATATCCAGCTCCAGGTCCAGTTCTTGCAAATCAAGTGGTTGTTTAATCCTAGAAGAAGATGGATTGGTCACCTGCATAAGTGAAGAAATTCCTGTTTCAGAGGGAGATGAGGCTAAGGCCTTACATAAGAAGATTACGAGCGATCTCGACAGGTATGAATCATTGAGGTATGTTTCGATATTTGTCCATGATTAAGTTTATGGTATGTTTGTCTTCATGTTATTACGGTTAGTACAATTTTTATTTTAGATTTATCGTATCACCTTAACAAAATTATGAATGCATGATAGAAAATATTCATTGATTAGGGTGTTGACACTTATGATTGTACTAATGCATTATGGTGTTATATGAGGTTTATGTTGTCTACTAACATGAAAGGTACACCAAGAAAGACAAATCATGTTCTGGTCCAAGAACATATGATCATGATAACATGAGGACAAAGATTCATCCATTGTCATGGATCTCATAGAAGATCCATTTACGAGGTATGTATAACTTGGTTTTGTAATGGTTAACCTATGAGATATACAGGTTACTAGCACAAGTCATTGAAGAAGAAAAAGAAGACATCATGTGAGTATGTTATACATAAATAGTTAGCATGCTAATCCAGGTATGTTTTTCCTATATCAAGCTAGAATCCTACCTTGTGTTAGGATCTTATACTGTTGTTGATAATGATTATTCCTGAAGAGTCATAGGTTTGAATAATCATGGTTGTATGCATATTATGTTTCTTGCCATCATTGATGATATGACTAACCAGAAGAATCATGAAGGTATAGGTTTGAATAATCACAAGTTTTATGCATATTATATCTCTTATCTTGTTTGATGATTCAACTAACCCGAAGAGTCATAGGTTTAAGTAATTATAGGTTTAGACATGTTATGTTTCTTATGATTTGACTAACCATAAGAATCCTACATAAACCTTGAATGCTAATTATTTTCTGTTTGAAATTATCATGACTATACATGCTTGAGATTATTGTGTTTTAATAGTATACTAATGAATGTATGATTTTATATGAGATCACAAGGATAACACAATCATGATACTAATAAGCATGCATAGGGACCAAGGATGAATATGAGTTCAAGAACAGGTAATCCAGGAAGCAAAGATCAAGAGGGAGCACACTCCAGTTGTTCATGCAAGAAAGCAAAGGAACACACTTCAGTAGTTTCTGCAAGGATGCAGATATTCAGAGGGAGTTGACCATCTTTCCACAACAGAAAGGTGTAGAAGAAGCTACTTCAGATTAGGACTCCAGCAGCTCCTGTAAGGAAGCAAAGACTCAGAGGGAGTCCACCCAACGAACAAACAAAGATAAGTATTTTAATTTCTTGCATATGTGTTTGTTTAAATAAAATTGTTCAATGATGTATATGCTCATGTTCCTAGGATATGTATTGTGCATATTAAAATAGTTTCATTGATGAACAGTATACTACTAATATACATGGGTAAGTGGCCTATGGCATTGTACAACATTCCATTGCTACTTATCTAGAATGAAACCTCTTTGCTGACATGTTGGGAGTTGTGCACACTCTTAACAATGTTCTGGTAGAGATTGGAAGGCATCTAGAAAGTTACGAGATATGGATAAATGTTGTATTGAAGCATTGGCTAAGATAATTGCATGACTGCATGACATATTTCTTTATGTGTAAGAATTTGTTCTGAAAATTATGAGATGTTTCTAATCATGCAATTTAACCTGTTTTGTAGGAAAGACCGTATATCTTCACCTACAAAAGGACTACAACATTTGTTGCAACAACAAAGATATATATTGAAAATATTGAAGATATTGAAGTTCCCAGGATCTGGGATGAAGAAATGGAATGCCATGATCCGTCGATCATGAAGAATGATGTTTGGGATGTAGTCCCAAGACCTGAAGGGAAGTTTGTTATGACTTCCATATGGATCTATCAAGATCAAGCATGCTGCAGATGGCAGCATAGAGAAATATGAAAGTGATGAAATAGAAGATACACTAGATGGATTTCAAGACAACTTTCTTGAATAGTTGTATGCGAAAAACCTGTTTGTTACATGTGAAGATAGATTGATTGCCGACATGCAGTGGAAGCTTACTGTCGAGTTCGAGATGAAGAACTTGGGGTTGATGCACTATTTGTTTTTGGCATGGAGGTGTGGCAGAGTGATGGAATCTTCCTTGGACAAGGGAAGTATGCAGTAGAGATCCTGAAGAGGTTCGGGATGATGGACTGCAAGGATATGGCCACACCTATGGCATCGAATCTGAAGCTTCTATGTGATGCTTCATCTGAGCCGATTGATGTCTCTTTGTATTGTCAGATGATTGGGTCCTTGATGTACCTAATGAACACGAGACCATACATTTGCTTTGCTGTGAACACATTGAGCCAGTTCCTGACGGATCAGAGGAGTGTTCACCTGGTTGCTATAAAGCATGTTCTGAGGTACCTGAAGGGTACAGTGGATTATGGGCTCAGGTATGAGGCGAATCAAAAGTTTAACCTGCAGGGTTATGTTGATTCATATTGGGTTGGCAGTGCTGCAGACAGGAAGAGCACATCTGGGTGTTGCTTCAGTATGGGATCAAGTGTGATCTCATGGTTTAGCAGGAAGCAGTCCTGCGTGGCACTGAGTATAGGTGAGGCAGAGTATGTTGCAGCCTATTCAGCTAGTTGTGAGGCAGTATGGCTACGGAAGCTACTGTTTGAGCTATTTGATCTCCCGTTGGATGTTATTGGTATCTTCTGTGATAACCAGAGTTCTGTGAAGCTTTCCGAGAACCCAGTGTTTCATGACAGGATGAAACACATAGATATCAAATATCACTATATCAGGGATATGGTGCAGAGAGGAGCTGTGAAGCTCCTGTATGTTGCGACGGATGAGAAAATTGCAGATGTGCTGATGAAGCCACTAGCCAGAGTGAAGTTCGAGTACTTCAGAGAGAGGCTTGGCATTCTTCAGATCGAGGACACTTCGAGGAATAAGTGATGGACACATTTGCTGAAGCCATTCCAAGCATGTTGGAAGGAGGATCCTTCACATGGCAGTGGATGTAAGCGCTGGATGATGAGCATCAGGATGATGTTCTGGTTTCTGCTTGATATGATCAGTTGGATCATTTATGTATGTATGCATCATGTTGGATGCTGGATATGATCAGTTGGATCATGTGTATGTATTTTGTATATGCATCATGTTGGATGCTTGGACCATGTATCTGTATATGTATCAGGTGGATACATTGTATGATCAGGTGGATCATGTATGGTGATATGTATCATGTATTTGTATTTGTATCAGGTGGATACATTGATGATCAGGAGGATCATGTATGATGATATGTATCAGGTAGATACTTGGTATGCATCAGGTAGATGCATTGATGATCAGGAGGATCATGTACGGTGATATGTATCATGTATTTGTATTTGTATTAGGTGGATACATTGATGATCAGGAGGATCATGTATGATGATATGTATCAGGTAGATACTTGGTATGCATCAGGTAGATGCATTGATGATCAGGTGGATCATGCAGCAGGATGTTGCAGTGATGATCAGGATGATCATGGATGATGACATGCAGCAGGATGTTGCAGTGATGATCAGGATGATCATGGATGATGACATGCAGCAGGATGTTGCAGTGATGATCAGGATGATCATAGATGATGAGCTTCAGGATGTTGCTCCAGATGACATGCAGCAGGACGTTGCATTGATGATGATCAGGACGATCATGAGTACATCAGGATGATGTATGGTGAGTATCAGGTTGATACTCTGTGGCCGTGGATCAGGTTGTGCAGATGAGCATGTCTGGGAGATACTATAGGTCGGAGTTGTGTACCCGTAACAACCTGGGATTCTCTTTCGAGACATTGCTCTGGGAGGACATGTAATTTGTGCCCTGGGAGATTTCAGGTTGGAGTTGTGTACCCGTAACATCTTGAGATGCTCTTGCGTGTCCTATGGCATGTAACTTGGGCCTTGGGAGATTTCAGGTCGGAGTTGTGTACCCGTAACATCCTGAGATGCTCTTTCAAGGTTTTGCCATGACCACATGTAATTTGTGCCCTGGGAGATTTCAGGTCAGAGTTGTGTACCCGTAACATCCTGAGATGCTCTTGCTAGGTTTTGTGGTGGACCACATGTAATTTGTGCCCTGGGATATTTCAGGTCGGAGTTGTGTACCCGTAACATCCTGAGATGCTCTTTCGAGGTTTTTTGGTGGGGTCACATGTAATAGCGCCATGGGAGATCCTACAGTTCAGAGTTGTGTACCCGTAACATCCTGGGATGCTCTTTCGAGGTTTTGTGATGCACGTAATAAGTCCTGAGGATTCCACAGTATGGCCAGTGATGACGAAGACCTGCAGGTGGTGGGCCTACATCCAGTATGAAAAAGGACTGGCTCTGTAGAACTTCCTATGACGAGTAGATTTAGAGATTGATTGAGATAGCAGTAGCAGTGATGATGATGATGACTCGATGACGATTATCTAGTGACGATGATCTAGAGAAGATGACTTGTGCTAGAAGAACTGTGCTGAGAAATACCTTCCTAGTTAAGAGGGAGTGTTGATGTATATGTAACTTCGGAATGTATTTCACATATATGTATATTGTATTCCTATAGAGATGGTATTATTCCTCTATACGGAAGTGTCATCATTTATATTGTAAGTGTCGTAACTTATACTTGATGGGTTATTAGACCACCTTATTTGGGGTCGGCCCTGTATAAGTCGTGTGGGTCAAAGGGTTATTAGACCACCCTATTGGGGGTCGGCCATGTGGGTCAAAGGGTTATTAGACCACCCTATTGGGGGTCGGCCCACTCAGCATTATGTTATGTGGTTAAGTTCGAGCCTACATGAGTTAGGTAAAAAGGCAAGTCAAGTCAAGTATAAATAGAGTGCGGGAGGCACTCTATTTGCTCACTCACTTCTCACACATGCACTCAAGGAGGAGTGGCGCACTTATGGAGGAGGAGGATCTGCTGCTAGGTTATGTCTATCTCTCATGGTTGGTTGTATCATTGCTCTATCTATCTCTGAGGAAGTTATTGGGGTTTTTCACCTTTATGGTTTTCCCCAAGTAAATCTTTGTGTCTCTTGTGTGCTTGCATTATTGTCTCCATGATTGATATGCTGTAGATATGCTGTACATGTTGTTCTCTCAGTTAAGATCCTAGATCAGATTGAAGTAAATTCAGAAAATCTAACATGGGATGAAGCAGCTAGAACATCAGTCTATGTACAAAATAGACTATCCCATTGTGCTCTTGAGTTCAAGACTCCATAAGAAGTGTTCACAGGAAAGAAGCTCGAGGTAAGTCATCTCAAAATATTTGAATGTCCAGTATACATTCACATTCCAAAATAAAAGAGAACCAAGTTGGATCCTTGTTGTAAGAAGGGAATATTTGTTGGATATTGTCAGTCATCCAAAGCTTTTAGAATTTACATCCCAGGTTTTCATCATATGGAAATAAGTAGAGATGTGACATTTGATGAAGAAGCAACTCTTAAGAAATCTAGGAAGTGACAACTTGAAGAGATCTATGAAGAAGATACATCTCCTAGAATCATAGAGGCTGTGTCCATCCCTGAAGATGATACACCAGAAGATCATGACATGTTAGAACCACGAGAACCCCCCATTACAAATTTATCTAGAAAAAGAAGGTCGGCATGGGATAGAGACATTATTCGAGCTGAAAAATATGGAGCTCCTGAAGGCTCCACTAGAGAAAGAAAGAAACCAAAGCTAGTATCCAACTATGTGGCTTTGATGTGTGATCTTGTGGACCAACAACCAACTAGCTATGAAGAGGCAGTTCAGAAGAAAGAGTGGGTAGAAGCAATGACAAAAGAATACCAATCAATAATGAAAAATGATGTTTGGGATATAGTTCCCAAACCAAAAGATAAAAGTGTGGTATCTTCCAAATGGATATTCAAGATAAAACATGCTGCAGATGGTAGCATTGAAAAATATAAGGCAAGATTTGTGGCCAGAGGATTCTCTCAGAAAGAGGGAATTGACTATGAAGAAACATTTGCACTAGTTGCTAGGTACACTTCCATTAGAACTATCATGGCACTTGCATCTATGACGAAATAAAAATTATATCAGATGGATGTTAAGATAGCCTTCCTGAATGGTGTGATTGAAGAAGAAGTTTACATAGAACAACCACAAGGATTTGAGGTTAAAGATGGAAGAACACATGTATGCAAGCTGAAAAAGGCTTTGTATGGATTGAAGCAAGCTCCCAGAGCTTGGTACGAAAGGATTGACAGTTTCTTAACAAGCATGGGCTTTACCAAGAGTAAAGCTGATCCTAATATTTAACTCAAAGTTATGGATGATGAACCTGTTATATTATTGGTGTATGTAGATGATCTATTTCTGATTGGAAATGAGAAACAAATTATCGAGTGCAAGAAGAAGCTCTCTTCAGAATTTGAGATGAAGGATCTCGGATTAATGCACTACTTCTTAGGTCTAGAAGTATGGCAAGAACCAAAAGGAATATTTCTAAATCAGGGTAAGTATGCTGTGGGTATTTTTAAAAGATTCGATATGTTGGAGTGTAAATCCATGGCCACTCCCATGGACTCTAACTTGAATTTATTAGTTGATGACTCACCAGAGTTAGTAGATGTGACTTTATACAGACAAATCATTGGGTCATTGATGTATTTGACAAATACTAGACCAGACATATGCTTTGCTGTAAATACCTTGAGTTAGTATCTAGTGGAACCGAGAAAAGTTCACTTAGTAGCTGCAAAGCATGTGATGAGGTGTCTAAAGGGTACATTAGATTTTGGTCTATATTATCTTGGAAATCATGAACTCAGATTGCATGGTTACTCAGACTTTGATTGGGAGGGAAGTGTTTCAGATAGGAAGAGTACATCAGGTGGATGTTATGGTCTTGGATCTGCCATGATCTCATGGTTCAGCAAGAAACAGTCTATTGTGGATTTGAGTACAGCTGAAGTAGAATATATAGCTACTTGCTCTGCTAGTTGTGAAGCAGTATGGATTCGGAAACTATTATCAGGATTGTTTGACTTAGAGATGGATCCCACTGTGATCATGTGTGACAACCAAAGCTGTATTAAGATGACATAAAACCCAGTGTTCCATGATAAGTCAAAACACATAGAATCCGATATTTTTATATACGGGATATGGTGCAGAAAGGAGCTATTAAGCTCGAGTATGTGAGCATTGATGAACAAATTGCTGATAGATTGACCAAAACTCTATCTCGAGTAAAATTTGAGTATTTCCGAGACAAGCTTGGTGTAGTTCAAAAGGACCTTCCTCGAAAGGGAGGGTGATATAGACACTGATGATGAGATTTGCCACATCACCAGTAAGGTCGATGATGAGGATACATGTATTACTATACTTAGAATATTTATATTTCTTATATGTATACTTAGGATATTTATATTTCTTATATGTATGCTTAGGATATTTATATTACTTATATATGCACTTTTATTGATGAGGATAATTATATTGATGTATACATATACTGATGTGGATACTTGTATTGATGATATGTATACATGTATTGATGATGAAACTTGTATATGCACTGTTATTGATGAGGATATGTATACATGTATTGATGAGAACACTTGTATATGCACTGTTATTGATGAGGATATGTGTACATGTATTGATGAGGACACTTGTATATGTACTTGTACTAATGAGGATACTTGTATTGATGATATGTATACATGTATTGATTGATGTAGTTGTATGGATGAGGATACTTGTATTGATACCTGTATTGATGAGGATAATATAGGGATTTCATCATCCTTAATCATATGTTCTAAAAGTATCCATATACAGGTGTCTCCGAGAAAGAAGAGGGATTGCATCATCCTTGAACACATGTTCTAAAAGGATGCGTAGACAGTTGTCTTCGAAAATGAAGTCCTTGGTGGACAGGTGGGGATTGTATCATCCCTGGACTTTGGTCCCATAATTGATCTGTAGATAGTTTTCTTCGAGAATTGATGACAGGACGGCATCATCCCTGGACCCTTGGTTCAAAATGTACGTGATGGGATTGCATCGTCCCTAGACATGGTGAGATGTCTTAAAGTGATTAGGAATGATCCTCCTGGAAGTTGATCGGGATTGCATCATCCCTACACATGGTGAGATGTCTTAAAGTGATAAGGAATTATCCTCCTGGAAGTTTATCAGGATTACATCATCCCTAGACATGGTGAGATGTCTTAAAGTAATAAGGAATGATCCTCCTGGAAGTTGATCGGGATTGCATCGTCCTTAGACATGGTGAGATGTCTTAAAGTGATAAGGAATGATCCTCCTGGAAGTTGATCGGGATTGCATCGTCCCTAGACATAGTGAGATGTCTTAAAATGATAAGGACTAATCATCTTGTAAGCTGATTTGGGATTGCATCGTCCCTAGACATAGTGAGATGTCTTAAAATGATAAGGACTAATCATCTTGTAAGCTGATTTGGGATTGCATCGTCCCTAGACATAGTGAGATGTCTTAAAATGATAAGGACTAATCATCCTGTAAGCTGATTTGGGATTGCATCGTCTCTAAACATGGTGAGATTTATTAAAGTGATAAGGATTGATCATCATGGAACTTGATCTGGATTGTATCATCCATGGACCTATGTCCTAAAGAGAACGAGATTGATCATCCTGTAATATGATCGTGTGTATTGCAGAGTATGCTACGATGATGATCCAGATGCTGTAGATCGAGATGATGATCCAGATGCTGTAGATCGAGATGATGATCCAGATGTTGTTGATCGTATGATGACGATGCTGTTGATCGTATGATGACGATGCTGATGATCGTATGATGACGATGTTGTTCATCATATGATGACGATGCTGATGATCATATGATGACGATGTTGATGATCGTATGATGACGATGTTGATGATCCTATGATGACAATGCTGATGATCGTATGATGACGATGCTGATGATCGTATGATGGCGATGTTGATGATCCTGAGGATCTACATGATGATATTCTAGTAATGGCTTGAGTTACTGATGATATTAAGAAAGCTTCCAATGATTTATAGATGTATCATGTACGATGACTCCTTGCTCCTGCAGATGTTTTTATAATATCCTTCTCCTTAAGGGGGAGTGTTGAATATTGTAACTTCTAAGAGTATTATATTTGTACCTTATTATTCCGGAGATGTTTCATCCCTCTGAAGAGATCCTATTATGTATCCGAAGATGTTTATTCCTCCGATGGATTGTGGTAACTAGGGTTATTAGATCCACCATGTGGAGGTTGTCCCTGAGTTAATTAATTAGGGGTTGTTAGACTCCCTTGAGAGAGGTCGGCCCCATAAGGGGAAAAGTCAATCGAAAAACTAGTATAAGTAGAGGAGGATGCTCCTCACTTATCACACACTTCCATCACTTGGAAAGTAGCACACTTGTGAGAGAGAGGTCTGCATAGGAGGTAGAGAAGGAGCCCTAGTCTTGGACCACATCTTGTATTTTGGTTGATCATCTTATTGAGGAAAGATTTGTTGGGTTTTCTACCCCATGAGGGTTTCCTAGGGTAAAATCTCTATCTATCTTGTGATTGTGTTTCTTTCAGTGATCTTGCTAGTCAAATTAGTATAAACTTAACAGATATGTGTGCTCACATGCTACCCTAGCTGCAATAAAATGATTATTTTTTCATTTGTTGGAAATGGTTTCTTTTTACAGCAGCGTGATAAACAATTATTTATTTTCAATGTAGGTATTCGAGAGAGATGGAATACCGCTGTGTCTAGGATATATGCGAATGTCTATGCCTCTAGATCATGCTATCATATTTTTCTAACTACGCCAAGTAGAAGGTGAGAAACTATCCTAGTGGAGGTGACACAACTCACCAAAGTTCATGTAATCAACTGAATTCCATGCATCATTGCTCACCTTTGTTCATTGGAAAAAGAAACATATCACTTCACTTCAATGAAATGGTCCTCGGGAAGGTGAGAAACTATGCGAGTGGTTGAATCGGCATCTTAAATTACAGAGCATTCTATATCAAAGTTTTTTGAGCGACTCTTGGATGATGTAGTATCAGACTTAACAGACAGTAAACTTGTTATCACCATCGCACATTTTTTGCACTATTTATCAACAAATGACTACATCTAGCCCAGAGAGCTTACCAGTCTTTGCAAGAATATTCCCTTTGTAGCTGAAGGTGGGAAAATCATCATGGTAGGAGGCTTTCTAAAGTTTCTTCAGCTTTCGGGATGAAGAAAGGTATTGTTCGTGGGGGAGATGTTGGAGTATCTTAGGTCGGTCGCCCGACTAGGTCCTCCGTTCAACCACTTCAAAGAACATGTCGAACCATCGTGTCGATCACTGTTAAATTTTAATTAGCATTATGATGTGTCTGGGAAGGCATGCATGTGTTGATTTTTTTGAAATTATACATGGAATGTGTTGAATATTATTGTACCACTGATGACAAAACTATTCATTAATGAGAGTCTGTAAATTTCCTTCCTTTCTCTGTTAATTGTTTTTTGTAGTAAATTATGTCAGTCTATAAATTTCTTTCCTTTCTATGTTAATTGTTATTTCCAGTAAATATTTTCCATTGTGTTATGCTTCATGCTTGGATGAAAGTAATATTAAATCAGAATTCATATGTTTATGCTATGGTTTACCGCATCTAAGTATTCACCAATGTTTTGCTAAAATTGATATTGGATTCACTTATGACCAATGTCTAGCATTAATGGACTGTTTTCTTTTCTTCATTATCAAACTGCAAATTAAGAGCTTGACTGTAAGAAGATAACTACCCAGAATTGAAGGAAATAAATTCTAGAAATCTGAAGAAGACAGAAAATGGTGGTAGGGTGGTGCTAGGGTAGGTTGCAACATGCTAATGGTGTTGTTGCATCCACTCAGCTGTAGCTGACAAAGCAGGGTGTTGGTGCATCCTTCAGTTTTAATTGTGATTAAATTTAAGAATAATATAAATACTGATTCACCCCCCTCTCAGTATTGCTTGATATTCCAACATAATGATGGAATAGTCTGATGCAACACTTGCATGTTTGAGGAATAATGACTGATTATTTTTGCGGTTGCAGGGGATGAATCTAGTGCTTCTATGTCTACAAGTCAAAGCTCCAATAAAAGTTTAGTCTTTTCTTACTCCTTTAAAGGAGATGATCTTATTAAGGATAAGGAGAAATTAAAACGTTCAACAACTTTAAATTATTGTGAACTTGAGTTTAAAATAAAAAAATGCAATTTCTGATTTGAAAAGTGTGAATTTCAAATCAAAAAATGCAATGGTTTATTTGAAAATTGCAGTTTTCATTTGAAAATGTTCAAAATTTTAAGGTGAAAAAATCAATGTCTAAAATATTCAATCATTGTTTGAATAACAAATCAATCAGCTAAGTTATAACATAAAAAAATTATTTGTCCCGATTTCCGTTTTCCAACATCAAGGATCAGCTGCCCCTTCTTTTCGTAGTTAATTGTGAAAACATTTATCTAGCAATTTAGCTATATCCATAATTACGAACACAAGAAGGATCGACCGACCCTTCTTGCAGTGTTAAACTATGATGAAAATAATATTGGGAATAAGAAGGGTCAGTCGACCCTTCAATTTTGAGGGAATTATAAAAATAGAACACCTTGGAAGTTATAACATATAAAAATAGTTTGTTCTGACTTCCGTTTTTCGACAAGAAGGATCAACCGCCCATTCTTTTTGTAGTTAACTGTGAAAACCTTTATCCAACAATTTAGCTATATCCACAATGGAGAACACAACAAGGATCGATCGACCCTTCTTGCAGTGTCGAAATATTATGAAAACAATATTGGTAATAAGAAGGGTCGACCGACCCTTCTTGGAGTGTCAAACTATTATAAAAATAATATGGGGGATAAGAAGTGTGGGATGACCCTTCAATTACGAGGGAATTGTAAAAATAGAACACCTTGAAATTTATATCATATAAAAACGGTTTGTCCCTACTTCCGTTTTACGACAAGAAGCATCAGCCGCCCCTTCTTTTCCTAGTTATTGTCAAAACCTTTGTCCATGAATTCAGATATAGCCATAATGGATAATACAAGGAGAACCAACCAACCCTTCTTGCAATATCGAACTATTATGAAAATAATATTGGGAATAAGAAGGGTCTTCCGACCCTTCATTTAGGAGGGAATTGTAACAATAGAACACCTTGGAGAAAGAGCGGAGAAAGAGAGGCCATTTTCTCTCTAAGAATATTTCCACTTGCCAGCAAAGTCTTTAAAGTAAAATGTCTATAAATTTTGTTGTTAAAATGTTGATATCTAGTATCCTACGATGACACGTGGAAGGATCATATTGTGACACGTGGCATATTTGATTTGGCACATTGAGTATAGGGAGGTTACTATTTCTTATTTGATTTGGCACATTGAGTATAGCGAGGTTACTAATGCGGGTTTAACCACAACACAATCAGGAAATGAAAATTCACTCATAGTAGTTTTAAGGATTAGGCACATGCAAGATTACCCTGTAGCTGGAATGCTAATTGAAAAATTAACATGAATTTATTAATTTATGTTACTCATTTGCAGAAATAGATAAATATTTTAATTAAATAAATTCACTTAAAACATAAAAGACACACATATCATGAATAAATATAAATCCAAATTGTAGATCAATGTATGGATTATTGATTGCAAAAATGAAACAGTGTTCATAAATAATTTGAAGTGAAAATCAACATTCATCAAAGAAATTTGATCAATTAACAAAAGAGGAATGAAGAGAAGGACTAACTGTATTACTTCAAACTTGCAAAAAATCACAATCTCTGCATCAATCAGAGTGTCTCCAATCTTCTTTTGTTGATTTTCTCCCCCTACCTCATGAGACCTCTACGCTTAAAATAATAATTACAAAAATAATTACACAAGATAGACTTCCCATAAAACAAGGATTACAACTCGAAACTAAAAGGCATCCTCAGGAGCGACTATTACCGACCCTTTTCACAAAATTCCCAAAAGATTTTCATCACATGGTTTTCGGGAAGTATCCCGTAACAAACTGTGGAAGATACCGACAATCCACTACCTATTTGTTACGGAATTTGAAAGATGCTTCTTAGAAGATTCATGATGATCGACAATATCATCAAAAACCGAAAAATCGACCAACTTCAGGGGAATTGGTGGAGTCACAAGCACTTGATTAATTATAAAATCCCGGATGACTGTATCATCTCGATCAACATGTTTCTCAGTTATCTTCCTTCTTTTAATCTGAGGGAGTCGTATATACATGGATTGAATCTCAGAGTCTTATTTTTCACTACCAGTGCTATCATCCAAAATGTCCACTTTAAAAGGTGGCGATAGAGGTTCATGATATTGAAGAGTCTGAAGTTCTTTCTCTCCACAAAATCTGACTGAAGATTTGTGATTTTTTGCATCTTGTTCACAATTGATGACTTTTTCTATGGAATATGACGACTAGCAGATTTCCCATATTGGTCTTTATGTTTAAGGAGAGCAATAAATATCCCATAATGACTAACTGTAATGAATTTCCATGATTAAAACCTTTCGGTCTGAGGAATGAAATTATCACATCTGTAATGAAATAACATATAGCATGCACCAACAAAATTTGGATTAAGATGAAGTACAATTTTAATTATATCACGTATGATTTGATGTCAAATCTAAACAACTTATCATTATGGATTAGTTGGATCAATGACTATGACTTAAAATTTGGTACATTGAGTATCTCGTAACAAAATGTGGAAGATACCGACTGTTAGCACCCGAATTGTACCTTAAGGTTGTAGAAATCCCAAGCTGGGGTAACCGCAAAACCACTTTAGGAAAGGTAAGTTGGCTTCTTCCTCTCCAGGGAGGGATCTCTCACAGAATTTTAAACAAGTCCAGATACATATGAATGAATATTGTAATTGAAATGTTTTTTGGTTGAAAGAAAAGTGGGCCGACAAACTCATTGGACAGTGGAGTCAAAACATACAATTATGATTAAACATGACAGTGCTTTGCAAAGAAAACTAATCAGAGGAAAGATAGCCACCCGCTCACAGTCAAAGAGATTTTGTTTGGTGATTAAAGAAGAAGATATGAACAACCCATCAATATATAGCATATGATAATGAATTCTATATTGAATTTAGCAGAAAATGGTAGTGGATGCTTGAAATGAAAGCAACAGAGCATCATATTTATGAATTTTGTCCCAATACAACAGTTATCCAAGAATGAAAAAGCATAACAGTATCAATTAAACAGTGAGAGAAACATTCACATAAGAGAAGAAGTAAATAGAATGTAAAACGAATAACATATGAATCTATGATAGAAAAACTTGCTCGGCCTAGCCAGATTTTATTAAAATATATCTCAGAGTGATTAACACAGGGAATTCACGAGTCCAACAAAAGCTTCCAACCCTTTCTCCTTCTATTACATTGTTTATATAGATGCTCAGAGCCTTTAGGCTTGAGCTGCCTTAACAAGAAAGTTGTTACAATGTAGGTGACACCTATTCAAACAGGTTTGCCACCCTCAAGAATTAGTTACAACAAAATGACAATGCTGGCAAAACTAGCTCAATTGCCTTTTACAAAATTATTGAGCATTTTTACCGAAGGACAACAAACTCTAACAAAATAAGAAAAATGATTCATCGTTTCAATATCAGCTTTGTCTTCCCATATTTATCAATGAGATTCCAGAGATTGGTAGCTGGCACCTCTGAGGTGTCCAACTGCTTCATTAATAATCGGATCTCAGTGTGGTCCCTATAAGAGTAGCTTCACAGATGTGCACTAGCATCCTTTAACATAATGCTTAACTCAAAATCCTTTGCCATTTTCTCCACCATTATCTTCCTTGATAGCAATTGATCCATACTTGCAAAATATGTGAAATCCACTTTACATCCTGCCAATTTCTTTTGATAATCTTCTTTTGTGAGCATTGTTCCATTCTCCTCCCAAAAGTGAGGTAGCCCTTTCTTGAAAAAAGGGTCAAGCATGTCTTTGAAATACTTGATCTGTTGTGCCATGACATCTACTTTAGCTTGAATAACCTTTACCAGTTGGTGCTTGTGCATCACTTTTTTGGCTTCAATGATGATGGAAACCCTATCTATTAAACCAGTTGTCTTAACCTGCTTCTCAGGTAAGCCATTCAGGAATTCGATGGCATTCTTAGTATACTCTATAGGTTTTTTGTTCAATTTCTCATTTGTTGTTGTCACACTATTCTTGGTTAATTTGATCACTGCTTGCTTGTCCAAGACAAAATCGAGGAAGGGCCTCAATTTTCCTGCTTCTTCAATGATGCCATCCCAGATGACCTTCCTGGCCTCTAGCAAGGAATTCTTCGCTATAGCTTGTCTTTCCAACTCATCATATTTATCCTGCAACTCCTGGTCCTTAGCTTCCCAAGCCTCCTTTTCTCTTTCTGCATTATCCTTCAGGGTTTTCAGATTCACATTATGCTTTTTTAATATTGTTATTTCCATGTATTCTAGGCTAGCTTCGGCTATAGCCCCTACTAGGGAGAAATCACCAGCCTCTATGGATGGTGTGGCCATGTTTTCTACTTCTTTCTCTTTCTCCTGCAGTTTCTTCTCAAGCTCTTCCACTTTGGCCTTTGATATTTTCTCACTTGCCACCACAATGGCTATATCTATTTGCCATTGTTTTTCCTTCTCTTCAAGATTCAATAGATTGGCCCTACAGTCTGTCAAGTAGTCTGAAACTTCTCCTTCTTTTCCTCTAGTTCTGTTAGCTCAGAGACTACTACTAACTGGGTAGAGGACATTTTCAACCCCTTTTTTAGAGATTGGATGATGTTGTCTTTTTCGTTGAGTAGGTTTTGAATGATGGCTCTTTTATCAACCTGGCCCTAAGTGGCCACTATCTCACCCTGCAATTTCTTGATCCATGCCTTTTGAGCTTTGTTTTCCATCTTTTCCTGCTTGAGATGGCTGGAAACCTTCCTCTTACTGACCAATACCTTTGATAGCTCCAAAGTTTTCCTCAATAGTTTAGTGTAAATAACATCCTCAATTTCTTTGTGCAAGTTTATTACATCTGGGACAGGGGTGTCCTCTAAATTCATCCTTAGTTCAATGGCCTTGCTCTTGGTAGCCAAGGCCAAACTCAGGGTGTTCTGAGCGAGGCTCCTACTAGTCACTAGAGACACTTCTTTGCTTGGAATATGCCTTACTTTAGTATATAACTTGGACTCCTCTGAGGCTGCCACTGATTCCACCTTGTATTCATCTATCAACTCATCTCTAGTCTTTCTTAAGGAAACAGGCTCAGTGGCTACTAGGATAACACATACTCTTTGATATCAAATGCTATTAGCTTATCCACTTGTTTCTTTTTTCCTTTACTAGTCCCCACAGTTACTAGCTGGGCTATCACTTGTTTCTTTTTTCCTTTACAAGTACCCATAGGTACTAGCTGCTGCTAAGATTCCTCAGTTTTTTGCCTCTTTGGGGATATTTTAGCTTCCCCTTTTGTGTCCATAGGCACACTTTCATCTTCCTTGCTGGACTTTATTAAGTTGATAGACATGGGAATGGCTACTGGCACTGATAGGACTAGGCTAGAAGAGCCAAGAACTGGGGGTGTGTTCCCTTGTGTCAATAGGGAGGATCTCTCAGGTGTGTCTATTTCCATCTGGCTCCTGCTAGGACATTCCAATAAATTTGCAGCTTCTGCCATGCCTAGAATTTCGGAATGCACAAAATCCTTCATGTTGCTTTCCTTCCTCCTGTTAGAAATGATGTGGTGGGGATCATATTTTAAGGGTGGTTCTATTTTGAAACCCATCTCCTTTATCTTGCATTCGATGGCTGTAAGATCTCCTTTGTTTTTTATTAAGAATGGACCTACAGTCCATGGAAACACAATATAAGATCCCTTTCTATGATCTAGAAAGTGCTCAGCTTCTGCCTTCAATTTTTGTCTGATGAATTCTAATGCAAACATTCTATGGGTTAGGAGAACTGGTAGCATGTAGGGTGCATAAGCAAACCCATAAACCTTGATTATTGTGCCATGCTATGAAAGGAACCAATATCCGACCCTCTTCTCAGGAGAATGTTGTAGTAACTCCTTCATTTCTAGTAATACTCTAGGCAGTTTCTTTTGAAAATTGACCTGATAAACCTCAGACATGAGCTCATCATGGAACTTGGTGTAATCAGTGTACATCTCCTGAGTAAGTAGTACCTCAGGCATTTGCAAGTTTTCCTCATTGAATTTAAGGAACATTTTTAGTAAGTAGAATTGAAATCTGAAAATCCTTTAGCTGGGAGTGTATACTTTCAGCCAAAACTTCATCAAACTTGAGGCATGCACATTGGGTAGACTGGATTGGGTCATCTGATTCCAGGGGGAAGGTGCCTAGGACAAAAAGCAAACTTATTAGAGGTTTTGTGACATACATATCAGATTATAGACCTAGGAATGGGCTCATCATGGCCATAACACCTCTGGAATCTTCTGTGAATAGTATTGCTTCAGTTGGGAAATCCTGCTCTTGTATTTTGACAGTAGGATTCATACAGGACCTGTAGAAATTATGTTTTACTTCAATAGGGGATTGTCTAAAAAACCGAATTAGGGATTCCTCGGTATACCCTATAGCTTTCTGGCAAAACTCTTCTGGGACTAACATGGTTTTTCTAAGGGTTTGGGGATCAATTTTGCAAAGGGTTTTGGACTTGGCAGTGTCCATGATTTCCCTCTCAGTAGAAGAGTATTTAGAGGCACACCATTCAACAAATTCGGGAAAACCAGTGGTTTGGACGACTGTAAAAAGAAGGAAATAGGACTGATGTACCTAGTGCACATATATACCTCGATCCCTAACCAATTTCAACTTGTTTTTTATAGTTTCCATGGAGTCATCGGTCATCATAGGAAAATAGACCTCTGCATCTCTGTCTATTAGCACTGTTTCTATTATTTGAAGCTCAAAACCAGGGTGTTCTCTATCACTCAATTCAGTCATTAAATAGTTTAATGTAGAGCAGAGAACCTACCTAGTTCGTTGAAGGTTGGCTTGGGCCCCTATTTGACCTGTCTGTTTCTGCACAACTTTCTCCTATCAATTTCCGTTGCAAAATAGGACAGATGGAATACAGCTCTTCGTGCAGGCGATTTTTTTATATTATTTATACTTTGCTATCACCCCTGCATCTCCTGCGGCGTGGAAGATTCCCTAGCAGTCTACTTTCCTGATCCATTTTGGGCCATGGATCACCGTTCCTTTCTAACTGTATGATCCCTGGTGGCATTGAATCCCGCCACATGTTGCCTTTTCTGCCAGTTAAAACCACGGGAAGTCACCCACCATTGATCTAGATCTTGCATGAGTCCTGGCCATCAAACGGTGCGACTTTTACCAACTTCGTGGATTTGTCCTACGTTAATGTTTCGTGCAAGTTAGATCCGTGAACAAAACCTTGGCCATAGATCTCGGCCTCGTCATATTTGCGTCGTCCAAACCCGTGGGCATCTTCCAAAAGTTCGTGGATCCGAGAATTTGTTTGCTCTGCGCATGTCGTATCGGAGAAGTAATTCCTGACCGTCGATCTACTCCATTGGTCGTTGATCTGCTCCTTAAGATGCTTGTGGGATAAACCTCCCACCTCTGTCTAAATCAAATCATCCTTTTTTAGCGAAGCGTGCTCATGACTGTAGATCTTCACCACCATCGATCTAGACCGTTTATTTGCATCGATATGTAACTCGAAGCGAACCTTTGCAATTTAATTCTGTTTGCAATGTTTCGGGATTGGGATTTGATAATTTCACCCTTAAGGCCGTGAATACCTACCCAGATGATTCTGTTTTTCTCAGACCACCGAGGCTTTCTCTATTCTTTTTAGAAATTGAACCACCGACTTTCATCCAAGACAAAGCTAGTGCTAACACCAACAAGCTAAATGGGAAAGCTAAACTCCATTTAAATCACCCGGTGTAATCTCATCCACGCGATCAAGATAAATATATACATTCTTTTTGCAATCCGCAATCCACAATTGTGGGTTCCGGGTTGCAGAAACACAAAGTGCAAAACTATTTTAAGACTATTCCTGCAATCCGCAATTGTGGGTTGCGGCTTGCGGATATAGAAGACCATAATTATTGAAGAATATTTCTACATCCGTAATACGCATTGCGGATTGTGGGTTGTGGAAAGAAAATGTTTCAAAACCAAAAAACAAGATCCGCAATCCACATTGCGGATTGTAGATTACGAGTTATAGAAAGAACCCGAATTTTGGAAAAACTCAAAAAATGCAATTGTGATTTGAAAACTGTGAATTTCAAATAAAAAAATGCAAATTTTGATTTGAAAAGTGTGAATTTCAAATAAAAAAATGCAATTTTTTATTTGAAAAGTGCAATTTTAATTTTTAAATGTTCAAAATTTTAAAGTGAAAAGTCCAATGTCTAAAATATTCACTCATTGTGTGAATAGCCAGTCAACCAGCTAAGTTATAACCTATAAAAATGGTTTGTCCGGATTTCTTTTTTCCGACAAGAAGGATTGGCCGCCCCTTCTTTTCGTAGTTAATTTTGAAAACCCTTATCCAATAATTCCGCTATATCCATAATAGAGAACACAAGAAGGATCGATTGACCCTTCTTGCAGTATCAAACTATTATGAAAAGAATATTGGGAATAAGAAGGGTCGGCTGACCCTTCATATACGAGGGAATCGTAACAACAGAATACCTTTGGGAAAGAGCAGCCACTCTTTCGCTGAGAATATTTCCACTTGCCAGCAAAGTCTTTGAAGCAAAATGTCTATAAATGTTGTTGTTTAAATGTTGATATCTAGTATCCCAGGGTGACACGTGGAATGATCATATTGTGACATGTGGCATATTTGGTTTTGCACATTGACTATTAGAAATATAGTTTAATTATAATATTGGCTCATATAGAATATTTTCTCCTATCATCACCGCTAAATGTGGCACTTTGAGTATAACGGATCATATTTTAGTATTTAGGTAGTTACTCCGAGGATAATTACTTGATTTTAAGTGTAGCGCATAAACCACTTCTAAAGGCCAATTATTCTTAAGCACAATTAACTAGTAATTAAGGTGTTAATTACAACACTTAACGACAGTTAGTGCGCAAATGACGAGAGTGATCACAAATCCAATTTTTTAACAGATAACCATCCATTATCAATCCTAAGGGCCTTTCCTTTTATAAAAATTTAATGAAAATTAAAAAATACAACTTTTTGTTGACCAAGTGGAAATTTAGAAACACAACAATTTTGCTGCCTAAAACTACCAGATAAAAAAATTTAAAAACCAATTTTGTCTACGATTTATAAAGCATATTTTCTCGTTATGCCTTGACTCCTGCAAGGCCCTTCTCGTTTATGCTAATTTTTTCTCCTGTCCATCCTTGGCTTGGTGACCATGCCCATACGATGCTATTTACGTCGATCATCATATTTTCTTGTGCACCAACAACCCATTGTTGCTTTCTATCTAAGCATTTTTTGTACAAGACCTTCAGATCCTGCGATGCTCCTGTTAGCTTCCACCATTGCACCTCTACTTTGTAAGACCCAAAAGTACTAGCATCTGACTCCTAATAAATATCACCAATCACTTTACCCAACCAGATTGCACAATTTGGCTCTGGTGATTGCACAATGACCATTTGGCCCTTTACAACATCCACTCTTGGAATGAATTCATATCCAGGCTTGTTGCATAGTGGTCCAACATAGCAATCTTGCAAAGCAGGAACATTTTCCTTCAAATAGGCATCCATAATTTCATGTTCAGATCTTGTAGGTTCACTACTACGAATATCATGGCTCCTCGATGGCCAAAAGTTAGTTGATGATTGATCAACACTCTTGAAGGGACTGTCCAAAGCTTTATATACAACCTCCCAATAATTTAACTTGGGCCGCCAAAATTGTTCACCTCCCTTCTCATTCCCTTGATTCCATAATGAAATATATGTTTCAATTCCCTAATTTATTTCGTCAATGTCCGAAAGACTTTTTCATTGCAGATTTAATAACCTAGGCTGTCCCACGAGCAAGTCTACGCTATAATCTGGAAATGACCACCATAGATGAATAGGAGATGACCAAGCTTCATCCCAAAGTGATGCCTTTCATTGCATGACTGGAATTCCATCTATGAGCTGAAATTTAAAAAAGTGGCATTTTTTGATACCAATGATTTTGGCATTTCCATCCAAAAGGAAGGGTTTCACAAAACTCTTAAAATCGTAAAGTTCAGCAATTAGATAAGGAACAAAGACATTTTTATCTTCACATGTCCTATATGTATCCATAATTTTCAGGAGTGAAAATATATCCTTGGGAATTAGCTTTGCTGATAACCTGACATAAGTTCCATCTATGTCTTCATGGGTGTGTCCGACCAGGAGGATTCCAACTTCAACTGTCTCGAACATTCTCCTTGCTATTAAAAGAGATAAAAATGCAAATACAAAGCGGTTTTTGTTATCACCTGAACAATTATCCATTTGCAACAACAGTATGGGTGGTAGTTTTCTATTTGGCATGCATTGATTAGTACCATCAACACACATTACATCATCTTGCATTACATCGTGTCTTTATATCGAACACTTTTCATATGAGTCTAGTTGCAATAGAGAATCATGAGGTTGGTGCTTGGATCTTCCTCCTTTCTAGAGAAAATCAACATATTTATCACCCACTGGATATTCAAGACACTTCAAGCATTTAGCCAGGGATGTCACAGTGAAATTCGATCCCATCTTTAAAAATGAGAGGCTTAAATGACCAAAACCACCAGTCTTGTTCCCATGAGTCAATATTCCATTCAATGATATGGGAAGATTCATAACATTACTAAAATCTTTTTCCTTCTTACCCATCCTTGGAATGGAAGTCTTTGACTTATCCATTTTGTCATGAACAATACTGGGATAAGTCTTCAGATTTTTCTGTGAAGCCGACCTATGAGAATAATAGAGCTGGTGATAACTTGCGATGTATCTATTATGAGCTGCTTGGTTTGCTCGCAACTTTTCCACCTCAGCTGGATCAATGGTCTCGTTAAGCCTATCGTGTATTGTAATGCACTCATTACACCTTGCAAAGGAGTTTGATTTAGAAATTTTAACATCTGGAAAATCTTCTCTCATCACCTTGCTAAAGGAGGATTTTGATACTAAAGGCAAACCAATTCTTTTGATTTCATCATTAACCATTTCTTGCAGCAAACCATGGGAAATATTAGTGGGAAATAATTTCAAGGTTGTCCTTGTTCCATCTCCACTGATTAATCATGTAAGATGCAGAGATTTGTCTGAATTCTCTACTACAATTTTATTAATAGTAGCTACCAGTGCAATAGTGTTCGCCCTAAATTTTTCCAAGCCACTATTACCGTGCACAACTCTCACATCACCATTCAAGAACATTCTTTTATAATTGAAGAAAGCGCTATTTTTTATCACATGGCATTTATACCATGCATTTTGACAAGCGTCTCTTATGTCTAATATCATTATAAAAAAGATTATTTTTATGTCATCTCCTTCTTTGGCCACAGGAGCATTTGATCCCATAGAATTTATAACATACTCTCTTTTTGAATTTCCATTCATACTATCAAATTTCTTCCTACGTTCAACTCTCGGTTGAAGTGGAATTCTTTAGATACAAAAATTTGAGCAACAATGTTCAGTGCCAATTTTTGAAAGGAAAGCACCCATATTTATTGCAAGCCTGTAAGTTACCGATCTTGAATCTTTGTTGGAAATTTTAGTTCCATCTTGCTACTTTACGGAATTCTATGGCCTTGTTACATTACCTTTAACATCTGTATATTCACAATGGGGGGTACCTAGAAGGACCATCTCTAGAGGAAATTATTCAAACACATTCCAAAAGTTGACCATATCTTCGTCTGCTTTCTTTTTTAGTATAGCATCCAAAGGAACATCATGGAGGTCAAGCAAATGGTTTGTAGGCCATCTTATAAGGGAGCCTTCAAATACACCACAATCATCGCAATTGCAGAAGACTTTATGAACTAAAATACCAAACTTACCACCATCTAGTGCTTTGAATTGTACAATATCTCCCTCAAAAATAGTTGGCACTATTCCCTGAGCAACATACTGTGGCTTTAAAGAACATTGATGTATAAAATTAACTTTTTGTCCCACAAACTTGACATTGTGATTTTCTCTTAATACTTTCAAAGTAGATTCAGATTGATTATTGTTGAAATTTCTTGCAACAGAAAGCAATGTTTTTGTATTAAAATCGATGATTCCTTTAATCATCCATACAACAAAACTTCCACTGCTCAACCCTGGACAACATTCCATACAAGAAAACACCACTTCATCCACCAGAACACCAAAGGAGAAGTCACCCAAAAATATTCCCCCAACAAAATCAGTCCCACTAACATTTGTTACCAAACCTATGGAAATGCAATCCTTGCTTTCTGAACACTTATGTAACAACTTAACTTTTCTCATAATAAAAGAAGATCTATTCTCAGTTGTTATGATATGTGCTACACTCGTCGAAGTAGAAGCCGGTATATCATTCACCTCATTCTCAATTGTTAAGATATGTGCTACACTCGTTGAAGTAGAAGCTGGTATATCATTGACCTCATTCTTGTGAAGAGAGGACCCAATCTGGTTAACGATCTCAGATATAGGCCATTGAATATAACCACCAACAGCCTCTGACAATGTATTTGCACCTTCCAATGGATAGGGCAAGGGAAGACTTGCATTTAAAGTCTGGGTAACATTTACAATGATACATCTGGCATTAATGTTGATATTATGCAAAATTTTTCTTTCTAGAAAAGAGATTCCCTCGGTAACTTTCAATCCATCCAAAAGCAGGTCCACACATTGTTGAGTACCAAAATCCATTTCATAAATGATATCTGAAATATAAAATAATAGGACACGTTGTTCAGTACCAAAATCCAGTTTAGAAGCATTTTATGAAATATTAAATAACAGGAGGACATTACAAATCATATTTATTTTAAACAAAGATATAACATAAGTTATAATATATAAACATGTGTCTTTCTGGACTTCCAATTTTCTGAATAGAAGGATCAGCCGCCCTTTCTTGTAGAAGAAGCAAACACAAGAAGGACCGAACGACCCTTCTTGCAGTCTAGAAATATTACGAAAAGAATACTGGGTAGAAGAAGCGTCTCCCGCCTGTTCATTTATGATGGAATATTAAAAATGTTCAACCTACAAATGTTAGGCCGTCAATACATGTATTTCCAAAATTGTGAACAAGGGAAGAATGCTGAGCACAACAAGTGTCAGCCGACCCTTCATTTACGATATAAATTTAAATATATTTAATCGACGAACGCTATGTCAACAATTCCCGACTTCTGAATTCCGCTGTAAATAGTAGGGACCCAGACATCATGTAAGTTCTAACATATAAAAATGTTTGTCCTGACTTCCATTTTTCGAAAAGAAGGATCGGTCGCCCCTTCGTTTAGGAGATAATTGTGAACAACTATATCTAGCAATTCACCTATATCCAGAATGGCAAAATAAAGAAGGATCAACTGACTCTTCTTTTAGTCTCAAGCTATAATGAAAATAATATTGGGAAGAAGAAGGATCATCCACAACTTCTTTTACGAGGGAATTGTAAAAATAGAACTTGGAGAAAGAGCGGTCGATCTTTCTCTGTGCATATTTCCACTTTCCAGCAAAATGTGCGAAGCAATGTTCTTATGAAATATGTGTTTAAAGTGTCGATATCTACTTTAGCCACTCCAAAAAATGCATCCCTAGGGGAAGGAGATGAAGCTCTTTCTCCTCAGCATCTACTTCCAACACCCTTAAATGGAACAACCTGATGAAAGAGAGACCTCGCTTTCTCTAACAAAATTTCGAGTTGACAACAAACTCTTTGTATCAAAATGTCTATAAATTTTGTCATTCAAATGTCGAAATATAGTCTCCAGGGTGATATGTGGAACGCTCAGATTGTGCCACGTGGCTTTGATTATTCCAGAATTGATCTGTGCTACACTCGGTGAAGTAGAAGCTTCTATATCATTCACCTCACTCTCGAGAAAGAGCAGACCCAGAAGTATATTGTTTCTAATTTTTTTTTTAAAGAAAAAAAGAAAGAATGTTTATGTCTGGTTAATTTCAATCAGAATCATACCAACTAATAGCATCACTATCTGCATTGTCATCACTGTTAAATTCCTTTTCCAACAAGGTATCCTGCTTAAATTTTAATTAGCATTATGGTGTTCCTCGGAAGGCATGCATGTGTTGCTTGGAATGTGTTGAATACAATTGTACCACTGATGACAAAACTATTCATTAATGACAGTCTATAAATTTACTTCCTTTCTCTATTAATTGTTATTTCCAGTAATGACAGTCTGTAAATTTCCTTGCTTTCTTTGTTAATTGTTATTTCCAGTAAATCTTTTCCATTGTGTTATTCTTCATGCTTGGATGAAAGTAATATTAAATCCAAATTCATATGTTTATGCTGTGGTTTACCACATCTAAGTATTCACTAATTTTCTGCTAAAATTGATACTGAATTCATTTATGACCAATTGCCAATATTAATGGATTGTTTTATTTTTTTCATTATCAACCGACAAATTAAGACATACAAGGGTATTCACCAATTTTCACTAATTTTTCGCTAAAATTCACTTAATTTTAAGAACATTTTTATCATCTTCATCTGTTCAACTAAGTACCTTGATATCATATGCAAGACTCACATGTGTTCTCATTGCATCCAGCAATTTGAGTCATACACTACATCCAACTACCCAATACATGTGACTTTTATAGCCAAGATAGTGTGTTGGCAGACAATTATACGTTAATAAATTTGTTTAAAGCTATTTGATTACTTAATTTTATTCAATTAAATTAAATACTTAAATTATACATGTTTATAAGAGAAATGTAATCAATATTATATAAATTAAGACATAAATTATCAAATTTAAATATTTCAAATAAAGTATAATGTTTACATAGATCAATAAACTATAGTGAATATTAACTGCAAAATGATATTAAAAAGAAAAAACATGTTTCAATTTTTTGAGTTCATTTGTATTTCCAAATGCTAGAGGATTTGCAGAAAACAATATGGAATATATGAAAATAATACGCTACATCACTAGATAGAAAATGTATGCAAGCTGGCGGAAATCGACATTAAATCTGTTAATTTCGTTAATTTAGCCCAATAATGAGTAATGCACGATTTTGCAAATATAACGATGTGAATTCATATTAATGGACTGTAAGAAGATAACTACCCAGAATTGAAGGAAATAAATTCTAGAAATCTAAAGAAGAAAGATAAGGGTGGAAGGAAATCTGAAGAATCTAAAACGTTCATCGACTTTAAATTATTGTGAACTTGAAACTGTCATTGCATTGATTGTTGGAAACCATGGAAGATATGGATTTTTAGCCTGGAGACTGAATAAGCATGCTCTGTTACAAATTTAGATTTATGGTTTGAATAATATAAATACCCGCCAATTGAAAAACTAGTAGTCGATTCTTCAAACCAATCTTACTGCTCTACCTGCCCAACACTCTTCTCGGTTCCACCTCAGCAAAAGCAAACCTCGGTCCTGGGAGAAAATAGAGCTCCAAACTGGCAAACACAGAGAGTTTGAACTTTAAGTTTCAATGTAGGCAGTGGGCAGGATATCAACACAGTATCAATGCATAAAATTTCATGACATTAATTATCATTTGTATGTCGTGACACATAAACACAATCCATCATAAACGTGATGAGATTATTCACACGAGTGATACAATCCATCATTTACCATTGGTGCCACCAAGGTCAGGATCACTACCAACATACAAACAATTTTAAATCGCATAAAATATCAACAGTCCCATGTCCATTCCGCATCCCCAACATGCGCGCTAGGATGTAGGGATGGGTGGTTGCGGAGTTTGAAACCACTCTCCGCATGGAAGCACCACATGATTTCACAAGTTGGAAGAGAAGTAAGGAAAACCACCTTCCTCGATTTGCGAAACCACTTTCCCCCATCCTTCATGGTCCCTGGCACGTGTGGATATGATGTGGTCAGTCCACATCGCACCCTTTTCCCACGCAACTCCTCCACGTCGGGAATCCTTCCCACATGTCTCCTGTGCACCAGAATTCCTGCCCACGTGGCTTCTGCACGTCAACCTCCATATGCACAGTGGAAAACACCTTTCAATTACACAATCACAACATAATAAAAAAACTTTCAATTACACAATCACAACATAGAAGAATGAAATAAAAACGCATTAGAATCAAACACATAAGATTACTTATCTTTATCCAACGCAGATCCAAGCAATTGGCTGTGTAAGAGCACTTTTCCACTTAGCATCAATATAAATGTGTGTATGTTTATTAGTTGCAAAAATAGATAAAATGAGTTAAACAAAGAAATTCATTTAACGCATAATAACACATGAAGCATATATTAATAGAAATCCAACCTACAGATTGATGCATTCATTAAATTGGCAACATAAAACATAGTTCATAGAAATTTAACAAATTATCCAAAAAATATGGCCAAGAGAAACCGACAGAATTTCATTAATTATGCAAAAAAATACAATGACTCAGTACATAAACATTAGAATAAATTTACCTAGTACATAATAACATCCAAACAGTGAGTTAAGAAAAAATTGAACCAACAAATCAGATGCATTCATAAATTGCAAAGACAACACATAATTGTTTCAATACACAAAGTGAAGGAAATTTTAAATTTATCAAATAAATTTGATAAATCAAACAAAAGATATAGCTACTCATAACAGAGGAGTGGCAATGATTTTCAAATAATTCAGAACAGAGGCAGGGTAGCTACTCATTTACAGTCAAAGAGATGTTTGTCTAATGATAAGGAAGAAAATAAAAACAATCCATCAACACATAGCATTATTAAATGAATTCTGCATTAACTTTAGTAGAAAATGGTTTTTGAATGCTTGTAATCAAAGAAACATAGCATAATCATATGAATTCTGCCTCAATATACACTTATCCAAACATGAAGGAGAACATGATGAAGTAGATAACTTGCCCTGATATTCTTCCTGTGTCCACATGGTGCCATCATCCTCCCAAAAGAGAGGAATTCCCTTCTTGAATAATGGATCAAACATTTCTTTGAATATTTTTAGTTGATGTGCTAAAATGTCTATCCTTTCCTGAATTGTGTTCATCTCATGGTACTTATTCACCACCTTCTTTTCCCAAATAATAGTAGGCACTCTATCTTTTATGCTGGCTGTTTTCACCTCATCCTCTGTCAGCCCATCCAGAAATTCTATGGCCTTTTCTGCACACTCCATGGGCTTCTTGTTCAACTTTTCCTTGACTGTTGTTATGCTTTGCCTACCTGAATTTATTATAGCCTCTTTATCTAGAATGAAATGGAGATATGGTCTCAATTTCTCTGCCTCTACAATAATGTCATCCCAAATGATTTGCTTTGCTTCGTGCAAGAAGGTATCACCTGTAGCCTGCTTTATTAATTCATCATATTTCACCTATAGACCTAGGTACTTAGCCTCCTAAGCCTTTCCCTCCTTCTCTTCTTCTGAGACTCTTCTCCTCATCTCTGTGTTCTGCTTCTGCAACCTTTCCACTTCTAAGCCTTTTAGGCATGCCTGTGGCATAGCCTGCACAATGGAGAAATCACCCGAGTCTATGGAGGTGGGTGTGGCCATGTTCTCCAACTCTTTGATCTTCTCCTAAAGTTTCCTTTCAAGGTCTTAGGACTTAGCTTTCCACTTTTTCCCACTTTCCACCATGAGAGCCATATCACTCAGCCACAACTTCTCCTTCTCTTCAAACTTCAACAACCTAGCTTTGCAGTCTATTAGTTCCTCTTGTAGCTTTTCTCTCTTCTCCTCCATCTCTGCCAATTCAGAAGCTTCTACTAGCTGGATGGAGGGGATCTTTAGCTTCTTTTTTAATGACTGAATCATGTTGGCTTTGTCATCCATCATCTTTCGTATAATAGCCTTCTTGTCTTCTTGGCTTTCAGTAGCCAACAATGCACTTTGCAGCTTTTTTATTTGCGTCTTGTGGGATTTGTTCTCCACTCTCTCTAGTCTAAGCTGATTTTGAACCTTACTCTTACTGAATTGTAATTTTGACAGTTCTAGGGAAGCCTTTAGCAGTTCGGCATAGATAACCTCCTTGGTCTCCTTGTGCAAATTGATCATACCAGGAACAAGAATATCTTCCAAGTTCAGTTTTAGTTTAGTGGCTTTGCTTTTGGTAGCCAAGGCCAATTTCAAGGTGTTCAAGGCATAGCTCCTGCTAGCTACCAAAGACATGTCTTTATTTGAAATCGGCCTCACCTTTTCATATAGATTAGACTCCTCTGAGGCTACTTTTGTGCTCTCTTTGTACTCACCCAATAGCTCTTCTCTACTCTTGCTGGGTGCTGCAGGTTCAATGGATGTTTGGCTAAATACATAATCTTTGACCTTGAAAGGAGAGAGCTTAATCTAAACCTGTTTCTTTTTTCCTTGACCTATTGACACTTGTACAATCTGCTGCTTGGGTTTAATCTTAACCTGTTTCTTTTTGCCTTGACTTGTTGACACCTGTACAATCCCCTGCTCAGGTTTTTTCACTTTCTTCCTTTTGGGAGCTCTTTCTATGTCATCATCTATATCCATGACATCAATCTTTTCCAACTTGCTAGTTTCCCTAGAGCCACTGGCAAGGGGTACAGTTTCTTCAACCGTTAGGACCAGAATGGAGGAGCTAGGCAGTGGAGAAGTGGATTTTGGTACCATGAAGGTGGAGTCATCCTAAACATCTACCCCCATCTACTCTTTGCTAGGATATTCTAACCAATTTGCAGCCTCAGCCAGACATGCAAGCTCAAAATGTTCAAAACCCATTCTACTGCTTTCTTTCCTTCTGTCTGAGATGATATGGTGGGGGTCATAGTTTATAGTAGCCTTGGTTTGAAGCCTCGTGTCTCGCATCATACCTTCAATGGTTGGAATGATAGTCTTGCTTTTAACAATGAATGGGCCTACAACCCATGGAAAGGTGATATCTGAGGCCTTATTGTACTCCATGAAATGCTCAACTTCCACCTTCAGCTTCTCCCTGATGAATTCCAGTGTAAATAGTCTAGGGGTTATATAAAAGCGGGCAGTGCATAAGGTGCATGGGAAAACCCATAAACTTTGATTGTTGTTTTGTGTTCTGAGAGGAACTAGTCGCCTATCTTCTTCTCTGCAGCATCTCTTTCATTTCTGCTAATACCCTGGGTAGCTTCTTTTGAAAGATAACATTGTGGACTTCCCACATGATGATTTTCATGAACTGAGTGTATTCTGTGAGTGTCTCCCGAGTGAGCATCAACTCAGACATCTGTAAGTTCTCTCCATTAAAGGACATAAACATTCTGTTAGTGTCTCCTAAGTGAGCATCAACTCAGTCATCTGTAAGTTCTCTCCATTGAAGGACATAAACATTTTCAGCAGGTATGACTGGAATTTGAGGATTATGGTTTTGGGGAACTCCACTAGCTGAGAATGAATGTTCTCATCTAGGGCCACATCAAACCTAAGACAGGCACACTGGATGGACTGAATGGGCTCCTCAGGCTGAAGAGGACATGTGCTCTGTTGGTCCTAGACGAAGACATTAGGGAGCAGGCTAGCATGGAAGAAACTTTTCTTAAGCTTAGATGGGGCCTTTCTTAAATATTGAATTAGGGATTCCTTCATGTACGCTTTGGATTTCTGGAAGAACTCATCTAGGATAGACAGGGCTTTCCTAACAATGAGGGGGTTGACTTGGCATGGGATTCTAGAGTTGGATGTGCCCACAATCACCCTCTCAGAGGAGGAGTAATTGGTGGCGCACTAGCCGAGGAAATTGGGGCAATTTGGGGTTTGGTTGATTGCAAACAAATGAAAAAACAACTGGTAAAATTTATGTACATCAATATCCCCCTCCCTAATCGGCTTCAACATCTTTAACATAAGTCAACTGTTTCAATAATCAACATATTCAAAATACTATAATTCAACTCCATCAAGAACAACTACACACATATTGAGGAGAGCGAGTGTTTCATGTACATAAATGTAGACCACTACCCACCCTACTAGAGGAGTGTTGGTATACACAAATACAAACCAAAAGCCCCCTACTACCCACAGTTTCTAGAGGTGAATGTGTGCATTTGTGATTTATCATTAACACTCACCAAAGTAAGCAACTTAAATAGTTAGCATACTCATCATAATTACCATATTCAAAAAATAAATAATTCACTAAGTAAACATAGGAAAAATTCAACATAGCTAACTCCATCAACAATCAACATATCTAACTCCATCAACAATCAACATAGCCAACTCTATATCAACATAATTAACACCTTCTGAGATTTATGTGGGAAGAATTTCCATCAATAAGATTCAACATAAGTTGAGATAATCAACACCTTCATCACCTTCAACATAAGGCAATGCTTCTAGTAAACACCTTTGATGTAATTTAACTGGACCTCATTAGTCAACATACTTCATTCTTAAGGAGTCTTAAGGGAGTGTATTAAGAGAAGGGAATGTTACATGGTATAAATATATATATCTATAAATTCACATGATGTATCATGCGCCATCTTAATTTGCGAAGGGTGCTTATGGCCGTCGATTTTTGTCGCCACGGATCTACACCCTTCATCTGTTCCCCTATATAACATTGAACGGGCCTTTATAATTTCTCCCTCATCATCAATGTTAAAGCTTAGAATCTTTGATTATTTCATTCAGGCGCTGAAAATTCATATCTAGAGATCCCATTAGACATCCCTTGGGTATTCTAATTCGATAACCGAGGCCTTACCCCTCCACAGATCAATGTATTAATTATGAGGTCAACCATGCGACGTCAAGTCGCTGGGATCTTTAATTCCCCTTCCCCCTACATCGCCTCTTCCTGCCTCGAATAATTCACATGGATATTCGATGTGCGAAGATTAGGTTGCCAGGTTGACGCTACTATGTTCTGTCATGGCCGTCTGTGCTATGCATTTGCACTCACCTAATTCTGCTCAAGGCTCCTCGTGCTCCAATTCTCCTCACACTATTGCTTACCTGCACCTGTAACATCTTCTCATTGGCTCCCATGGGCAGGCCAAAGGGTACCAAGACCAAGAGCAAGTAGAAAAATGCAGCTCTGGAGATGAGTCACACCAGGCAGGGATATGGTGTTGAAGTCTCCATTTGAGTCCATTTATTGATTGATAACTGGGAGGCTAGGATAATTGCAGACATTTTGGCTAACAGGAATCAGGAGCAGACCTGGGACTCCTATTGGCTTGTGAAGAACATGTTAGTCCAGCTTATGGAAAACATGCAGACTAATTGGATCCCTGCTCGCAATGCCACCCAAACTTTGCGGGCTACTATGCCAAACTTGGCTACCACCCTCGGCACACTGGAACACACGCTTAGTTGGGACTCCTATGCCGCCACTCATCCCTTCAGCCACGACATTCATCCTAGGAACAATACACCTGGTGCCACCACGTCTGCTGTTAGACCTGAAGCCACCCTTAGAACTCTGGCCACTCCTCTTGGCATGGATAAGTCCAACCCAGGGGGTAGCATGTCGATTTTGACACACAGCAGGAACCTTATGAAGGGAAAGGAGCAACCACACACCTCCTTCCCCATCCCCTCCACCTTGGGCTTGATCCTGTCCAAGCATACACGCAATGAACCGACTAGTTTCATTCCTGTCATGCCCTAGAAGACGATGCCCTTTTCGTTCAAGCTCCCCACTCAGGCCACTCGTCCTTCTACGAAGAGTACTCTGCCTCCCGTGAGAGCTACATTGACACCTGGGATTGCTGCTTCGACACCTGGGAATGCTACCCCAACACTTGCAAGTGATTGGAAGGACACGGATTACTACATCTGCCCAATTCTAGAGGAGACACCTTCTGAAACAGAAGGCCCCTCTGCAACTGGTTGAGGAGGTTCTTTTGATGTCTCTCTTACTTTTTGTCTATTTTGGTTATGCCTATGACTGCCAGTTTTTTGTATGCGTCTATGGCCGTGACTACTCCTGATATTCACCCTGGTTTCCTTACAATGGCCAGGGTTTTTTTGTATAGTTTGATTTTGAATCACCACAACTCTGTTGATATCTATGGCTAGCACCTCGAGATAATACCACTGCTGACTGCAATCTCTAATGTATTTTTACAACAAAAAAATTATCCCCCATTAGAGTCAAGCAATTTTTATTATTACAATGTTTCCTACCTCAAGGCTTTTGATATTGAAGGGAAGGTTGTTCATAGGATAGGTGTTTTTAATTTCTGGTTAAAACGCATGTGATTTCTTTTGGAAGATGTCAACACGCAACTTAAGTTATATGTATTAGGATGTGCAAGACAATTGTTTTATAAATATATTATGTGGGGGTAAATATAATAATATTGTTTTTTAAATGTGTATGTGTATTCATAAAATAAGTAATAATATATTTCTGCTTTTTTGTAGCTGCTTTATATAAGTAAGTTTTTGTATTGGTCGATCTCTGAGTCATAATGATCGGATAGTTTTGGATGAATAGTTTGTTTTTAGTTTTCTGTGTGGAAACGATTAGATATGTTTTTGTACTTTTTGATTTCCTCGAAATAGCAAAAGTACTTTTTTTTCTCTGAAAAAAAAAGTAATATACCATTATATATATATATATATATATATATATATATATATATATATATAATATAAAATAAATAAGTATATTGAAATTTCATTTCAATCATTTCTAAAAAAAACTTTGCTTCTCATTCAAACATACAATTTAAGTCAAAAATATTTAATTTGTTGTCTAAATAATTGTTTTTACATAGATTTAATTTGCTATCTAATTAATTTTTTTTACAGATGTAAATTTTAATAATAACCTTGATATGAATTAAATTATGTATTGAACTTTTCAATGTTGAAATTTGTCATTTATCATTTACCTTTGGCATTTAATACAAAATTATTTTGATAACCCCCGATTCTACTTTCACACAAATTAATACTGTGTCAATTTTAAATTGACGACATCAAAATCGTGTAACATTATAATGTTCAATCAGTATTTATATATTAACTCTATGATCATGTAACATTGTAGTTATACTGATAACATTATTGATAATGCTCAATCAATTGGTGTATATAACCTTTTGCATTGCAACAATTCTCACTGATTATTTTTATTTCATGTAATTAATGGTTTTTTATTACCTATAATTGGATTGAAAGCTTGTTAATTTGCTACCCTTTATCCATATGCAAAATGCAAGGCACTATGGGTCATTATAATTTTTTCATATTGTTTGAAAAGGAATTTCATAATTATGGTTTCTATATATTACAATTTTTCCTTACACATGGACTCAATTTTAGCTAATGTTGATGCATTATTAGTATATGCCAAACACAATGTAGTCTTGATAATTGGAAACTTTTCATGGAAAACCAGTGAGTTAGAATTTTTTGGTTTAAAAACGTAGTTATGATCCTTAACTTTTAAGATTAAATCACAAACAATATATCAAAACTGCTTGACACTTTATTCAATATCAATTAACTTAGGATCTTTGATTATTTTATTCGCGCACTGCAAATTCATATCCAAAGATCCCATTAGACATCCCTTGGGTCTTCTGATTCGACAACCGAGGCCTTACCCCTCCTCTCATGGACCTGAACCCCTCAAATCGTCTAGGGAAAAACTGGTGCCAACAGTATGATTGTAGCTTAAGGATTGAAGCACATACAAGATTATCCTATTATAAAATGCTAATTGAAAAATTGGCATGAATTTAATGTTTCCACCATCCGCAGTCAGGATAAATGACAACTTGGAGAAAGACGACAAAGCTGCTCTTTCTTTGAGAATATTTCCACTTACAAGACCCTATGAAGGCTAGACCGTCAATTCATTTATACCCAAAATGGTGAGCATTGGCAGAATACTTATCACAAGAAAGGTCAATGGACCCTTCATTTATGAGTGAAGTGTAAACATATTTAATCTACGAAGGCTAGGCTGAGAATTATGGACTTCCACCTCTTGCTGTAAATATTTGTGATCCGCCCATTCGTTTAGTGGATAATTTTTAAGAGCCTTATTCAACCATTCACCGATATCCAGATTGGCCAACACAGGAAGGATCAACCAACCCTTCTTGCATCCTAGAACTATTATGAATAGAGTTATGGGCTGAAAAAGGGTTGGTTGCCCCTTCCGTTATGAGGGATTTGTAAAAATGGACAACTTGGAGAAAGAGCGACTGCTCTTTCTTTGAGAATATTTCCACTTGCAAGCAAATTGTGCAAAGTAATGTAAACTTATTCAACCAATGAAGGTTAGACCGCCAATTCATTTATATCCAAAACGGTGAGCACTGGCATAATACTTACCACAACAAGGGTCGGCGGACCCTTAATTTACAAGTGAAGTGTAAACATATTTAAGTTACAAAGGCCAGGCTAAGAATTCTAGACTTCCAACTTCCATTGTAAATAGTATGGATCCTCCCATTCGCTTAGTAGATAATTGTGAACACCCATATCCACAAATTGAGCTGTATCCAGATTGGCGAACACAAGAAGGATCGACCGACCCTTCTTGCATCCTAGAAATTTTATGAATAGAGTCATGGGAAAAAGAAGGGTCGGAAGCCCCTTCCTTTATGAGGTATTTGTAGAAATAGACAAGTTGGAGAAAGAGCGGCTGCTCTTTCTCTGAGAATATTTCCAATTGCAAGCAAATTGTGCAAAGCAATGTAAAATTCATCTACATCCATAACGGTGAAGACTAGAAGAATACTTACCACAACAAGGAGCGGTCACCCCTTCCTTTATGAGGGATTTGTAAAAATATACAAATTGGAGAAAGAGCGGCCGCTCTTTCTCTCGAAATACTTCCACTTGCATGGAAATTGTGAGATGCAATGTAAAATTATTCAACGTACGAAGGTTAGACCATCAATTAATTTATATCCATAACAATGAACATTGGAAGAATGCTTACCACAACAAGGGTTCGACCGACCCTTCATTTACGAGATTAGTGTAAACAAATTTTAATCTACGAAGGTCAGTGTGAGAATTATAGACTTTCAACTTCTGATGTAAATAGTAGGGATCCGCCCCTTCGATTAGTAGATAATTTTGAACACCCATATCCATCAATCACCTATATCCAGAATGGAGAACACAAGAAGGATCAACTGACCCTTCTTGCATTCTTAAAACTATTATGAATAGAGTCATGGGCAGAAGAAGGGGCGGCTGCCCCTTCCTTATGAGGGATTTGTAAAAATAGACAACTTGGAGAAAGAGTAGTAGCTCTTTCTCTGAGAATATTTCCAATTTCAATCAAGTTGTGCGAAGCAATGTTCCTATGAAATTTTTGTTTGAAATTTCTTTTTAGAGTGTTGATATCTACTTTCTCCACTACTACAAAACATCTCTAGAGGAAGGAGCGGATGCTCTTTCTCCTCAACATCTAATTCCAACACCCTTTCACTAAACACAAGTTTCAACTTGCCATCAAACTCTTTCAAGGAATCTTTCTATAAATTTTGTTGTTAAAATGTTGAGATCTTGCTTCTAGGGTGACACGTGGAATGCTCAGATTGTGACATGTGGCATATTTGATTTTTCCATTAGTTTTTCTATTGTTTAAAAGAATATTATGGATCTTAAAGGTACCATTTCAATATAAACCTATGGATTTGAGTTATAGTAATTCCAATGGAAGAGTAGAATCATTTTATGTTATAGTGATTCCAATGCAAGAGGAAAAACATCGAGGGAAAAACCCAGAAATACATGACCTTTGATAATACTCTTTTTATAATAATCCTATTGATAATATTTTATTAAAAATTATTGTTTTCAAACTAGAAATTTAAGCCATATTTAGATAACCATGTATATTATGCAAAGTAAATAGGGAAATTTACAAACATTAGTACTTCGAAAATCAACACAACTTCATTTTCAAATTTTATACAAAATAACTAAAATGCACTTCCAAGAAAAATATGGTTCCTCGCTGAATCTGAAAAACGAAATAAACTATGGTTCGTTAATGTGTTTCATGGAGTTTTTCTAAATGCAAATAGTTTTTCTCCCGTAAATAATTACTATGTCGAATTCATGGCCTTGATTTTTTGTTTTCCATTATTTAAATTATCATGCAAAATAAATTCAAAACTTTATCTAAACTGAAACAGAATACATAAATCCAAACATAACCGATAAATAATAATCGATAAATAAGAGAGGTTAAGAATTTAGAGAAGAACAAAGAATTAAGAAAATTAATTAAAAATAAATTTCAAAAAACATGATATATATTCTTCAAATAGTAGGGACATCATCAAAGAGTTTAAATAATTTTTCAAAATTTAGGCATTGAACAAAATCCCTCCCCTAAACTTACAGAAAAGTAAACCTAAAATAGTTGTTGATATAAACTTAACATAAGGGCTGAGGACAAAAGCCATGGCCTAAACTAACAAAAAAATAAACCTAAAATAAGAAGTGACCATCGTGGTTGGGCTGCGTCGTTCCCTTAGGGGTCAATATCCATTGGTTTGACCCCTCCTGATGATATTGCCGATCCTATCTCTGAGGGAGTCTCTGAGGGAGTTGACTGAGTTCTAGCAGTTGGAAAAGATGGATGGGATTGTCCAGAACCTACCGAAGTAGTTGGGATCCCCTCGAGTTGATTTTGAATGGCTTCATTGCGTTCACAGAGGAAGGCTCGCATTAGCCTCATCATTTCGGCTTTGTCGGCTTTGTCTTGCACTTTCTATTACACATTCATCTCCATCATTTTAGCTTTGTCATTTTCCATCGTTTGCATTATTTTGGTTTTGTCGTTTGCCATGGTTTGCTCCAAGGAGTCTAATTTCTGCGGAACCTCTACCATTTCCTTGTACAACTTCTCGACTTGTCTATGGGTGTGTGCATCGGTGATGTTGGTCCTTCCGTGACTGCTACCTTCCTCCATTAAACAAGGAGACAGGTTTGAATAACTCTTGTAAGAAAGCTTCTCGTACATGATCTCACGGCCGATGAGCACAACAGTGGTTAGAATCCTTAGAATTTCCTATTCTCCAACTCTAACAACCTGACATTGATGAGGGCCAGTGGACAGAGAAAGAGTCGAACATAGAGCTAATTTAGAAAACATTTTCAGCAACCTTGAGTGAATAGGAGAAGATCTTATTTAACTCCACAACACGGATTGGAAATGATAAAAAAAAAGAGAACACGGATCGCAGTAAATCTACAGAGCCATCGGAGTTGAAGATCAAAGCAATTGAAAGACTGTTATATCGCATTATAGGACATTAAGGGTAAAATACGTTACCCTTTGATTTAACTGATGGGACATATTCACATCAAGGGTTCATAATTGGGCTCACGAACTTTTGAAATCCACCGTCGATATTGGATGGGGCGATCCAACGCTACATGATAGTTATGCTGGGTTAAGTTGTGCATCGTTTAAATCACTGGATACAGTGCAGATTCTTTATGAAATATAGCTAAGCTCATGTTGAAGTCTAGCGTCGATGTGGATTGACAAAGATCCAATGGGTTTGAATCATTCAGCTGTTGAGAGATGCTAGAGGGTTAATTTAAAGGATCGGACGCAAAATATTTGTAAATCTTAGTTGACCGCCGGTTTGACGTCCACTCTATTGAAGAGACGTTTGGAAATGGTATATTTGGAGAACAATTTGTCCAAATTGCTAACTTTGGAGAATTGCCAAAATTGGTTAACTCTGCAAAATAGTAATTCCTTACTAATTAAAACAAGATTGAAAGACTATGAAGATTAATGATGAATCGATGCCATTATAAGGATCCAATATTTTTTTTGTGAAGAGGCATGATTTTCCTTAATAAAGTTCTCAAATAATAAAGTTCTTTGAAAATCTATATGACCATACAAGTTAAATGTATGAAGAGGACCATAGGTGTCTATGAATTTTTGGTAATTGCATATCAGAAGCAAGATCTAAAAAACCGAAGTTGAAACTATTATAAATTAGAGGGTTGATGGGTGCTTCTTGGGGCAGGGTCAGGCCTTCTAAGGGAATTATTGCCTCCTTCCAGTCGTGGGTAGATATTTAGGGTGGTGGGGCATCCTTGTATGTTTAGCAGATAGAAAACTAGGGATGTAGGAGCATCCTTTCTGTAGTGGTAGAAGAATCCATGGGATTAAGTTCTCCATCAAGTTGGTGCTTGTAGAACAACTTTGTATACGATTACCTCAATAATAGGAAGGCTTTGTTGGTTTTACCTTTGAGCCTTCCATGATAAATCGGTATGTTCAAATTTTTAATTGTCCTATTCACATTGGGAATGATTATTTAACTTGTGCTTAATACTAATTTTATATAAAAGGGTTGAGAAAGGCAATACTGATTCCCCCCCCCCCCCCCCCCCGCCTCTTAGTATTGTTGGATGAACCAACACCTGCCGCATAACGCCCTCATCGTCGCCTAACGTCTTGTGTAGTTGATGCTCTAGCGCCTCTCCTTAATATTTAAGCGCTTGGGCCTATTGGCATAATTTTGTAGGCCCCCTAAGGTCAGCTTACTTCCCTTATACTTTTAAGCCTTCTTTGGACTCCAAAGCTCATGAACTATTTAGCCGATCTTTTTAGGTACTTGGGACAAAAATAATGCTAAGAATGGGGTCCCTTTGTGCAAATATTTTGTACCTTGTCCCACGTGATGAACACCTTGCAAATTTATCTTTCACATGATCATGTATTCCATGCAACATGATATCCATTTCCATTACATTATTATTCGTTAGCTCCTTCATGGATGCATTTTTTTGTAGTCTTTTTAGAGCGATGTAAGCTATTAGAACAGATTTCCAGATATCAAAACCTTGTGCATTTAAATGGATTCTCATTCTTATAATCCAATCATATTAGAATTTGATCCATAGAAAAGTCGAACCCCATCTGCGGAGTAGAGACTTTCATGTTCGTCCATGTGCTCTAGAGATCTTCGATCCAACTATCAGACTCTCTTGAAGGAATTGACTCCCTGATTTAGCTGCACCAACTAGAAGGAGGCTCGAAACCTAAGGAAGCTCCAACTCCTTGGTTTACTAGCTCCATCTAGAATGAGGATACAACCCCTTGGTTGTCATAATTTCCAACCTATAGATAGGACTCCAGACCTCAGTAAAGTCCAACTCAATAGTTTTACTAGCACCAACTAGATGGAATCCCCAACTCCCTTAGATCACAAGCACCAACCCAAAGGAAACTTCAATATCCTATCCTTGCTCGATCCTGCCACCCTAATATGAATACGAACAATATTCCACTGCCATTGCATCACGGTTTCCATCAACCTATACGTGTATCTATGTCCTTGTACCTATATCACTGTCCGTGTATCATTGTATTGATGTCACTATCACAATCCATGTTCGTCACAAGGACATAATCAATGTGTCTGTCACAAGGCCACAAAAAATATCGATGTCACAATGTCAACTTGTAACTACCCCAAATTTGTCGTGCATGAATGGCAACAACTTCTTCCAAGATATAGTTCAGATGTATAGCAAGACCATAAAGATGCCTCCAAAGAGTGTAATCAAATCCCAGAAATAATCATGAATAGACTTCATTTATTTTCACCTTCAAACCCTTACATCATAGACCTCATAGTACATTCCAAAATATTCGAGGGATCTCATGCCAATATCATTACCATGGAATATTCCAATACAATCGCCAATAATATCTATGCCATTGGAGAGTGGTTTTTGACCATTTCTCATTTTGCGTATTGGAGAGCATAGCTTGTCCATGCTTGTGGAGTGTTTACTCTACTTGACTTAGTACCAATTTCGAGGGTGAAATATTCCCATCCTAATTGGGAATTGGAGAGGCCATTGTGCATTGGACCATGAGGAAACATATTAATAGGTTGTGGCACCCATTTGTGGCAATATTCCCCACTACACTTGGAATGATTCTCTCACCAATTCAAGTTCAAGATGAAGGGTAACATACTTGGGGTAGTTTAAGAGGTATTATTCATGGCATGAGTCATGTAAGGTCGAATTGGAGTGGAATAATAAGTCCCATGGAAGAGGAAGAGGCATCTTAGAAGAATTGTGACAATTGGGCTAGATTTCATAGCCTCTACTGTGACAACAATGATGAGGATGCTTTGACACCTATGACACAAATTAGACCTGAATGCCAACATCTGAAATATATGACATGTTAGGGATAAAAATAGCCTCCAAGAAGGTGCACAAGGGAGTTAGTGTAGGCAAAGTGACGCCCATTTGAAATGAGGGAATAACGAGACTAGGAATTGTTGTACAACTGGCACACATTGGAATCTCTTCCCAAATTGTGTTGGAATGAATCCTTTGGAAGGAATTCGACCCATGGAGGACTTGAGAAGTTTATAAAAGTCACAAGAACAAAGAAGGAGAGTAGCTTTTGATCATTTTTATTTGCATCTTTGCAATTTGGAGAGCTTGTACCTTGTCATGTTAGTGGAGTGTTTACTCTAATTGGGAATTGGAGAGGGAATTGTGCGTTCGAAAAAAAATGGAGAGGCCATTGTGCATTGGACAGAAAACCAGAATTTTACAGAAATTGCAGATCCAAAATTCGCAGGTCACTTTTGAGGGGTAAATTTTTCAAGATTTCAAAATTTGAGCACACCAGGTTGCTCGCCTCAATCAATTGCATCTCCCTGTATAGTCAGAAGTTTGAAATTCAAAGTTTGGATTTTTAGGGTTTCTCTGCCAAACCCTAGCCAGGTCCAAATCCAGTGGTAAGATCTAAATATTATATTTCCATTTGAGTTTCTCATTAATATGTCTCACCACACCAATCTTGAGGATAAGCTTGAAGGGGATGATAACTTCCGAACATGGAAGTATAGGATTGGGTTAATCCTAGAATATAATGAATTGGATACATACATAAGTGAAGAGGTTCCAGTCCCAGAGGGAGATGAGGCTAAGTCCTTACATAAGAAGAACTTGGTCAAGTCCAAGAGGATCATTTCATATTCTATCAAGGACCATCTCATACCACATGTGTGATCCCTAAAGATACCCAAAGAGATGTTTGACTCGTTGACCAAGCTGTTTGAAGGAAAGAACATAAATCAAAAGATGACTTTGAGGAATCAATTAAAGAATGTCAAGATACAAAATGAAGAGACCATGCAGTCACACTTTACAAGGGTCTCTCAGATAAAAGAACAACTTGAAGCCATTGAAAAAGATATAGAGAATGGAGAAATAATGATGACCACCTTGAATGGTCCTCCTGCATCATGGGATTCCTTCATACAAGGAATTTGTTCTAGGAAAAATCTCATCACATTCAATAGGTTGTGGGAGGAATGCTCATAGGAAGAAGCTTGAATTTTAGCTCGAAAAGAAAACATGGGTAGTGAAGACCAGGCTCTCACAACAAACACCAAGAGTAATTACAACAAGAGGGAGCATCCTCATCAGAAGAAGGGGATTTTCCTAGGAACAAAAGCAGCTTCCACAAGAATAAGAACACTCTTTTATAGACTCCAGTAGTTCCTGCAAGGAAGCAAAGATTAAGAGGGATTCCATCCAACAACCAAACAAAGATAAGTATTTGAATTATACGAGACCAGATATGTGTTTTGTTGTAAACACAATGAGTCAGTATATGGTGGAACCCAGGAAAGTTCACCTGATGGTCACAAAACATGTGATGAGATATCTGAAGGGTACATTGGATTATGGGCTCAGATATGCCTCAGATAGTGAGTTCGGACTGTATGGGTACACAGACTCAGATTGGGATGGAAGTGTTGAATATAGAAAGAGTACCTCAGGATCATGTTACTTTAGTTTTGGATCAGGACTGATCTCATGGCTCAGTATAAAGAAACCCTATTTGCACTCAGTACAGCTGAAGTTGAACATGTAATAGCTTGTTCATCTTGTGGTGAAGTAGTGTGGCTTCGCAAGATGTTGACAAGATTGTTCAATGCAAAGATTGATGCTATGCAGATACTCTGTGACAACTAGAGTTGCATCAAGTTGATAGAAAATCATGTGTTTCATGATAGATCGAAGCACATTGAGATTAGGTTCCACTATATCTGGGATATAGTGCAGAAGGGAGCTATGAAGCTCGATTATGTTCCTACAGAGGAACAAGTTGTTGATGTGTTGAATACGAATCTGGCTCATGTGAAGTTTTAAGCTTCATGTGGTCCAGAGGGATCTCTCTAGAAAGAAAGACTGATAGAGATCCTATCCGAAAGGATAGATGCCTGCCCAGGAGGGAAGAAAGACCAGAATTGGGTGACTGATAGTTCCAACTCTCACGAGCTGATGCTTGTCTGTAGGGATGGATGCCTCTCCAAGGGTGAGGGTAGATCAGTACTGGCTGACTGACAGTATCGGTATTTAGTTACTGATGTTTGTTGTAGGTGTTCCAATGGATGGTGCTGCTGATGAGGATGTTCTAGCAAATAGTTTTCCAACTGACGAGGTTGTGAACAGCAGAAGATATTCTAGCTGATGTTGCTGATGATGAGGATGTTCCAGTAGATGGTGTTCTAGCTGACGAGGTTGCTGATAGTAGAAAATGTTCCAACTAATAGTGCTTCTATGACGATGAGATGATCTAAATATGATGAGAGGATCCGAATATGATGGGGTGACAGTAGGCTACACGGGTTTTTTCAGTTTTTTTCAGAGGTAGTGCAATCAGTCTTGAGATGTACCCATGGAGGACTTGAGAAGTTTATAAAAGTCACAAGAACAAAGAAGGAGAGTAGCTTTTGTGATGGTCCAAGAATATCCATTTATTTGTATTTTGATATGTATACTCTGTAGTTAATGCTTAGAATAATCTTAGGTCAAAATACCAAATGAAACTATGTAAAAATACCAAACAATGCATAAATGGTGTCATTTTCCCTATATTTTGTTACTGGAGCTTGAAGAGACATTATTTCAAATTGTATAAGTCAATATTTGTGATTTTTGTTTATGTATGGAGTGTCATTAATGTTTTTAAGAAGTTTCATTAACATTGCACAAGTCCTTGGAACCTAAATCTCGAATTTCATAACTAGTGTTGAAGTTTACTAGCATTCCCCCCTAATATGTGAAGACATGTATACAAACATCTGATTTATGGTACTTGGAGAAGCCTATAGAAATTAATTAATGATGAATTGGGGAGATCATTGAAGTCCTTTATCAGTACCATGTCTCTGTTCTGAAATTTGGAAATTTCTTACAACATTTGGGAAGCCATCTTTGTCCCCCACCCTTGGGGGTTTTGAACCTTGATTTGACTAGTAATATTTCCCAACTTCTCCTGAAGTTAAATGGATGTTGCAGAAGTATTCTGATATTAGTATACAATCACCGATGAGGTTCCTTTTGAGGTCTTAATACCCTTCATATACCTTCAGACGCAATTCAAAATCCTTTAAAGAGTCTTTTGGAGCCATCTACCCTTGGGGGCTTCAACATAGATTTTCCTAGTAATTATGCATTCCATTCTCTAATTCTAAATGCAAGTGGCTAAAGTATTTTGAAAGTTTCCAAAAATATAATAGCTGCATAAATGTGTCATATTACATCTCAACGGTTATGAATATTTTTCAAATGTTTTTTTCAAATTGTTAGGTATTTTTTATGTTTCTAAAATTTCCTCTATATGGGTTCTTGGTTTATCTCGGTTAGACATTGCTTATTAAAATATATAGAGAGGAATGATGCAAATTTTATCGGTTTTTATGTCCCAATACCTTTCAAACACCTTCAAACTCAAATCAAAAGCATTTGAAGCCATTTGGAAGCATTTGAGTCATTAATAGTCGAAGGGTTGAATTGGCCAAAAATTGAAATTTTCCAATTTTAACAAATTTATTTAAAAGGGACACTACATGAACAATAGAATTATGCAGCTAATATGAAATGGGTTGTGTAAAAAAAAACACCAACCTTAGATGTTATTGCTACGACATGTGATCTCTCCTTCTTTTCGTAGTTTAATGTTTCATCTCAATGCCATCTTGGAAGATTGATCTTGTTGTTTAGAATTCTCTTATCTCTTATGGTCATCTCTCCCTCTTCTTCATCGACTTCTTCCCATATTATACTAGATCTTCTACAAACCCATCTACAAACAATGTCTATTATTGGTATAATTGATCAAACAAGTGATTTCTTCATATTGTTAGCATTTTTGTCTATATGTTTTTTAAATTTATTCTATATGGATTCTTGAGTTATTTAACATTAATATAACATTGCTTATTAATGTTTATAGAGAAGAACAATGCAAATATTGTCACTATTATAAGGTCTCTACATAAGGTCTCTCACTACAAGGGCGGAGGTGGAAATGGTGATAAAAAATTGGACGACTCACACCAAAACAGACAAACGCAGAGCAACGTGGCAAAATTATGATGCAAACCCACCTAGAAGCAAATCAACTGTGGAAATGGGTTCCTGCGCTAGAAAGTGCATAGTGGTTAAACTTGGAAAAGGTGGAGCGGAAATTAAACTGCTAACCACGTGGCAAGCATTGGTGGAGTCCACTATGAAAATCGGTTAAATTTAAATCGCTCATCGCAAGTTCCGAAACCACCTAAGAGTATGTTCTATACAAGGTTTGTTCAAAGTTTAAAAAAATATTTTGTCACTTATTGCCTAGAGGAAAAGAACCCGTGAGAACGTCATTGTCTTCGTTAACTGAAACAACACCCAAGAAGCTCACTTCACAAGTAGCTCGAAACCCTCAGTGTTTTGATTTTGATTTTGTGTCCCAAATGGAGAAAACCCAATACATTCTTGCCTTCAATGATAGTCCAGATGAAAACGAGAAGATTGTATTTGACAGGGAAAGGGATTTTCGACCCTGTTTTGTTTGTGTGTAGTGTTTCGCAATCTAAGGATAAATTAATGGATTTTAAGTTGCAGGAAAAGGATGTATTTAATGTTTTTGGTTCTTTTCTGTACTAATTTTGTGTCGAACAAACCCTGCACTTCCATGAATTTGTTTGTTGGTGTGTGATGAATTATTTGCAGGGTCAAAGGGTAATCAATAATGTAAAAATGACCAAAATACTATGCCGAGTAAATGCTCCGACTGTCCATGAGGTTCTACGTTTACCTGAAACATTTACCAAAAGACCTAAGTCATTTAATGAAGAAAATTTGGTAAAGTTTTATAGAAACTGCAGTCCTGCAGAAAAAGACAAGTTTTTATTACAAGTCTTGAAAGATGCTCAGTCTCATGAAAACCTATCGTTCCCTTTGACTATTGATGTATTTCAGCGAGATACCCAGTTAGTTTTGTCCTTGCTGACTCAAATTTTAGGTCTAGATAGTGATAAGTCAATCATAGAAATTATGTTAGGTTTCCTTCTCCAAGTAATTTCACTAGAGTCACAATCGAGTCCGGTGTTCTGTTTTAATTTTGATGAATTCCTAGCTGAACCGATTCATGGCCAGTTGGTGAATTTCAACTAGTTGAAGCATTTCACATATCAGTCATATCTCCTGAATTTGTTCGTGTGTTAAAACATTTTGGAATCCAAGTTTCTTGGTACCATCTTTTCTCATGACCTTCCTAAATAGGTCAATATGTTTGAGTTCACCCATAAAATCATGGCAGAAGTTTACAAAATTATTTTTAATGTTGAAATGCCCCGAGTGTTAGAAGAAATGAAAGAAACTTTGTAGCCTACACTAGAAGGAAAAACAAGTGATTGGTTCTTGTATAGAGAACATACTACAATTAGGGTGTATGGTTTTACTAGAGCAGCATATTTGTTGCCAACATCTTTAACAATGACAGTTTTTGCCTTGGAATTTATTAGACAAAGGTTGCATTCAGAAGAAGAACATTTCTGTGCTTTCCAAAAAGCATCGGATGGGAAATTCGTGTTAAAATTTAATATGCTAAGATAGAAAATATCAGTATTACATTCTATTTTACAATAATAGCATATACATGATCACTGAAAGAACAAAAATCACATCATAAACACAAGAGACACAGATTTATCCTAGGAAACCCTCATGGGGTAGAAAAGCCATCAAATCTTCCTCAATATAGATGACCAACAAATACAAAGATGTAATACCCAAACATGAGCTCCTTCTCCTCCATAGCAGATCTCTCTCTCTCCTATGCGCCAATCACAAGTGAGTGAATGTGTGTTAAATGAGGAACACACCTCTTCTATTTGTACACTAGTCCGACTTGAATTTTACACTAACTAGGTCGACCCCAACATAACTGCTTAAAACAATGTGACAGGGCCGACCTCACTAGGGTGGTCTAATAACCCTTTAACCCACATGAATCATACATGGCCGACCCCACTAAGGAAGTCTCATAACCCAAGTTACCACATTCTCCACAGAGGAATAAAACATCTCCTGATATACAATAGGGTCTCCACGGAGGAATGAAACATCTCCGGAATAATAAAGTACAAATATAATATTCTTAGAAGTTACAATATCTCAACACTCCCCCTTAATGAGAAGGATATTATAACAACATCTGTAGGAGCAAGGAGTCATCAACTACATAATACATGATACATCTATAAATCATTGGAAGCTTTCTTCATACATCATCAATAACTCAACCAGTTACTGGAACATCTTCAAGATATTCAATACTGGATCTTCATCTTCTGCAACACTCGAATATCTACAGTAACATCATCATCTCTATCAATAGCATCGTCATCTGGATCCTCTCGATCAACAACAACGTCATCTGGATCCTCTCGATCATCATCATCTGGATCCTCTCGATCAACATCTATATCCTCTCGATCAACATCATCAACATAGAAGAATACTTTGCAATGTACAAGATCCTATTACGGGATGATCAATCCCTCTCACCTTAGGACATATGTCCAAGGATGATACAATCCTGATCCACTTATGGGATGATCAATCCCTCTCAATTTAGGACATCTGTCATGTCTATGGACGATGCAATCTAGATCAACTTACAAGATGATCAATCCTTATCATTTTAAGACATCTCACCATGTCTAGGGACGATGCAATCCAAATCAACTTACAAGATGATTATTCCTTCTCACTTTAAGACATCTCACCATGTCTAGGGACGATGCAATCCAAATCAACTTACAGGATGAATAATCCTTATCACTTTAAGACATCTCACCATGTCTAGGGACGATGCAATCCCAAATCAACTTACAGGATGATTAATCCTTATCACTTTAAGACATCTCACCATGTCTAGGGACGATGCAATCCAAAATCAACTTATAGGATGATTAATCCTTATCACTTTAAGACATCTCACCATGTCTAGGGATGATACAATCCAAATCAACTTACAGGATGATTCATCTTTATCATTTTAAGACATCTCACCATGTCTAGGGACGATGCAATCCAAATCAATTTACATGATTATTAATCCTTATCACTTTAAGACATCTCACCATGTCTAGGGACGATGTAATCCAAATCAACTTACATGATGATTAATCCTTATCACTTTAAGACATCTCACCATGTTTAGGGATGATGCAATCCAAATCAACTTACATGATCATTAATCCTTATCACTTTAAGAGATCTCACGATGTCTAGGGACGATACAATCCCAAATCAACTTACAGGATGATTAATCCTTATCACTTTAAGACATGAGTGCAAGGACGATGCAATCCTACTAGTCGACAAAGTCTAAGAATCACTTCATCGACCTCATCGTCGGAACAGATAACCTCATCATCGATACAAGTATCCTCATCATCGACACAAGTATCCATATCATCAGTACATGTATCCTCATCAATACAGGTATCCTCATCATCAATATAGGAAATCTCATCATCGATACATGTATCCATATCGATACCAGTATCCAAATATCATCATTGACCATATCACTCCCCCTTTCAAGGAGGGTCCTTCTTAACTACACCAAGCTTGTCTCATAAATACTCAAACTTTACTCGAGACAAAGGTTTGGTCAATATATCAGCAACTTGTTCGTCAGTGCTCACATACTCGAGCTTGATAGCTCCTTTTTGCACCATATCTCATATATAAAAATATTGGATCTCTATGTGCTTTGACTTATCATGGAATACTAGATTCTCTATCATCTTGATACAACTCTGGTTGTCACACAGGATCACAGTGGGGTCCATCTCTAAGTCAAACAATCCTGATAATAGTTTTCGAAGCCATATCACTTCACAACTAGCAGAGAAAGCAGTTATATATTTTGCTTCAGCTGTGCTGAGAGGCACACTAGACTGCTTCCTGCTAAACCACGAGATCATGGCAGATCCCAGACAATAACATCCCCCCGATGTGCTCTTCTTGTCTGATACACTACCTGTCCAATCAACATATGTGTAGCCATACAATCTGAAGTCATGATCTCCAAGATAATATACACCAAAGTCTATCGTACCCTTCAAGTACCTCATCACATGCTTTGCAACTATTAAGTGAACACGTCTAGGTTCCACTAGATACTGACTCAAGGTGTTAACATCAAATCTTATATCTGGCCTAGTGTTCGTCAGAAACATCAATGACCCAATAATCTGTCTGTACAGAGTTACATCCACTAACTCTGATGAGTCATCAACTAACAGCTTCAAGTTGGAGTCCATGAGAGTGGCCATTCCAACATATCAGATCTTTTCAAGATTTCCACAGCATACTTTCCCTGGTTGAGAAATATTCCTTCTGAGCCTTGCCATGCTTCCAGACCTAGGAAGTAATGCATCAATCCGAGATCTTTCATCTCAAATTCTGTAGCTAGCTTCTTCTTGCTTTCCATGATCTGTTTCTCATTACTTGTGAGAAAGATATCATCCACATACAATAATAATATGACAGATTCATCATCCATAACCTTAAGGTAAAGGTTAGGATCATCTTTACTTATGGTAAAGCCTAAGCTTGTCAAGAAGCTATCAATTCTCCCTCTATGACTGAACATCATTCACACTCTGCATTGAGTGATCTTATATATATATATATCTATTTGTTTCATCTCTTTTCAGATGGGTCTACTGATATGAGAGTCAATATCATTCGAACTCTATGGTGATTTCCTTGTTGCATCCATCTAAGAGAAGAATATCATCTGTATATAGACACCATCTTCAACCTTGTAGCAAAGGTTCAAATCCTCATCACCCATGGTGATCATTAAGCTCATCAAATGACTATTGATCCTTGGCACCCGTACAGATCTTTCTTCGATTACACCATTAAGAGAATGGTCTTATCTAGCCACTTGGAGCAAACATCTTGTCATGATCCTCTTCCTCTTTCTAACAGGATCTTCTAGCCACGAGCCTTCTATAGTATGTTTGATTTGTAAGTCTTCGTGTTGAGAATCCATCACTTGTTCGATGCTCATCATTCTTCATGATCTTTCCTACAAATCAAAGTTAATTACATGATTAGTAATACTTCATAATCAATAAATCATGTTGTCATTTTAATGATAACCTATTATGCATACTGATATGATTCACATAGTTATGCAACTATCTTGACCAATATTTCGGCACAACACTTTTCCATATCATGTATGCATACAGTGGCTATCTAGATGCCTTCCATCTCTACCGGAACATATTGTCAAGAGCGTGCAAAGCTCTCAGCATGTCAACAAAGAGGTTTCATTCTAGATAAACAATAATGGAATGTTTGTCCAACTTACCCATCATATGCATATTAGTAGTATATTGTTCAATGCTATATGAATGCTTACACTATGCATGATATATTCTAGGAATGCAAATATGCATACAACTATTACAAGCAATATCATTTACTATTTTAGAGATTCAAATAACAACTCAAATACTTATCTTTTATGTTTTTGTGGTTTCCTCCCACTTGAACTCTATATGTCTTTGAACTTCTACTCATCTTGTACCACTATGCATGCTTAAGTGTGCACTAGTGTCATCCTGATGATCTCATACATAAACATACATTCATTAGTATAATCTCAATACTATTAAAACATTATGTATGGTCATGATCATTTCATACATAGTTATACTTACCTAAGATTCTAACACAAGGTAGGATTCTAACTTGATATAGGAAAACATACCTGGATTATCATGCTTTGTTGTGTCTTAACATAACCAAACAATTTCTTCTTTGTTCTCTTCAATGATTTAGAGACCTTGTGCTAGAACCTGCATATCTCATAAGTTAAGCATAGTAGAAAAAATTCATACATACCTCGTAAGTAGAGCTTCTATGTGGTCATCGACTATGGATGAGTCTTTGTCTTTATGTCATCATGGTCATAGAACTTGATTTGTCTTTCTTGATGTACTTGTATCTTGTTAGAAGACAACATCATCCTCATACAACACCAAAAGTGCATTAGTACAATCATAAGTGTCATAACCCTAATCAATGAATATCTTCTATCATTCACATGCATTCATTATCAAACAATCATAATTGTACTAACCTTAATAAGATGAAGACAAACATATTATGAACTTAATGAATAATCATATTTTCAACACATACCTGTATTTCCTCAAGTCATACTTGTCAGGATTGCTTGTACTCTTCTTATGTAAGGCCTTAGCCTCATCTCCCTCTAGAACCGTAACTTCTTCACTTATGCAGGTGTCCAATAAATTCTCTTCTAGGATTAACCCAATCCACTTTGATATGTTGAAACTGGATTTGGAGGTGGATTAGGGTTTTTTAGAGAAACCCTAAAAATTCAAACTTTGAATTTCAAACTTCTAAAAGGATGGAAATATGCGCCTTGATGAGCTGATCAAGCTAGCATACTTCAATTTTGAAATCTCCAAAATTTGATTCCTCAAAATTTCCTTTGAAACTTCTGGATCTTCTGGACAAGATCCCGAACTAGCATTTGATAAAGCCTAGTATTTTTCCCGACCAAAAGGTTCAATCTTCTGCTCTAAACTTCAATTTTTCTGAGGAGCTTCCATCTGTGGTCTTAGATTCCAAAAATTCCAACTTTGGTAGAAACCCTAATTTTCCACCTTTCTGATCAAAATCCCAAACTGGGGTTTGATCAAGATCGGCCTTCTGCCCAACCAAAAAAATCGATATTGGTCTCTAAATTTTGATTTTGATGAGGAGCATCTAGCCGTGGTCTCAGATTCCAAAAATTCCAACTTTCTCCGAAACCCTAATTTCCGCAACAGTGATAAGCCAAAAATGAGAATGCTCAAAATCCAAATCTATTTCACAGAAATATGTGCCTTAATGTTTTTGGTGTAACTCGGAAATTTCAGATCTGTAGCATCTGAAACTTCGGCCTCTAGTAGCCTGACCGTTTCTCTTTCCAACTCCATAGATACGACCTCAAATGGATTCTCTGAGAGACAGTTATTCTAAGTGTCGCAATGTGACCTGTTTATGGGATGTAACAGGAGAGTGAACTTGTATTGAGTGCCATGTGTCACTGTTTCAACTTCGGCCTCTGAAAAGAGGACTTATGAAACTAAAGTGCGTTCCCTACCTGTCAGATTTTATGAAATTTCATTTGGATCTTCCTAGCGCGAGATATGACCTTTTTTCCTAGGTCACCTGTTTATGACTGAGATCTAGAAGAGGCAGAAACCCTAACTTGTATTGATCATATATCACAAAGTACAATGAATCTAAGGCTGTTGTTCAGACACAATGTATAGGGGGATGTTATCTACGACTTCTAGAAGTTTCAGATCCTGAACCTTTTCCAAAATTTATTTATAGCGAAAGTTCCACAATGACTGGTTTTTGCTATATAAAACCCTAACTTTCAAATTGTCGCAAGTGAGACAAGTGTCGTAAGTGCCATGCATTTCCTTCCTTCAGGATTGCTCTGATACCATGTTAGGGTTTAATATGCTAATATAGAAAATATCAGTATTACATTCCATTTCACAACAATAGCTTATACAGGATCACTGAAAGAACAACAAGAAAAGCATAAACACAAGAGGCATATATTTATCCTGGGAAACCCTCATGGGGTAGAAAACCCAGCAAAGCTTCCTCAATATAGATGACCAGCAAATACAAAGACGTAATCCCCAAACATGAGCACCTTCTCCTCCATGGAAGATATCTCTCTCTCCTATGCACCAATCACAAGTGAGTGAATGTGTGTTAAATGAGGAACACACCTCCTCTGTTTATACACAAATCTGACTTGACTTTTACACTAACTAGGTCGGCCCCAACTCAACTACTTATCATATTGTGACAAGCCTGACGCCACTAGGGTGGTCTAATAACCCTTTAACCCACATGACTCATACATGTCCAACCCCACTAGGGAAGTCTAATAACCCAAGTTACCACAGTCTCCACGGAGGAATAAAACATCTTCGGATATACAATAGCGTCTCCACAGAGGAATGAAACATCTCCAGAATAATAAAGTACAAATATAATATTCTTAGAAGTTACAATATCTCAACAATTTCCTCTTAAAGTTCGTCCATTCATCATTAAGAATAAGGAAGCCCTCTCTGTAGTAGAAAAATTATTGAATATTATCGATTTCCAAGAGGCTGAAAGGATTAATGATGTTCTTTATCAAATTATATCGCAAAGGAGACATCAAAATGGAAACAAGGCTTTTGATCACCAGCAATAGAAGCATTGAAAAAAATGTCAAATTGATTCAAATTTGAACAAGATAATAAAGAGGCGAATATGGAACAAATAGGCAATTTGGCAATGTTGGTTCAGACACCAGCTAAATTGATATCAGAAATAAGAGAAGTATTCCAAAAGTTGACAGTATGGAAGTTGATCAAGAAGTTTCAAGGAAGAAATCAAAAGTGGAATCACAGAAGGAAATTATTAGTATGGAGGAACGAGAAGCAATTGTTCCAGAAAAAACTAGTGTGATTTCTCCACCACTTGCAAAAATAAAGGAATATTGTTTTTCAGAAATAAAGGAATCTTCGAAGTAACTCTCAGTATAAGTCCAGATATGATGTCCTTTCACAATATACATCAAAGAGGAAGCAATCTTCCGAAGAAACTCAAAAATTGTACCCTCAAGTAAGAACACTGGCAAAACAAAAAGTTTCCCTTCTTACAACTACAGATCCAAGAAGAAACTCTATAAGGTTTGCAGTGGTGAACGATGAGAAAGTTTCTGAAATGGAAGTTAAGCTTGATGCGATTAATATGCCATATAAGATTCAATTGCATAAACAAATAGGAGATGTCCTGTATTATGATTTATTGCAATTCACTTAAAAAATGTCTAAATTGCAGTCTGTGATAGCAAGGATGGAGAGTCAACTGAGGCAAAAGAAGGCAGAAAACAAAGCAAATTTGATCTAGATCAAAACAATACAAGTGGAACTTGTGACCGTGCGAGCCGAGCCAGGGAACAACTAGTGTACCAAAATGCTCATTAATGAAAAATAAAATACCATTCAAATTCTCAATAAAAAATTGAAGGTGCCAAATAATCAACATGTGTAATCTCCAGAGTTGATAGCATTACAACAAGAAAAGGAATCCATATATCAAGAAATGATGGATCACAAGGGTAAAACATTAAAGTTACAAGATGAAAAGCATGCTTGGGAAAAACAAAGGATTGAAATGTTGTCACAAATTCCATTGTTGAATACCAATCAGATTGAAACTGTACAAGCGCCAGAGAAGTGAGGGGATCAATATCTATGTATGGATGAAGGAAAAATGGAGAGGTCCTCCACTGAGGAACTGACCAGTGTTATTTTACAAATTAGTCTAAAAGATGTAGAGATAGAAGAGTTGAAAGCAAACAACTAGAAGTTGAAAGAGGAAGTAATTCAAAATTCTGGAGCAAGGATAAAGGCTTTGAGTGATAGAAATAAACTACGAAAGAAAGTTGATGAATTAAAAGATAAATTCATAGGTCGGCTTTCATTACATGGAGCTAAGCACCTTATATGGGATGTGATATCAGTGGAAGTCACCAAATTCTGGTCTTATTTGAATTTTATAATAGATAAAGATGTTATAGCAAACATAGCTCTCCAGAGGTGTAAAGTGACAAACGAGACATTACGCAAAAGGCCTTCAAAAATCACTTAAATTACAGTCAGTTTGTTAAAAACTCTAACCCAATTAAATATGCAGAGTTTTGGAATCAAAGACAGACCATCAATCATCATTTCGTCAATAAGAGTTATTAGCAAGCATGATCATGTTAAAGAAGTAGAAGACATGGCGGAACAGATGGTCCTTGAAGTTCAAAATTTAAGGAATTATTTCTGGGGCCTTTTGAATGTGGTCTACCTTCTTTTTGGAGTGCCGATGGAAAATTAACGACTCAAGAAAATTATCACATTTTGATAGTACAGGCTCGTATGGATCACTCAAAATTTGAAGGTTTGGTCAAAGGATTAACTAGAAAGACAATAATAGATAAATTGACTGAGGATTTTTGAAATAATTGAACAATTTGTAATGATTAATAAGGGTCTGCCATATGTATGTTACACAGAATGCATAAAATTGGAGGTGATGGTGAAAGAAATGATGGATTATGAAATCCCAACTCAAGAACAATGGAAAATTGTTGAAAGATTTGGGAAACCAAAACACAGGTTATGTCAGGAATAAATATTCAGGTGTCTTAATTTTAAATGACATTTTGGTTCCTTTATTAACTGCCCGAATGTTACATCAGACAGATTTCTTTGAAATTTCTTTTTTTAGCGAAGAATTCAAAGAACGTTTTATATAAATTTTGATTTTACAAAGTGTTAGGAACCCATGTCTTTACTTTGTTAGTATGTTGTTGTTGGACGCATATGCTTTGTAAGTCGTCCCGTAGTATTTGTTGATCAATAGTTTGTGTTATTGTTGTTGGCGCATATGCTTTGTAAGTCACCCGTAGTATTGTTGATCCATAGTTTGTAGTGGCCCATGGTTTTGACCCATAGTATTGGCGCCTAGACTTAGTATATAAGTGTGTGTTGAGACCTATGAAGGCACCGTGAAGTTATTTGTATTAAGCTTGCTCATAGGAGGTTGCCCCCTCGAAGTGGCCTGCGATCAATATTAAAGTGATTCCGAGTTCTATCATTTCTGCTATTTCACATATTCGTATAAATTAATTGTTCCAGGTGCATCACATCTGGTATCAGAGCACTTTCTTGGGCTCGCTGGGTGAAATTTCTGCCAATTTATTTTTTGCATCTGTTGCAAGTTCGGATTTGGGAATAATCCCTATCTGCTTAACTGTGGGAAGTACTTGGGCATAAGCCCTAAAACTCATTGTGAGGAGTACCACAGGAACCCCGAAGTAGCTAGCCCATTGAGAGGACCTGCCAGCGAAAAGGGCAACGACCCCTACCTGATTGACTAGTTCCCACCCGTGAGGTAAACCAAGAGCTGTCGTTTGTGGCAAAGCGGTTATCAGTTTTACCTGAGCCATGGAGTGAGGGGTACTGCCCCAATATGCAAGCCGTTAGACAACATTGGTGGCCGAGTGAAACCCTTGAACTGTTAGGAAGCCGCACATACCTGGGGCCCATATATACTTTCAACTGAACTATTGTCGATCACTACTGGGCCGTTTCAGATCCATTTTGCAAGCCGTTCCAGATCCAGCCATTTTCAATCCATTCGACGCTATTCCAAATCCCTTCCGAGCCGTAGCCGCTCCAGTCTGGAAAAAAAAAAAGTATAAAATTCAGTTTTTTGTCCATATCTCCCTTGTTTTCACTCTATTTCCCTTGAAATTTTTGGGGAACCCCTGTCATCCCTTTCTACATAGTTCATTCCTGAGGACCCTATCCCCAATTCCCCTTCCCAAAGCCCGAAATCCCACATTTGTCTATTTTTAGGGTTTGCCATAACTTCCTCAGATTTCACCCAATCACCTTCAAATTTTACCACAGAGTTCCTTTTTGAATTCTGCTTCCTTGTCCCCCTCTGCCAAATTTTTCCATTCTTTCACCCCACTTCTGAAATCTTCATTTTTGCATCCCTGTCTAGTCGACAGTGTCCAACACCTAGTCAAACCCCAATTACCCTTCAGATTTTCCCTTACTAAAGCAGTTTCTGTTTTTGTTTTCCTACCTAGTCAAAAAAAAAAAAAAAAAACTCCTGGTTATGGTTGTCACCCGTGCAGGAGCAAAAACCATGGAAGAAGCACTTGCAGCCATCCAAGCCAAACTCCAGGATCTGGATGAAAAATTTCTCGGCCTCCATCTTGAACATTCAGCTATGAACAACAAACGACAGTCAGAGTCATCATCAGAAAATGGGTTCTCTTCTTCCATCAATTTCCATGGTCCGAAGCTTGATTTTCCTCGCTTCAATGGTACTGATCCAACTAGATGGATCTATCGTGCAGAACAATATTTCAGTCTGCATAATACTTTTGATGTCAACAAAGTTCCGCTGGCAGCCTTTTACTTGGAACAGGAAGCTCTTCAATGGTACTGTTGGTACATCAAGGCTCATCCAGAGCCCAAATGGTCAGACTTTTTCCAGCTCCTTTTGCAATGATTTGTTCCTAGTGCTTTTGATGACTTCACCGGAGCCCTCACTAAACTTCGCCAAATTGGCACTCTGAGAGAGTATCAAACCGAATTTGAGAACCTAGCCAACCACACTGAAGGATTGTCTGATGACTTTTACCGGAGTTGTTTTATCAGTGGTCTAAAGGATGCCATCCGCTCTGAGGTCAAAATGTTCTGTCCCACCACAATGATGGAAGCCCTAGGGTTGGCTAAGTTGGCAAAAGACAAGATTGCAACCCAACAACGCTCCAAGCCCACTTTTGTTCCCTTCCGAAATATGGGTTCTCAGTGACCACCTATACCGTAGGCTCCTCGACCAACTCCTATCAAGCGTTTGTCTGAAACAGAGATGCAAGTAGGTAGAGAAAAGGGGCTTTGCTATAATTGTGATGAGAAATTCACTCGGGGACATAGACGTGTTCAGCAAAAGCTCTATCTCTTGGATGTGGAGTCTCCTCCTGCCTCTAAAATTGGTGACGAAGATCCAGAAACACTGGATGCTTTGGTCGACATTCAGGAACCGCCTATTGACCCTTCATCTCAGGATGACCAGCCAGAGATATCTCTCCATGCTTTAGCTGGAATCACCACCCCCCAAACAATGCGGGTCAGGGGTTACTTCAAGAAGCTTCCTCTTACAATACTCATTGATTCTGGTAGCACTCATAATTTCATTGACCCTCGGATCACCAAACAAGCTGATTGTTTTATCCATCCTTGCTCCAACTTTGAAGTCATGGTTGCCAATGGGGGCACCTTACCTTGCAAAGCGAAGTGTCGAAATGTGCGTATCTCTATGGGATATTATACCTTGCACTCTGACATGTTTTGGGAGGATGTGATGTGGTTTTGGGCGCTCAATGGCTACGCACACTTGGCCCTATCTTATGGGATTTTGCTGAACTTTGGATGCAGTTTTCCCTCAATGGACAAAAACACACATTGACAAGATTACAACCAGGTTCTCTCAGCATCATCAGCTCACATCGCATGGAAAAACTCCTCAAGAAGAATTCACATGGTGTCATCGCTCAGATCCATTCCATTCAGATGCAACCATCAGCAGTCTTCACTACTCCTTTGGATCTATAACAAATTATGGATCGATATATAGGTGTCTTTGCTGAACTAGTGGGATTTCCACCTTCCAGGCCAGAAGACCATCGTATTCAGCTCCTTTCTGGCAGCGTTCCTCCCAACATCAAGCCCTATCGCTACCCATTTCACCAAAAAATGGAGATTGAAATGCTCGTTCGGGACTTATTGAAGCAAGGTATTATTCGCCCAAGCACTAGTTCCTTTTCTTCTCCAGTTATTCTTGTCCCCAAAAAAGATGGGTCATGGAAACTCTGCATTGACTTCCGAGCACTTAATCACCTCACCATCAAGGATAAGTTTCCTATTCCTGTTGTTGATGAGCTTCTTGATGAGCTTCATGGGGCTCACTTTTTCTCCAAGTTGGATCTTTGTTATGGGTATCATCAAATTCGGGTTCATGAGGATGATATCCCTAAAATAGCTTTCCGCACACATGATGGACATTATGAGTTTTTGGTCATGCCCTTTGGCCTCACTAATGCTCCTTCCACATTCCAGGCCTTAATGAATAAAATATTTCGACCCTACTTGTGGAAATTCATTATGGTATTCTTTGATGATATCCTCATCTACAGTAAAACATGGGATGAACATCTCCAGCATCTGGATCTTGTCATGCAACTTTTCTCTGATCATCATCTCCATGCCAAGCAGTCTAAATGTGTTTTTGGATAGAAGGAAGTTGAATATCTTGGGCACATTATCTCAGCACAAGGGGTTCACGTGGATCCTACCAAAATGAATGCCATGAACAATTGGCCGCATCCTCAGACACTCAAGAGCCTTCGTGGTTTTTTGGGGTTGACTGGCTACTACCGCAAGTTTGTCAAGTATTATGGAAAGATTGCAGCTCCATTAACTGCTCTCTTGAAAAAGGATGCTTTTACATGGACACCTGCTGCTCAGTGTGCATTTGAAAAACTAAAACAAGCTATGTGTACTACACCTGTGCTAGCTATGCCGGATTTTTCCAAGCCCTTCACTATTGAGAGTGATGCTTGTGGCAATGGACTTGGTGTTGTTCCCCTTCAAGATGAACACCCCATTGCGTTCACCAGTAAATCCCTTTCAGGTAAGAATTCAGCTGCCTCTACATATGAGAAGGAAATGATGGCTATTTTGCATGCAGTACAGAAGTGGCGCCCATACCTATTAGGGAATCATTTCTGCATCAAGACTGATCACCAGAGTCTGAAATATTTCTTGGATCAGCATCTCTCCTCCCCGGCACAATAGAAATGGGTTAGCAAACTCATGGGTTATGACTATGAGATCACTTACAAGAAGGGTAAAGACAATATTGTGGCAGATGCTCTTTCTCGCACATTTGATGCCCAAGGTTCTCTTTCAGCTATTTCTATGCCTGTTCCAAATTGGTTGCAATCTGTTCAACAGGGTTATGTCAATGACTCTTCCTTATCTCAAATCATCCAACGCTTGACCAAAAACCCTTCTGCAGTACCACATTACTCTTGGGATGGTGCTTCTTTGCGATACAAGGGTCGTCTGGTGCTTCCCCAGAGCACAGATCTTCAACAAGCTTTCTTCTATGAACTCCATGCTTCTCCATCGACAGGGCACTCTGGGTTCCTCAAAACGTATGAACGAGCACGACGTAACTTCTTTTGGCAGGGCATGAAAAGGACAATTCAACAGATGGTGGCCGAATGTGATACTTGGCAGCGCAATAAGGGTGAAACAACACTCCTTCCAGGATTGCTTGAACCCTTGCCCATACCTACACATATTTGGACAGATATTTCTATGGATTTCATTGAAGGGCTCCCTAAATCTGGTGGAAAGACAGTGATTCTCGTTGTTGTTGATTGCCTCTCCAAATATAGTCATTTTTGTGCTCTCATCCATCCCTATACAACCTCCTCCGTCGCTCAAATTTTCCTAGACTAGATCTTTCGTCTTCATGGCATCCCTTCTTCCATTGTCTCGAATCGTGATGCGACTTTCACAGGTCATTTTTGGACAGAACTATTTCGCCACACTGGCACCAAACTGAAGATGAGTTCAGGGTATCACCCACAAACAGATGGTCAGACTGAAATTATCAATAAATGCTTGGAAACTTATCTTCGTTGATTCACCTCGGAACAACAACATTAGTGGGAAAAGTGGCTTCCTCTCGCTGAATGGTGGTATAATACCTCTTACCACACCACCTCTAAAATGACCCCATATCAAGCAGTCTATGGTCAGGCACCTCCAGCTCTTCTTCCATACACCTCCACCAGTTCACCAGTTCAGGAAGTTGACACGGTCCTTCAAAACCGCGATCAGATTCTTCGCATTTTGCGGGACAATCTTCACATCGCAAGAAATCGCATGAAGCAACAAGCTGATCAACACCGTTCTGAGCACACTTTTCAAGTCGGCGATATGGTTTTTCTTCGTCTCCATCCGTACAAACAATCCTCCTTGAAACTCAAAGGGCATTATAAGCTCGCTCCAAATTTCTATGGGCCATATCAGATTCTTCAGAAGATTGGGTCCGTTGCTTATAAATTGGAACTTCCTCCTTCTTCCTGCATTCATCCAGTATTTCATGTCTCTTGTCTGAAGAAAGTTCTTGGCACCAACATTAGTGGACAAACGATTTTACCCAAACTGGATAATGAAGGATCCATCCTTTTGGAGCCAGAGGACATCATCAATCAGCACACGCGTCAACTTCGCTCTCACTCTATCACAGAGATCTTAATTCAGTGGCACGGCATGCAACCAAAGGATGCTACATGGGAACCACTCCTTTAGATTCAACAACAATTTCCACATCTAAAGCTTTGAGGAAAAAGCTTTTTTTAAGGGGGAGGGGATGTTAGGAACCCATGTCTTTACTTTTTTAGTGTGTTGTTATTGGACGCATATGCTTTGTAAGTCGTCCCGTAGTATTTGGTGATCAATAGTTTGTGTTATTGTTGTTGGTGCATATGCTTTGTAAGTCGCTCGTAGTATTGTTGATCCATAGTTTGTAGTGGCCCATGGTTTTGACCCATAGTATTGGCGCCTAGACTTAGTATATAAGTGTGTGTTGGGACCTATGAAGGCACCGTGAAGTTATTTGTATTGAGCTTGCTCATAGTAGGTTGCCCCCTCGAAGTGGCATGTGATCAATATAAATGTGATTCTGAGTTCTGTCATTTCTGCTATTTCGCATATTCGTATTAATTAATTGTTGCAGGTGCATCACACAAAGTAATAGGGGTTGGATCCGAAATAGAGATTCATATGTTGTTACTTTCCTCATTCTTTTAATTTCTCTTTTGTGAATGTATTTCATGTTACACCATCTTATCACTTTGCCTCATAGTTGACTGTAATATCTGAGTTAGAATTCATTTTATATGCTCTGATCCACACATTTAAATATTGTCAATCTTCTTTCTTCCAAATTAATGCAGAATTCATCCTAAAATGGAGATTGGGTAAGTTATAACATATAAACAATATTTATCCTGACTTCCGACCTCTGACAAGAAGCATCGGCCTCCCCTTCGTTTATTATAAAATTGTGAACTACTATATCCAACCATTCACCTGTATCAAGAATGGTGAACACAAGAAGGATTGACCAACCCTTATTGCATTCTAGAACTATTTTGAACATAATACTGGGCGGAAGAAAGGTCGGCCAACCCTTCATTTATGAGTGAATTGTAAAAATATTCAACCTGCCTAAGCCAGGACAACAATTCTAGACTTTCGACTTCCGCAATGAATAGTTGGGATCGGTATATTGGCTAATTTATAACATATCAACAATATTTATCCCGACTTGCGACAAGAAGAATCGACTGTCCCTTCGTTTAGTAGACAACTGTAGACACCTATATGTTACAATTCATCTGTATCCAGAGTGGTGAACACAAGAAGGATCGACTGACCCTTCCTACAGCCTAGAACTATTTTGAACATAATACTCAGCACAAGAAAGGTTGGCCGACCCTTCTTGTACCCCCATGAGTATTTCATTTCCTTTTCCGAAGACGCAAATATATTGCGGATTGCGGATACCTAGATTTCTTATAACGTTCCATCAATTCCGTTCCATCAATTCCGCTATCCCACAACCCGCAATGCAGATCGCGAGATGGGACAACATTTACCGACTCCCGACTTCCGCAGTAAATAGTGGGGAACGGATATTGGCTAATTTGTAACATATAAACAATATTTATCCTGACTTCCGACCTCCGACAAGAAGGATCAGCCATGCCTTTGTTTAGTATAAAATTGTGAACACCTATATCCAGGAGTTCACCTGTATCTAGAATGTTGAACACAAGAAATATTGGCCGACCCTTCTTGCAGTGTAGAAGTATTATGAAAAGAATACTTGATAGAATAAGGGTCGGCCACCCCTTCATTACATGGAAATTTTTAACAAAGGAAAGGTAGCCATTTAGTTACAGTCAAAATGCTTTGGTCTGGTGGAAAAGAAGAGATAAGAAACAATTTAATCAATACTCTTTAATCAATTTTATTTGTTATCTCTGTATGATTTTTAGAGCATGTTGTCCAATAATTGTCCAAGCTTAATTAAGGTGGCCATCTATTCAATGCATGTAAATTCCATTTTTAATACCATAAATCTTTTCAAATTATCGGGTGGCCTACATATACTTTTGTCCAAATATTCAACATGTGAAGGCGAGGGTGTCAATTCATGTATATGAATAATGGTGAACACTCAAAGAAGAATGGGCACAATAAGGGTCATTCGACCCTTCATTCACAAGATAAATGTATACACAACAAAACCACTTTCACTAGCCCATTCGGCATCACCTTGTAAACAGGTTGAAGTCTAACCTGAAGCGAATATGGGGGTTGCATAATCACGATTCTCTTAACCATGGCGATGCACATATGTCATAACGATATTCGCATAGCATTCTGTTTAACATCAACTAACTAATGGGATAGAACACCAGATGGCTTCGCACTTGGAATCTATCGCAGTATACAGAATTACACTGAATCTTTACTATATTCACGAGTTAGCTACGAATTCATCAAACTATGTGTTTCTTCTTCACAATCACATGCTTGTATTCAAATTAATCAATGTGCAATTACAATTCACATACATAGAAATTAAGTACAAAAACTCACATAAACTTGAATACAAAACATGTGATAAACTCATACACATAAACAAGAAGGATGGGTTGCCCCTTCTATGATGATCGCTCATTCTATGATAGATCCTTATCTCAAATGAATCTATAAAATGTGCATTCGATCTCTCATGGATAATGCTAGCATATTTGTTCTTAATCAATGAATTGATTTTGAAAATGAGGGGTTGTTCCTTAATCATCGATCATTAGCATGAACATTTGCAAGTATACATCTAATATTAGAACACTAATTTATAATTATAGACATTGTATGCATTCTTATATTGACTACTTAATATTGAATATTTTGCAGATAAAGCATGGATGCGTTGTTGAGCTTCAGTAACTACCAGGAAATCCCTTTCTTTGAATTGACAAAAGATCACGACCTTCACCTATTCACAAATGGATTGTATGTTGAGATGGATGAACCCGATAATTTGTACCCAGATTTATATCTATTTTACTTGGATTACGAGAGAGCTCGGACTAGAGCTGGAATATTGACATATGTGGATCCCGATGAATCTGATGAAAAATTGCGAGTTCAAGTTGAAGCGGTTGATGGTGAAAAGTATTGCCTTCTACAGCTTGATCTTATGGTTTGTAATTATCGACTAGATCTAATGAAAAGTGGTCCCGATCCAAATCTGATTTCTTGTGCGAAGCAAGGGTGGGTTTTTCCCTCGTATGATGTTTCTAATCGTTCCATAATTGATACCGCATCATCCTTGAAGAAAGGAATTTTGTCGGTATGGAGGAAAAGAATGTTGCATGGGAAAACGTCCTCTCTATTGCATTACATGAATATTAATAAGAAGTTGATAAAGGTATGCCATGAAAAGATTCTTACGTAAAATAGAAGAGCATTTCTCCAATATATTGTAAAAGATGTGGACAAATCTTCCTTCAAAGAAATCAAAGGAAGTCCTTCTAAAGCGATGTTGCGGAAAGTGACTAAGAGCTTTGAAAGTTCCAAAGAAGTTCAACAACAGCAGATCAAATACTTTTTGTTCAATGAGCAGGTTTTTTCCATTGACATAACAAGATGTGTTGTTGCGCCTCCGCACTTACAATATCGAAAGGTTGATGAGGAGGTCGTGCAAAAGATGGTTGTATCTCTTCTCCATACATTTAAAACAACATTGACAGATGCTATTCTATTTCCTTTCGATAAGGAAACCACATTGGCCTTTCTTCCTGGAAATGAAGAAGAAATTAATTTTCCATCAGTAAATTTTTATATATTGGATGGGTAGCATACTATTTCTACACAGAAAATAATCATTCTAGATGATCGATATAAACAGCTCATTTCAAGGTATCTGCATCGAACAACTCATATTCTACATAGAGACATTCCTTAGCACACAATCAACAAATTATGCAAACAACAAAATTTGTCAAACAAGGAATTTGCAAACACTCCATTCATTTCTCAAGTTGAAAAAACAAGGGAGAAATGGATATCCTGTGGTACTCCATCCTACCCAGGAAAGGGAAACAATTCCAGTGATGCTTGGTAGGTATAGAATATTTCTTCTTATCAATCAAAGTCTTTAGATTGTTTCCTATGTTATGAAATTAGCAAATTAACTAGAATGATCAATTTTAAATGTTTGCATTCTTTCCAAGATGAATGTATGGATATCTTTCTTGTTCAAAATAAGGAGAGCCTTAAAGACAAGCTAACTCTTTTTTTGACATCGGATCGAATGTGGAGCAAATGGCAGTCGGTATTCGAGATTTACAAAAGTGGCTCCTTGCCATGCTCGCCCAAGAGCATCACTGAGGATGATTTTGTTTAAAATAAAATAAAGAGTTATGGATCTAATTTTTTTAGACCATTGCGTGATCTTGATGAAGATGAATTGACCGATGTGGTGGACAATATAATCAATGGATGGGTTTCGATGAGCACATCAGTTGATAAAAACATTTGCACACAAAATTTAAATCAATATTGCGAACGAATCAAGGACGAGAGGTCAACCAGGCATTCGATCGTTGAATATTTCAAAGTTAAAGATGTTCAAATTGATCGATCATAGACTGTCACTAACGATAACGTCATTGAAATATATAAAATCGCACAAAACCATATCTAGTAACTGTGCAGTATTTTATGCTCCAGAAAGCAAGCAAAATCTCCGAATAAAAAGAGAAAGAACGAATCTGAAGTGGATAATGGTAACAAAATACCAATTGATGCTCAGAAAATCTTAAATCTATATATCAATATAGAGAGGATGGGTATGTCCATTGACAACGTCGAAAATATTTCACAGTTTGCTTGTCAATGTTGTTATACCGAATCTTTGGTCAACACACTCAGATTAATTCCATTCTTTGGTGTGACAGTCAGCTGTGAATTTGTTGACGTGGATATGTTTAATTGTGATAGTCCATGGACAAAACAAGACATGCTTGCATTGTTGTACTACTTAGAAACAAATTAAGAGGCATGTACTTGTATTTTTTTAGATGACATGGAAAAATATTGTATGATTTCTAAAGCTTTCACAATTTTCAGCAAGAAATCAAAAAAACATGTTACACAGAATCCTACAAAGGGGGTTTATAGAGAATTCTCCAGGGACTTGTTTATAGGATTCTCTATTATATAGTGTTGGAGCATTGGAACGGATAACAATATTTTATCTACTTTTGAAATTGATATGGATTGGAAGGATGAGGGTGTACTGATAATTGATTTAACTCAGCCCAAGGTTGACAATGCTAGTGCGAGAAGCCATGTGTTTGCAAAAGAAAGGACACGGGAATTATGGGATCACATAGTTTCCAGACATGTCAGTTCTCAAGGCATAGTTCTTTCATTGTATGCAGGAGGTAGGCTTCTTCATTTGTTGATGAGGGCTCCAGAAAGACTAGTTATTTCTATTGTGGAGGCAGTACAACAAGATCTGTTTATGAACAGTTTCTATCATGAATTGGGTGTAAAACAAGGTATTTCTATTAACTTTTTCAGATGTCTTTGATTTTATTTTACTTTTCTAAAACAAGGTATTTTTATTAACATTTTCAGATGTCTTTGATTTTTATTAACATTTTCAAATTCCTATTCTACTACATATTCAAATAAAGAGCACACCCACGTATCGTTCAATCAAAATTGTACTATCTGATGATGAAAGTGAATGCGATAGAGAACCCACTAAGATCTACGAAACAGGAGCACAAACAGGACAAGAAGGTAAAAAATTATTTTTCAAAGATCATGGTTAAATTAACTAAATTATGAAAGGGGATAGTGACCTTGAACACTTGCAAAAAATTATATAAAATGTATACCTACAAATTTCCAGGTCAACATGTGGATCATTTACAACCAGAGCTGGCATCGACGATTGTTAAATTTTGAGCATTAATTCACAATACTCTTGGATATTTACTGAGAGAATAACATATACAGTATATCAATGCATAACAATCACAATAAGCATGACAAGCATCACAAGAATCAAAAGCATGAGAGACAAGAGACACAGAGTTTCCATGGGGAAAACCTTAAGGTGAAAAACTCCACAACTTCCTCAAAGATAGAGAGAGCAATGGCTCAACCAAAGTACAACCAAAATACACTTGAGATAGTCTCCTAGTAGTAGATGATCCTCCTCCTCACTAGTGCGCCACTTTCTGCGTGAGAGAAGTGTGACTTTCTGAATGATCAAAATAGAGATCTCTCGATCTCTATTTATACTAACATGTTTTCCCAGTTACACTATGGGGCCGACTTGTCTATCTATATACATCCACAATATAATATATATTTCAGGGCCGACCCCACACATGGTGGTCTAATAACCCATCGGCAAGTACACACACTTGCGACACTTGTCAATCCACATGACGACACTTCCTTATAGAGGAATAACACATCTCTAATAAGGGTACAATAAATATATATGAAATACATAGATGAAATACATTCCGAAGTTACATATACATCAACACTCTCTCTTAACTAGGAAGGTATTTCTCGACACAGTTCTACTAGACAAGTCTTCTTCTCAGGATCATCGTCATCGATGCATCGACATCATCATCGTCACTGCTGCTGCTATCTCAACCAATATCCGACTCTACTCGTCATAGGAAGTTCTATAGGGCTATTCCTTTTTCATACTGGATGTAGGCCCACCACCTACAGGTCTTTGTCATCACTGGCCATACTGTGGAATCCTCAAAACTTCTTACATGCATCACAAAACCTGGCTGCAGCATCCCAGGCTATTACGAGCACTCAGCTCTACCTGTCAGATCTCCCAGGAGCACATTAAATGAGACCCATCACAAAACCTAGCTGAAGCATCCCAGGCTATTACGAGCACACAGCTCTACTTGTCGGATCTCCCAGGAGCACATTACATGTGATCTCACCACAAAACTTGGCTGAAGCATCTGTGGCCTTTTTCGTCCTGTCTAGATCTACCAAAAGCAAATTACATGTGGTCCACCACAAAAACTGGCTAAAGCATCTGAGACCTTTTTCATCCTGTCTAGATCTCCCAGGAGCAAATTACATGTGGTCATGGAAAAACCTGGCTGAAGCATCTAAGTCCTTTTTCATCCTGTCCAGATCTCCCAGTAGCAAATTACATGCCATAGGAAAAAACCTCGCAAGAACATCTTATGATGTTACAAGTACACAACTCCAACCTGAAGAACTCCCAGGGAAAAAATTACATGTCCTCCCAGAGCAATGTCTCGAAAGAGCATCCCAAGCTATTATGGGTATGCAACTCCGACTTATAGGATCTCCCAGACATGCTCATCTGCACAACCTGATCCACGACCACAAAGTATCATCCTGATACTCACCATACATCATCCTGATGTACACATGATCATCCTGATTATCATCACTACATCGTCCTGATGCATGTCATCTCGATAAGCTCGTCATCCACGATCACCCTAATCATACAATGCATCTACCTGATGCATACCAAGTATCTACCTGATACATATCATCATACACAGTGTATCCACCTGATACATAGATACATGATCCACACAATGTATCCATCAACATACATGATCTACCTGATCATACCTGATACATATCAACATACATGATCTACCTGATGATACAATGTATCCACCTGATACATATACAGATACATGGTCCAAGCATCCAACAGGATGCATATACAAAATACATACAAATGATCCAACCGATCATATCCAGCATCCAACATGATGCGTATATACATATAAATGATCCAACTGATCATATCCAGCATCCAACATGATGCGTACATACATATAAATGATCCAACTGATCATATCCAGCATCCAACATGATGCGTACATACATATACATATAAATGATCCAACTGATCATATAAAGAAGAAACCAGAACATCATCCTGATTCTCACATCCAGTGCTTACATCCACAGCCATGTGAAGGATCCTCCTTCCAACATGCTTGGAATGGCTTCAGCAAATGTGTCCATCACCTCTTCCTCGAAGTGTCCTCGATTAGAAGAACACCAAGCCTCTCCCTAGAGTACTTGAACTTCACCCTGGCTAGTAGCTTCATCACCACATATGCAATCTGCTCGTCCATCGCAACATACAGGAGCTTCACGGCTCCTCTCTGCACCATATCCCTGATATAGTGATATTTGATCTCTATGTGTTTCGACCTATCATGAAACACTGGGTTCTCAGATAGCTTCACACAACTCTGGTTATCACAGAAGATACCGGTAGCATCCAATGGGAGATCAAATAACTCAGACAGTAGCTTCTGTAGCCATACTGCCTCACAACTAGCTGAACAGGCTGCAACATACTTTGCCTCAGCTATACTTAGTGCTACGCAGGACTGCTTCCTACCAAACCAAGAGATCACACCTGATCCCATACTGAAGCAGCACCCAGATGTGCTCTTCCTATCTGTAGCAGTGCTAGCCCAATTTGATTCAACATAACCCTGCAGGTTAAACTTTTGATTTGCTTCATACTTGAGCCCATAATCCACTATACCCTTCAGGTACCTTAGAACATGCTTTACAACAACCAGATTAACACTCCTCGGATCTGTCAGGAATTGACTCAATGTGTTCACAGCAAAGCAAATATTTGGTCTCGTGTTTGTCAGGTACATCAAGGACCCAATCATCTGACGATACATAGAGACATCAACCGACTCAGATGAGGTATCACATAGAAGCTTTAGATTCGATGCCATGGGTGTGGCCATGGCCTTGGAATCCATCATCCTGAATCTCTTCAGAATATCTACTGTGCACTTCCCTTGACCAAGGAACATCCCACCTGCATTCTGCCACACCTCCATACCTAGGAAATAATGCATCATTCCCAAATCTTTCATATCGAACTCAGCAGCAAGCTTCCTCTTAGTATCTGCAGTCAATCTGTCATCTCCTGTTACAAATAAGTCATCCACATACATGAGTAGAATCACAGGATTCCCTTCCTCAACCTTGTAAAGGTTGGAATCCGCTTTACACTTAGTAAAGCCCAAACTATATAGGAAACTGTCCATCCTACCATACCAAGTTCCAGGGGCTTGCTTCAATCCATACAAGGCTTTCTTCAATCTGCATACATATGACTCTCTGTCATGTATTTCGAAACTGAGTGGCTACTCCACATATACTTCCTCTTCAACTACACCATTCAAGAAAGCAGTCTTGACATCCATCTAGTGTATTTTCCATTTCATTGTTGTAGCCAGGGAAAGTACTGTTCTGATGGAAGTATACCTGGCTACAGGTGCAAAATTTTCTTCATAATCTATTCCCTCTTTCTGAGAGAAGCCACGAGCTATGAATCTTGCTTTGTATTTCTCTACGCTGCCATCTACAGCATGCTTGATTTTGTAGATCCATTTGGAAGTCACAACAGACTTCTCTTTAGGTCTTGGTACAACATCCCAAACATCATTCTTCATTATTGATTTGTATACCTCAACCATGGCATCCTTCCATTCTTTCTTTTCCGCTGCTTCTTCATAACTGAAGGTTCTTTATTCATGATGTCATAGAGTAAAGCAAGATAGCTGGTATGTGATCTGGTTCTCTTCTTTGCTCTGTGTTCTTCTTCTGGAATGCCAAATATTTATGCATCTTGAATGAGCTCTCTAGCCCATGCAAGTTTCCTCTTGTGAGAATTATCTTCATGGGGTGGATCTACAGGTTCTTGCAGATTTTCAAACTCACGAACAACTTTTGGAACTGCTTCAGTCATGGAAATGTCTTGAAATCTAGTTTCCTTAGGTTCTTCATAAACTTCGATAGGTGCCTTCCTTGATTTGATGAATGCTGAGTTTTCATCAAATGTTACATCCCTGCTGACATCAATCTTCTTGAACCCTGGAAAGTATATTCTGTAAGCCTTCGAGCTTTCACTGTAACCCACAAAGATACCCTTCTTTCCTGAAGGATCTAGCTTGGTCCTCTTTTCCTTTGGGACATGTGTGTATACTGGACAACCAAATATTCTGAGATGGCTGACTTCAGGTTTCTTATGAGAAAAGACCTCTTTTGGTGTCTTGTTGTCCAATATCTTGTGGGGAGTTATGTTCTGCACATATACAGTTGTTCTAGCTGCTTCTGCCTATAGATGCATAGGTAGATCCTGGTCATGCAGCATTGCCCTTGCTGCTTCCATGATTGTTCTATTCTTCCTTTCTGCAACTCCATTCTGTTGAGGATTATAAGGAGTAGTCAACTTTCTCTTAACCCCTGAATCACTGCAAAGCTTCTTGAAGTCACCTAAGGTGAATTCTCCACCATTGTCAGATCTGAATGTTTTGATCTTCTTGTCAGTTTGATTCTCCATCAAGGTTTTGAATTCCTTGAACTTATCGAACACCTCATCTTTGTTCTTCAAGAAGTATACCTAAGTCTTCCTGGAGAAGTCATCAATAAATGAGACATAGTAAACATACCCACTCAGAGAACTGGATGACATAGGACCACACACATATGAGTGGATGATTTCCAAGATATCCTTTGCCTTACTTTCACTGCTTGGGAAATCCTTCTTAATGTTCTTACCTTTTGCACATCCTTTGCAAACACCTGCATGTTTGGTCTTGATTTCTAGAAGACCCTCTATAGCCTTGCTTGGAATTGGAAGTTCCCTATAGTGCATATGAGCAAGTCTTCTATGCCAAAGTTCACTTGGCTCCATGGATTCATGCACCATGGCATTTTCAGGTTGTCCCTTCAATTTATACAAACCTCCCTCTTGCTCTCCAATCACTACTGCATCATCTATGGTATTTCCCTTTGGACACATTAGGCTTGGCCATCCACAAATGCAACCCTCATACCTTTTGCATCTAATGCAAAGATGGAGAGTAAGTTCTTCTTGAGCCCAGGTACATAATGTACTTCTTTCATCTTCAAATATTTTCCAGAATCTAGGTTGTAGGAGGCTTCACCACTTCCTTTGATTGGGTATTGATAATCATCCCCAAGTTTCACCTTATGGGGTGATTCATGTTCAGATAGGTTCACAAAAGATTCCTTAAACCCAGTCATGTGTTTGGAAGCCCCACTGTCAATTAACCAATCATTACAACCATGGGAGATAGTACCTGTGAGAGTAGAGATTAGAACATACTCTTCTTCACATGATGAGTCATCATTACTATCATCACTTTCTTCCCTATCCTTCTTCTTGGGTGGTTCATCATCCTCGACAGCATGAGCATGAAACCTTCATTTGTTGCCCTTCTTCTTCTTGTTGAAGTTGTTGTTGTCCTTCTTGTTCATGGGACAATTTATGGCAATATGTCATTTTTTATTACAGGTGAAGCATATTCTTCTTTCTTTGAAGTGATGTGAATATTTCTTGGAGTTAGATGGCTCTCTCTTGGACTTCCCTTTCTTGGTGTGAGCTGTGAGAGCTTGATCTTCATTCCCCGTCTTTTCTTCTTGTGCCACAAGCCTTGCTTCTTCTTGTGAGCATTCTTCCCTTAGTCTGCTAAAGGAAATCAACTTCTTTCTTGCATAGATTCCTTGAATGAAGGATTCCCATGACCTACGTAGGCCATTCAGAGTGGTCATGACAACTTCACCATTCTCCACCATTTAATCCACTGCTTCTAGTTGTTCCTTGATCTAGGAGACCCTTGAAAAATAAGATTGAATGGTTTCTCCATTGTGAAACTTTACTCTTAATTAGTTCCACAGGGTCATCTTCTGATTTATGTTCTTCCCTTCAAATAGCTTGGTCAGAGAGTCAAACATCTCCTTCGGTGTCTTTAGAGAAGACACATGGGGTATGAGATTGTCTTTTATAGAATCAACAATGATTCTCTTTGCTTTGACCAAGTTCTTCTTATGCAATACTTTAGCCTCTTCATCCTCTGGGATAGGGATGTCTTCTTTTATATATGACTCCAACTCATTCTCTTCCAGAATTAACCCAATCCTATACTTCCAAGATCGGAAGTTATCAGCCCCTTCAAGCTTATCCTCAAGCTTGGTGTGGAGAGACATCTTAAAGAGTACTTCAAATGGAAATAGAAAAGATTTAGGTCTTACCACTTGAAATGCTGAAAATTGGATCTGGTCCCAGATTAGGGTTTGTCAGAAAAACCTTAAAAATTCAAAATGTGAATTTCAACTTTCTGAAAGGATAGAAAGATGTGCCTTGATGAGCTGATCAGCCTGGTGTATTTAGAATTTGAGATCAGCAAAGCTTTACCCTTCATATTTGTCTTTGTGTCCTCCCGGGTTCACTAGGAGAGCCCTGAATTAGGGTTTGAGTTTCCCGGAGATCTACCCACCCAAAAATCTCTATCCAAAGCTCTAAACTTCAATTTTTGGAAGGAGCTTCCAGCTATGTCTTCAGATTTTAGAAATTCCCATTTTTGTGGAAACCCTGATTTTTAGGGCCAAATATGAAAATGCTCATAATTGAATTCTGATTGGATAGATGGATTCTCCTTGATGAGTAGAGTCAATCTACTATACTACTTTTCCAAAATCTATGGAGAGAAACCCAATAAACAAGAAAGTCATGTTTCCATCACTGCAAAATGTCTTCTTCTGAGGTTAGCTCTGATACCATGTTAAATTTTGAGCATTAATTCACAATACTCTTGGATCTTTACTGAGAGAATAACATATACAGTATATCATTGCATAACAATCACAATAAGCATGCCAAGCATCACAAGAATCAAAAGCATGAGAGACAAGAGACACAGAGTTTCTGTGGGGAAAACCCTAAGGTGAAAAACCCCACAACTTCCTCAGAGATAGAGAAAGCAATGGCTCAACCAAAGTACAACCAAAATACACTTGACATAGTATCCTAGTAGCAGATGATCCTCCTCCTCACTAGTGCACCACTTTCTAAGTGAGAGAAGTGTGACTTTCCAAATGATCAAAATAGAGATCTCCCGATCTCTATTTATACTAACCTGTTTGCCCATTTACACTATGGGGACGACTTGTCTATCTAGATACATCCATAATATAATATATATTTCAGGGCCGACCCCACACATGGTGGTCTAATAACCCATCGGCAAGTACACACACTTGCGACACTTGTCAATCCACATGACGACACTTCCTTATAGAGGAATAACACGTCTCTAATAAGGGTACAATAAATATATACGAAATACATAGATGAAATACATTCCGAAGTTACATATACATCAACAATGATGCTCCTGGATATTGGCCAGCAAATCATATTGGAGAATAATGGACCAGGCGAGAGCTTGGACAATAATGAACAAGGTGAGAGCTTGGACAATATTGAAACTGGAGAGGGCTTGGTGTCAAAATGCGATGTCACCAACAATGCTACTCACAAGTCAAATGTTGGCCTGCCATTGATAGGTAAAAGACAAAGAATATTTTCTACTTAAATTGATAAAACAAATTTATTCCGAAGTATATAATGAAAAGCAATATTTCTGTGCAGCTCCCCATACAAAAATGTTATTGATATTAGAAATGGAAGGTTTTCTATTTCACAAGAAAGCCACAGAAAATTACTCCAAAAGAGAAATAAAAGGAAATGAAAAAAATACTGTTTGAGGGGAAAGAGTAAAAAAGGGGGAAGAGATTACTAATGGTGAATTTGAATTTAAACATAGAAGAAACTCATATGAGTCACGATCAAATGCCATTGTATTTTTGGATTTACTTCTTTCCAAATTCAATGTTGGGATTTGGTCATCTAAATGCCGTGTCAATGAGGGGAAGCCACTGCTTACAAAATTTTTGATGGCATGCAGTAAAGATAAATCATATGAGAAAAGGTTTTTTATTTATTTGGTTTTTAGAGAGATGTACCTACGAACAAGAAGGAAATACAAAAAAAAATATGGAGATTGTGTGGACGGAGTTCCCAATGAAAATTTCATAAATTAATACATCAATGATTGTTTTGGAGGGTGATGGTGAGAAAGCACTTCCATTTCAAAACTATATTTTGAGTAATCCCTTTATTGAATCATCCCTTAGGACAGATATTGAATTGGTAGATGGACTTTCGCATCATTTTAGTAAAATGCATGAATCAACTGATATCAGAACCTTCAATGCCTTCTCCTAGTTGAATCCTAGTTGAGTGACAGCCATCAAATGTAACCTATCATTGCCTATTTCCAAATGTAATCTATCATTTCCTATTTAAATCATTCAATGTGTTTTCTATTTTTTCTGGAGACATTGCTAGTTTTCATCTGAATGTAACATATTATTAGTTCAGTGTGATGCTTTTATGAAATCAATTGAATCTGTGAATTTTGGGTGATTTCTGTATTAATATTTGGAAATCAACAACTTCGTGTACAGTTGCAGGGTTGTGGTCATTAACTTCATGAACAAAGTGTTGTTGTTGTTGTTATATATATAGTCACTATTCTTGTATGCAGTCAGGATATCACCGCAAAAGAAACTATTGGTCCTGGGAGGAGAGGGATTTCTCTTTGGACTTCGGATGTTATTCAACATTGGAGCTTCTTCCAAACAACCTCATTTTGTCCATAATTGCTATCGTTATTATACATGCATGTTCAGCCCTGAAATTATCAGTGTTTCCATAGAGGATTTCGACGTTGCTCTGTGGTTTTCCTCTCTCGACAACATGGAATCTAAAAATTTCCTTGCAATATTTGAATGGTTTAAAAATGAGGATTTTGTATTTATTTGGGGTCGAGAGCAATGTAAACTTAGAACTATTTATAATCACTCAATGTCTGCATACTATAATGTTGGTGAAGTACAGAACATATACATAAATTCGTTCAAAGATGTACTTATCCAATATGGAGATATATATATAAAAATAGACATGTTGTTTATAGATGAAGGGCAATATCAATTAGTAGACAATTGAAAGGAAAACTACTTGAAAATGCCAACTAGTTGGAAATTTGACGATTCACAAGAGAGAGATATAACTATTAAAGCAATGTTGTGTTGTCTGTTGAATTATCTCGGGCCTCGTTCAAAAATGGGGCATTGGTTAAACATATTGAATTTGAAATGACCATAATATTATGCAAAAAAAAATCATTCAGTGATTTGTATATTTTTTACAAGTCCTACATTTAATTGATGTAAGTTTTATTGCACAGTTCTCATATTATTTATGGACATCGTACCATGTATTTGGTAATGTGTTTAAAAAATTGTTGAACATGAAATCAATATACTTAGAAACATTGAACCATAATATTTTATTGACTGGGTTGTGTGTATGTCTTTTTTGTTTGCAGATAGTACTAGAAGATTTGTTTCTAGTAAACCATTGATAATTTTTTTTATTTCAATGGCGTTTTGTTACACGCATTACATAGAAAACAGAAACCCGGATTGCAACAACAACTGGACATCGAAACATCAACAAAGTATTATTTTATACGCCTAGGCTTAAGGGATTTTTTTGAAAAATGCTTTACTATTTTTGAGTTTGGCGTATGGACATCTACTCAACGAAAAAACGTTGACGAGTTTTTGCCTAGTTTATTAGAAAGAACGGGATTGAAAGGGGAACTATTTAGATTAATTTTAACATAAGAATATTGTTCTTTTGTAGCCAGAGAGGGTTTTCAGGGTGATGGAAATGCTTATGTATTTCAAAATCCTTTGAGTATAGTTTGGGACACTTTGATCCATGGTTGTGATCGGACAAATACTGTGATTGTCGATGACTCGGAAGAAAAACATGTTTCTAATGAAGAAGGAAACTATATTATAACAAAAACATATGCTTGCAACGATGTCAATGTCAAATTTTGTTAGGTCGATTATGGCCTTGCTTATTACAGCTGAATGGTGTGAGCGATGTGAGGCCAATTGTGAATAAAATGAAAATGAAACTATTTTGTTAAATAATACACTTCAATGTTTGTTTGTACTAGTATGTTCAATTTCACTGTGATTATAATTCCTGTAAAGTGTCGAGTTTGGTTTCCGATAATGCAAAATCAGATTTTGAAATTGCTAAAATCTGTTTTAAAATTTCAAGATTAAGTATTGGATGTGTAAAGAGTATCCTTCCAAAAGGGCAAGTGGAAATATTCCCTTGGAAAATCAAATGAATGGGGGAACCATCGAAGGAGAGAACTGGAGAAACTCTGTACTTGGAGAATTGTAATGTTTTACAATCTCAAAAGAATTTCAGTTAGTTTCTCTTTTCCTTTCTTTTGTTGTGTATAAAGTTTTCATGATTCATTTTGGTTTTTCATAAATACATCTAGTACCTCTGTTTAAATTGTATTGTTAAATCATAAAACATATAAATTTGTGTGCTTGATTTATCATTCATATGATTATATGCAGGTTATGCATCAATAAATTTCTTTACTTGATTCATATTGTTTCACATTCTGCAATTACATAACAGTCATTATCATCATATTAAGTTAATTTGCTAAGTTAAGTTATTAAGCATCTAATTAACAGCTCCTTAACTGGGCTTATGAATATCATTTTAAGAACATACAAGAGGCATCCATCCATCAATGAGGTTGTGGCATGGTGTTCTTAGTTATCAGTCTACGAAATGGTGTTCTGTTGAATTGCTGCTAGTCCTCTACTTTGTAGGTTAATAATTCTTTGTTGTACTCTAGCAACACTATCATTAGAACTTTTCAGTATTTGTTCAAGTGAAAAGGGTCCTCTAGTAGGTGATATGATAAGGATATCCACTCTATTTTCCTGCTAAGGTGCAGGTGTACCAGGAATTATAGTTGGTCGTGGTACTATTTCATGTTCAGAGGTAGATGCCTATGACTGGCAACGAGTGACAACCGATGATGTTCTTCCTGGAGGAGGTTTATGAGTATTTTGTTTAGGAGTATTTTACTTCAGGCCCTCCTTCTAGTGCCATTTTTTGAGGCCTCGAGTGTGTATGTGCTGGAATCGGTTCCAAAGCTCTCAATAGAGGGAGAAAAGCTAGCCAGAGGCTTCATATAATCCTGTGCAAGTATTGTCCTATCCTCGAGTTGTTTGGGATGGTGATCTCCCACAGATACAAAGGCCTCCATTGGCACTTGTGTTTTTGATCCTAAAAGGATCTTTCTTCCAATGAAGGAAAACAAAGTGTGTTCAGTCTGAAACAAATCTACCTAGGAAGGTAAATCTAAGCTAAGTTAAACCTACTCTAAAAGGTGTTTTGTTTAAATGCAGATTAACTTGATGTGAAAATAAATAAGTACATTCATCCACTTACCAAAAATGTGAAGAAGATCAATTCCTTATTTGTTTAAGTTACAATCAATCAATTAAAATTAACTGAATACAATATTAAGTGTTTAAGCTCATTCAAGATTAACCTGTAACCAATATCTCAATTGAAAAATTGACATAGATTATAATTTACTATAAATCATTTGCAGAAATCGATAAATATTTTAGTTGAAGAAATTCAATTAAAACATAATGCATACACAGATCTAACATAAGGAAAAATACAGATTAACAATCTCTGGATGAAATAATATTTGCAAAGGATTAAACAGCATAGATAATAACATGAAGTAGAAATCAATATTTACCAAAGAAATTTGATCAATGAACAAAAGATGACGCAAGAGAATAATTTTACTGTATTAATGAAATTCTGTAAGAAATTACAAGCTCAACAGAAAACAGAACATCTCCAGTCTTCTTCGGTCGATTTCTACCCCAAAAAGGATCATCGCTTGCCTAAGAGAGATCTACCCCTTAAATAATAAATTGCAAAAATAATACAAAGGATAAATTCCCCTTAAACAAGGATTACAAAATCAGAATATTCTATTTAGTGAGGAAATATTCCCACTTGTCCCGAACTTCTATCAATTCATCTATACCTAGATAATGAGGAGATTCGAGCCCTATTTGGGCATCACACATGAATACTTCAATCTCATTTTTGGCTATTTTATGGCACGTGTGGATAAACATATAGATATTGGCCTCCAAGGAAACAAGTTGCTTAATCAACCAATCCATGTCTTCAATTTGGATATGCTCAATCTGCAGGATTTTCTCCTTGACTCGATCACAACGGGCTTCGACCTGTTCTATCATCAATTTTGGTGGATCTTCCCCCTCGATGAGCCCCATTGCAGGGAATGCCAATATCTCCATGAGATTTTCTGAGGCATACCATCTTCTTCTACAAAGGGCTTGAGACTGGTTGATAGTATCCTGTACCATGTCAATAACATTCTCCCAAGCTCGCACAACAGTTCTGATCCTTCTGAATTTGAGGCTATCCAACTCAGGGATATTAGCTGGATTACCTTCAAATTATATACTTGTTTTGTCTTCTACAACTTTAGAAGCTTGTTTTTTTTTCTCTACTTGTCGGCCCAAGGTGCTAGCCATTTTGTCAAAGACAATGTAAGTCTCATGGATTTCACCCAAGGTAGTAAAGAGCTTAGCTAGATGTTGATGATGCTCCAGGTTGAATTGATTGGCTAGGTCCTTGAACTCTTGATGTGAAAACCTAGAAAACGCAGAGGAGGTTGCACTTGCAGTTGCATCCTTTAGCTGTTGTTCAAGCATAGCAATCTTTTTAGCATTGGCAGTGTCCAAAGATTTAGCATCTTGCAATTGGACTTGAAGAGAAGAATTATTTTCTTGAAGGTATTCACTCCTATTTTCAAATGCTTTTCTCATTTCACGAATGTCACCTTCATGTTCTTCTTTGGCCATAGCAAGCTGCTCTTGAAGTTTCTTGAGATCCTCCTTCCTGACATCAATTTATTTATTCGGTGTGATTACTGAATCAAAATTGGCACCTACAAAAGCACCCATGGTAGCAGCAGTATCCAGTGCTTCTTGTTGTATGTCATCTGATTGCTTGGCCTAAAAGATTTGATTAGGAAAGGGGCCCTACAACACATCCTGATATCTGACTCTTTTGTTACCCTTCTTCACCACTGCCCTAGCTTTTTTGCTATAGAAATAATCTCCAAGGGAGGTTACAATATCTTCCTTATAAGTAGCTACCAATTCAGTGGAAGATGTAGCCACATCTCTTGTTGCAATTATTGGGGTTTTCTGAGTAATAGAGGTATTAGGTATTGTCATAGTAATCTGAGAGGTGGTTAGTGGAGAAGGGATAACTTCAGGGATTGAGGGTAAAGAGGTTTGTGTAGGGATTGAAGTAAAAACTTCAGGAAGTGAAAAAGATGCACCGACAACTAATGGTGAAGACGAAACAACTAGGATTTGGACATCATTGGCTAGTAGTGATGAAATAGATGGTGGTGGTTGCAGAGAGATAGTTGAAGATTGGATCTCTGCAACTATTGATGGTGGAATGGAAAGTGGAACTGTCGGGGTTGGATATGGAACAATAATGGAAGTTATTGCATGAAATAACTGGGATATGGTGTATGGTGGTGTTACCTCAGAAGATAAAGTGGAAAGAGCTTGAATGGATAAAAGTAAGAGTGTTAAAGTTGTGATATCAATAGCAGTAGTGGTTTCAAGAGACTATTTATCTAGGGCAAGATCATCCATGACTATGGCATCCAACAAATCTATGATTTCCTGAGAACTTTTAGTTTCTTCCTATACCACAGTTACAGAATGAAGTGTTTCATCTTCCACATCACTGTCTTCAATAGTAAGAGTAGGAATTTCAAAGGAAAATGTTTGAATTTTCTGTCTTTTAGCTGGTTTACTCACAACAATCACTTGAACATCACTAATCAGGTTGCCTATAGCATCCACTTGAATATCAGTAGCGGTTTTGGGTACTGCAACCACTTTGGTATATAGCACAGAACTCATATGTGCTAATTTCTGCTTCAATTGCTGAGATGTATGCATCCACATCTTTAATTTTGCAACAGTTTTCAGATTCGGAGTATCCTCGATAAGGCATTTGCCTTTTTCTCCATCCGGGTAGGTAATCATCAATGGAGTAGTGGCTTTGTGACCTTCCTTCTCTTCTCTATCTTTTCTTGTTTGCTCATCAAGCTTGTGTTCCATGCTTCTATAGCTCAAAACCTTGGTTTTAAGCTCCTGCTGATACTGAAAGATAAGGCTCTGTTCTTCTTAAATAATATTTTCCCTCAGCATGAATTCAAAGAAAATATTAACTCCCTCATAAATAGAGTCATCAGGGATGTGTTGATGTGTATAACCAATCTTCATATGTGCCTATTTGAAATGAGCCTCCAGAAATCCTTTGGGGTCATGAGTTCTTTTGGGAGCAAATCCTAATTTCAAAGAAACAATCCTGTATCCTAGTTTTGCAGCCCAAGTTGAAGTTGGGATAACCAAAGGACCAAGGTTTAAAGGGAACTTAGGCCATCCCTTCCTGTTGGGAGCAGTGAGCTTAAGGTAGACACCATCTGTACTGTAACAGTCTGATAAGATATCTCCTCAATTAACAATCTATCATGGAGAACTCTTGGTAGAAAATATACAGTACTGCTTCCCCAAACTCTAATGTAAGAAAAGGATTATCCCACATACCATTCACCTAATGTAGGGATGAGAGTTCTGGCATCAGGAGAAAAGCAAGGGGCATCTTCGTTGAAAATATGCTGGTAAATTGCACCAAAGAAATGGTCGTAGATGTCATAGAGAAAGGGAACAAAATTGATTTCCCATAAGGTAGAACAATAAATATTAACATGGGGTGAGGACTTAGTCCAACTCTACCCCATGGTGGGATGTTGAAACTCTATATAGAAAACATCAATTACAAATGCAGATAATAGGAAGTATGGCTTCCTTGTAGCTGTTGTTTTCTGATATTTCTCAATGGTTGTCTTTAACTCTGCTGATAAAATTGAAGCCCAAGGGAATGACTGCCCCGTTATTAAGACATGATGGGCGATAGGAGCCCATTCATCTTTGAATACCGAACAATTAGGGAGACCATAAGGTCTGTAGAGCATGGCTGCCAGAAGAGAATAAGACTCTTTGAACGAGGAAATTGGGTAAAAATTATCAGCCCCGGGCATGAAATTTGTCGGTCTATGCATCCAAGACTTGAGCATTTCATTGAAATTGTACCTACTTTGACAACTCAAGGAATGCAACATTGATGGGTTGAACAACTGGTTTTAGGGATTAAGCTTTGGTAAAAACCTCAGGGCGAAAATCAGCCAATTGAGACCCTGCACTATCATTGAAAGAGTGGTCTTTAGGTTTAGCATGGTCTATAATCCACTTAACTGCATCAGTGTAGGGAAGGATAGCAGATCTGGAAGCTATAGCGTGGAGTTGTGAATCCCTAATATTTTCATAGGTGGGGCGGTCACTCTGAATATCAGTTAGGTCGTCATTGTCAAAGATGGAGTAAATTTTGTACCAATCCCTTTGGTATGTTTCAAAAACCTTATCGCTAGTGTCGACAAGGATGCCGAAGTTTGGCATTTTGTTCAAAAGATCTTTCTGAGGAGTTTTGCAGCGAGTGTTGCGAGACATGTTTGAAAAAATGGAGAAATCTAATGAATAAATAAACACCAATAAGAAAAAAAACTCAAAATAGAAAAAAACCTTGAACAATTGAATAAGAAAGTGACACAAAGCCAACCTGTGCAAGCTGGAAAAAATGGTGAAAACAACCCTTGGTAAAAAGTCGTGAAAACGACCCCTAGTAAAAACTCGCGAAAACGACCCCTAGTAAAAACTCGCGAAAACGACCACTGGTAAAAATTCGCAGTAAAATCTGCACAAATGGCGAAAATGACCCTTGGTAAAAACTGGCAGTAAAATCCACACAACAAAATCCACACAGCAAAATCCACATAGAAAGCAATTTTCGAAAATGAAAAATGATAAAAGAAAGCAGAAACAAAATCAACATATTTATTAATTCCGTCGGGTTACATCTGGGCCGTAAGATTAAGACAAATCGATGGCTGAGATCTTATCTAGGGAATGCAGAAGACAACTTGTAGGGATTTAATTATTCCGAAATATATAGAACATTCCCGCAACTGCAATTTGCAATTGCGAGTTGTAAAATCTCAATCACAGCTGAACCTAGCTACTGTGGATTCCTCACTGGTGAAAGATTGCACAACATTTGCAAGAATTAGCATAAAAATTTAAATGAATGAAGAACAATACACATGAAATGGTGAATAATGTCAATATTATTAACTGTCCAACCTTAACATAGGTTAAGAACACTCATATATACAAATCTGGAAGAATTCGAATCCATCTGGAGTGTTCACACTGATCTAGCTTAGAAAAAGCTCAAACCCCCCTAGGTTGACCAAAATATCCCAAACCATCCCAAACTGGTTCGAATCTGCAGTGTGAATGCTGGGAATGACTGGACAGGCCCATGTGACCTCACACATGTGAAGAAACTGGTTGGATAGAGGTTTGGTAGCTAAAATTGGCCAAAATTATGACAAAGTTGGCAAGATTGTCCATAAACTGAGCAAGTGCGCCCTAGGTAGAAGAGAAGCATGCTGAGTGCATTAATTGACCTGAGGAGGGTGCTCTAGGCATGCTAAGTGCATTAATTGCCCTGGGGAGCACTCCAATTAGCTGGTTTGACTCAGCATTTGTTCACATTTGCTAACTAGTTCAAGACAGTTTGACAATTTACCAATCTAATCAACTTAGGGATGTAATCATTAATCACTTGGGCTAATTAATCATCATTAATAAATGATTAATGTACATAGGTGGAAAAATGTTCTAACACCCCCCCTTAAGCTAGACTTAGTGAAATATCAAAAATTAAGGCCTTGGCAACTAGGCTCAAGTCACCTTTTACATCATAAAATTTATTTGTCCATGTAACCAAGGTAAGGAGGAAAACCACATGGGAAATAAAACCTCCCCTCTAAAATGGACATGTGGCATATATCAAAATACACCAATCATCACCATGCATCACTCACCCCAAGCAAAGATCTAAGGTGAGTGAAGGTCTTCTCGGTAAAACACTTGGTGAAGATATCAGCAGTTTGCTCACTGGATGGGCAATACTGCAATGCCATGGTCCGGTCATGCACCAAACCCCGAATGTAATGCATGTGTATCTCTATGTGCTTGGTCCTCTGTCTCTGTACTGGATCGGTAGAAATCTTGATTGTACTTTGATTATCACACCAAAGAATAGTGGGTGAATCAAAGACAATCCCAAACTCTGCAAGAATACCTTGCAACCAAACACATTGTGTGGTTGCATTAACTGCTCCCCTGTACTCGGCCTCAGCTGAAGATAAGGAAATAGTGCTTTGTTTCTTGCTTGACCAGCATATAGGTCCATGTGCAAGCATAAAGACATAACCGGAAGTTGACTTCCGATCAATACAATCACCGGCCCAATCAGAATCTGTAAATCCTACTAGTTCAAGGGATGAACCAGCAGCATAATGGATACCAAAGGACTTAGTACCCTGAACATAATGAAGGATCCTCTTGGCTACCTTCCAATGGATCTCATGAGGCTCTTGCATGTGCCTTGCAACAGCCCCAACAGCATAAGACAAATATGGTCGAGAGTGTGTAAGATACAACAAGCTCCCAACTAGTTGTTTATACAATGAACTGTCAACTAGTGGTGAAGAACCCCATTCTGTAAGCTTAACTCCTGAAAGAAATGGAAATTTTGCAGACTTAAATTCAGCCATCTTAAATTTCTGCATCAAATCTGAAGCATACCTTGACTGACATACAGAAATTCCATTCACAGTTTGATCTATCTCCAAACCCAGAAATTGTTTTAGCAATCCTAGATCGGTCATGGAGAATGCACTGTGCAATGCTCTCTTAACTGAGTCAAGTTCTTTGGTGCAGCTACCAGTGATCAAAAGATCATCAACATACAGTACAATAATCAATATCAGATCACTAACATGCTGCATATATACATTTGGATCAGACTTACACCTCTCAAACCCCAAAGATAGCAGAAAATTGTCCATTTTTGCATACCATGCTCTAGGAGCTTGCTTGAGCCCATAGAGTGACTTGTTCAACCTGCAAACAAGTGTATGATCAGAAATAAAACCTTCAGGCTGCTGCATATAAATCTCCTCATTCAGATCACCATGAAGAAAGGCACTTTTTACATCCATGTGATGAATCTCCCAGCGCTTGGAAGCCCCAATGGCCAAAACTAGTCTTATGGAGTCCATCTTTGCCACCGGTGCAAATGTCTCTGTATAGTCCACTCCTTGGACCTGAGAGTAACCCTTAGCCACCAACCTGGCCTTATACTTTAGATCAGAGCAATCAGATCCAATTTTGGTTCTATAAATCCACTTGCATTGCACTAGTTTCCTCTTGGGAGGAAGAGGGACCAAATCCCAAGTTTTGTTCTCATGGAGTGAGTTCATCTCCTCTTGCATGGCTGATTGCCACCTTGGGTCTGTACATGCTTCTGAATATGACATTGGATCAGATCCAACCATCAAATAACATGCCTCACTCAGATCAGAATTATAACATGCAAAGGAATTGTGAAATTGAGATCTAGTTTTCCTAGCATCTTGGGGATCTCCCACTAGCTCTCCGGCACTTTGAATTGTTTTCTCTGCCCACTTGGGCCTTGAAGGAGGGATATGTTCAGAATCCATATCAACATCATCTTCAGCAATATCAGAATCAGAAATATCAGAGAATGAATCACTACTTACTTCATCATCAAGTCGAGGAAATGAGCATTCCCCATCACCTTGTTCACTAGCTTGCAAAAATTCTTCCTCTTCGAATTTGACACTTCTTTCAATGAAAGTTTTGTGAGTGGATGGATCAAAGAGCTTGTAGCCCTTGGAATCCTCTGCATACCCAACCATGATTGACTCCTTGCTTTGGGGCTGCAAGGCCTTTCTCTTCTCCGGTGGAATTCTGGCCCAAGCCCTTGAGCCAAAAATTCTGAAATGTGAGACATTGGGCTTGTGGCCCATCCATGCTTCAAATGGAGTGATTCCTTGCAATGCTTTGTGTGGTGATCTGTTCTGAACATATGCTGCACAATTCATAGCTTCAGCCCATAATTTGGGAGACAAATCCCTTGCTTGCAACATGCAAGTTGCCATCTCTTTCAGTGCTCTATTTTTGCGCTCTGCAACACCATTTTGCTGAGGTGTGTAGGGCACTGAGTGTTGCATATGAATGCCATGTTCTTGACAGAGCTGCTGCAAATTGTTATTGACATACTCTCTGCCATTATCAGTCCTCAAAACCTTCATGGCCTTCCCACTGAAGTTCTCAACCATGCTCTTAAAAATTTTGAAACATTCAAAGACTTCAGATTTTTGTTTAAGGAAAAATAACCAGCAGTACCTTGAGTAGTCATCGATGAAGGTGAGAACATATTTGCTGCAGCCATAGGAGGGAGTGGGGAGTGGCCCTATCAGATCAGAATGTACTATCCCAAGAGGTTGATCAGCCCTCCTTGCCTTCCCTTTGTCATACTTCCTTTCAGGATGCTTCCCAACCATGCAACCCTTGCATGTTCCACTCGAAAAACTGATTTGGGGCAGCCCTTCTACCATCTTCTCTTTGCTTAAAACTTGAAGATATCTGTAGTTTAGGTGACCATACCTTTGATGCCATAGCTTGCTGGTCTCATTCCCATGTGACAGAAGCACACTTGGTGAAGAGAATTCGAGGAAGTGGGAGAACTTGTACATCTTCATGTCATGGTCTGCAACACCCTTTGCAACAATTTTCCCGGTGGCAACTTCTGATATCTCCACATCATCCTGAGTGAAGACCACCTTCTTTGCTGCTCCAGTATGTGTCATTTGATATACAGAGAGCAAGTTTGCTGCAAGATTAGGCACATACAGCACATTGAATAAGAAGCCATTCTCCATAGAGATTTTTCCAATGCCATGAGCAGGGATTTCTGAGTCATCTCCCATTTGAATTGAGAGGCCACTGTAGGGAGCAAGTTCAGAAAACGAGTCTCTTGAGGAAGCCATGTGCCTTGAGGCACCTGAGTCAATGATGAACAAAGGTGAATGAGATGAGCTAGCCACCAAAGCATGGCATCTCTCCTTGTCTTCAGAAACGCACTCCTTCTTCTTGGAACTTTCAGGAAGAGGAATGTTATTTTTCTATAGGAGATGGGTCATGGTGTCTATGGTTTTCTTCATCCATGAGCTCTCTGGATGAAAACCTCTTTGACAGTAGCTACATTTTGTCTTCTCAGCCTTCTTTCCCTTGTTCTTGACAGGATTCGAAACCCCCTCAGAGGATTTGGGCCTCTCATCCTTCCTCTTCTTCTCTTGAGGTTTCGACCCCTTGGGTTTTTGCTTGCCTCTTCCACATTTCGAATCTCCAGCTGCAAGAACTTGATCTTTTTGCTTGATGGAGCCCATCAAGACCAGCTTGTCTTGCTCTTGAGTTAGCATCTCCATGAAGTCAGCCAAAGATGGCATCTTCCAACCTCTAACTGTGAGCCTTGTGGAGTTGAAGGAAGACACAAAAACTGAGTATTCAGAACCCAATTTGGAGAGAATGGACAACACCAACTGTTCTTCTTTCTTCTCTATGCCACATTGTCTGATCTGCAAGACCAAGTTCTTGAACTTGGTGAAGAAGTCCTGGATGGAATTGAAATTCCCTGGGCTCAGTGAGACAAGCTCATTTTCGAGCTGGTGGCCTCTCATCTCATCAGTCTTTCCAAACAGTGTCTCAAGCTTGAGCCACACTTCATTTGGAGTTGCTAGACTTTCTACATGAAACAGGAGGTCTCTCGAAATGCTGAGACAAAGGAGGCCAAATGCCTCATCCATTCTGTTAAAAAACTTGGATTTCTCCACAGCTGAGTTTGGCTCAACCTCAGTGCCCATCGTGATTCTGTAGAGACCCTTAGATCTCAGCAAAATCACCATTTCTGCCTTCCAATCAAAATAGTTGAAGGGTGTGAGCACGTTTGGGTGAGATGGCTCCATTCTTCTCTGCTGCAATTCGCACTTGCTGACAATGCTGATCTTCAGTACCTGCAAACAACTCTCAAATCACTCTGGAGGGATCTACACTAATAGATTCGAACCCTGTATGGATAGTGGGTGCATTCGGGAGAGCATCACACCTGAGAGGAGCCACTAGATTTCTCCAGTAAGCTCAAGGCAATGGCCTCAGGAATTATGTGGTTTCTCCACTGCTTCTGGCAATCCACTACAACAGTCTTGCTGGTTCGAATTCTAGCTCCAAGAGCTCTAATACCATGTAAAATCTCAATCACAGCTGAACCTAGCTACTGTGGATTCCTCACTGGTGAAAGATTGCACAACATTTGCAAGAATTAGCATAAAAATTTAAATGAATGAAGAACAATACACATGAAATGGTGAATAATGTCAATATTATTAACTGTCCAACCTTAACATAGGTTAAGAACACTCATATATACAAATCTGGAAGAATTCGAATCCATCTGGAGTGTTCACACTGATCTAGCTTAGAAAACGCTCAAACCCCCCTAGGTTGACCAAAATATCCCAAACCATCCCAAACTGGTTCGAATCTGCAGTGTGAATGCTGGGAATGACTGGACAGGCCCATGTGACCTCACACATGTGAAGAAACTGGTTGGATAGAGGTTTGGTAGCTAAAATTGGCCAAAATTATGACAAAGTTGGCAAGATTGTCCACAAACTGAGCAAGTGCGCCCTAGGTAGAAGAGAAGCATGCTGAGTGCATTAATTGACCTGAGGAGGGCGCTCTAGGCATGCTGAGTGCATTAATTTCCCTGGGGAGCGCTCCAATTAGCTGGTTTGACTCAGCATTTCTTCACATTTGCTAACTAGTTCAAGACAGTTTGACAATTTACCAATCTAATCAACTTAGGGATGTAATCATTAATCACTTGGGCTAATTAATCATCATTAATAAATGATTAATGTACATAGGTGGAAAAATGTTCTAACATGGGTTTTGGGACCACAACTCCAACTAAAAACAAAACAAAGTGTCATCACTTCCTATGATGTCAATTCTCTCTTTGAGGCTCACGCTTGTGAGATTTTGGCCTTACAAAATAGAGATCAATTCATGTATAACCAGAAAGGTCAAGACTAAAAAAATATAAATCACAAGAAGGGTTGGCCGATCCTTCATTTAGTAGATAATTGTGAACAACAATATCTAGCAATTCACCTGTATCCAGACTGGTGAATACAAGAAGGATCAGACGACCCTTCTCGCAGTCTAGAACTAGTATAAAAATAATAATAATGGGTAGAAAAAGGGTCAACCGCCCCTTCATTCATGATGGAATTGTGCATGTTTATGTATATGTAACTTCAGAATGTATTTCATATATGTATATTGTACTCCTATAGAGATGGTATTCTTCCTCTATACGGATGTGTTTGTATTCCTATAGAGATGTTATTATTCCTCTATACGGAAGTGTCGTCATTTATATTGTAAGTGTCGTAACTTATACTTGATGGGTTATTAGACCACCTTGCTGGGGTCGGCCGTGTATAAGTCATGTGGGTCAAAGGGTTATTAGACCACCCTATTGGGGGTTGGCCCAGTCAGCATAATGTTATGTGGTTAAGTTAAGGCCGACCTAGTAAAGGTTATTAGGCAAGTCAAGTCAAGTATAAATAGAGTGCAGGAGGCACTCTATTTCATCATTCTATTCTCTCACACACTCTTTGAAGAGTGGTGCACTTGTGGAGGAGGAGAAGCTGCTGCTAGCAGATGTCTATCTCTTATGTTTGGGTTGTATCATTGCTCTATCTATCTCTGAGGAAGTTATTGGGGTTTTTCACCTTTATGGTTTTCCCCAAGTAAACTTTGTGTCTCTTGTGTGCTTGCATTATTGTGTCCATTATTGATATGCTGTACATGTTCTCTCAGTTAAGATCCTAGATCAAATTGAAGTAAATTTGGAAAACTAACATGGTTTCAGAGCTAGCCTAAAATAAGGCATGGTATGGCATGTATGACACTTATTGCACTTGCAATGCTAGGGCTTGATATAGAAAACACCAGTCATCGTAGAACTTTCACTATAAATCCATTTTGGAAAAAATTTCGGATCTGAAACTTTTACAGGTCGAAGATCAAATCCCCATGTACCTTGTGTCCAAAGGACAACTTCTAATTCGTTGTACTTTGTGTTTTATGATCTGTACAATCTAGGTTTTCTGCCTCTTCCATATCTGACTCATCAATAGGTGACCTAGGAAAAAAGGTCATAACTTGGGATAGGAAGCTCCAAATGAAATTTAGTAACATGTGACAAGTAGTGAATGGACTGTAATTTTTCAGGTAATGTTTTCAGAGGCTGAAACAGAAACAGTGATACGTGGCATGCCGTACAAGTTTGCTCTCATGTTTTATCTCATAAACACGTCACATTGCGACACTTGGCATTACTCTCTCTCAGAGAATACAATTGAGGTCAGACCTATGGGGTTGGAAAGATGACAGGCCAAGATACCACAGGTAGAAGTTTCAGACCCTGTGGATTCATAATTTCTGAGTTACACTAGAAACAATCAAGTGCATATTTCTGTCAAAACAGAATTGGATTTTGAGCACCTTCATTCATGGCTCCGAGAATTAGGGCTTCGGAGAAAGTTGGAGTTTTTGTAATCGGAGACCACGGCTGGATTCTACTCATCAAAATCAAAATTTAGAGACCAAGATCAGATTTTTTGGTTGGGAAGAAGGTCGGGCTTGATCAGACCCTAGTTCGAGACTTTGATCCAGAAAGTGAAAAATTAGGGTTTCTGCAAAAATGGGAATTTTTGAAATCTATGACCACGGTTGGAAGCTCCTCAGAAAAATAGAATCTTAGAGCTTTCAATCGAACCTTTTGGTTGGGAAGAAGGGTGGGATTTATCAAGCCCTAGTTCGGGATCATGTCCAAAAGATCCAGAAGTTTCAAAGGCAATTTTGAGGGGTGAAACTTTGCAGTTTTCAAATTCTGAGTATACCGGCTTGATCAGCTCATCAAGGCACATCTTTATATCTTTTCAGAAGTTTGAAATTCAAAGTTTGAATTTTAAGGGTTTCTCTGACAAATCCTAATCTAGCTCCAGATCTAGTTCCTGCAAATCAAGTGGATTGGGTTAATCCTAGAAGAGAATGGATTGGTCACCTGCATAAGTGAAGAAGTTCCTGTTTCAGAGGGAGATGAGGCTAAGGCCTTACATAAGAAGATCATAAGCAATCTCGACAGGTATGATTTACAGGTATGTTTCGAATTTTGTTCATGGTTAAGTTTATGATATGTTTGTCTTCATATCATTATGGTTAGTACAATCTTGATTAATTACTAGACTTGTCATATCACCTTAATAAAATTATGAATACATGATAGAAGATAGAAGATATTCATTGATTAAGGTTTTGACACTTATGATTGTACTAATGCATTGTGATGTTGTATGAGGTTTATGTTGTTCGCTAACATGAAAGGTACACCAAGAAATACAAATCATGTTCTACTTCAAGAACATATGATCATGGTGACATAAAGACAAAGATTCATCCATTGTCATCGATCACATAGAAGATCTACTTCGAGGTATGTATAACTTGGTTCTACAATGGTTAAATTATGAGACATGCAGGTTACTAGCACAAGTCATTGAAGAGAACCAGAAGACATCATGCGGGTATGTTAGACACAACTAGCTAACATAGTAATCCAGGTATGTTTTTCTTATATCAAGTTAGAATATTACCTTGTGTTAGGATCCCTTATATAAGTATACTTGGTATGATTGGTTATGTTTATTCATAAAGTTAGAAATGTAAGTAATCAAGGGTTTATGCATATTATGTCTCTTATCTTGATTGATGATTTGACTAACCAGAAGAGTCCTATGATCAAATAAGAATATGCATGAGTAAAAGAAGTCTTCCTTGAAACCTTGAATACTAATGTGTATTATTTTTGTTTGAAATGATCATGATTATACATGTTTAAGACTATTGTGTTTTGATAGTATTAAGATTATACTAATGAATGTGTGACTATGTATGAGACCTTGAGGATAACACAATGATGATACTAATAAGCATGCATAGTGATTAAGGATGGATATAAATTCAAGGACAGGTAATCCAGGAAGCAAAGATCAAGAAGGAGCACACTTCAGTGGTTTCTACAAGAATGTAGATATTTAGAGGGAGTTGACCACTTCTCACAATCCACATCAGAATGGAGTTACAGAAAGGAAGCAAATACTGAGAGGGAGTCAACCCTACAACCAAACAAATATAAATATTTTAATTGTCATTTCTTGCATATTTGTTTGTTTAAATAATATTGTTCAATGATGTATATGCTTATGTTCCTAGACTTAGGGTGTGTATTATGTATATTAGAATAATTGCATTAATGAATAGTATACTACTAATTTGCATATGATGGGTAAGTGTCCTATGGCACTGTACAACATTCCATTGCTACTTATCTAGAATGAAACCTCTTTGCTAACATATTGGGAGTTGTGCACACTCTTAACAATGTTCTGGTAGAGATTGGAAGGCATCTAGAAAGTTACAAGATATGGATAAATGTTGTATTGAAGCATTGGCTAAAATAATTGCATGACTGTATGACATATTTCTTTATGTAAGAATTTGTTCTGAAAACTATGAGATGTTTCTAATCATGCAATTTAACTTGTTTTGTAGGAAATATCGTATACATTCACCTACAAAAGAAGGACTACAAAATTTGTTCCATCAACAAAGATATCTATTGAAGATATTGAATATATTGAATATATTGAATATATTGAAGTTCCCAGGATTCGGGAAGAATGCCATGATCGAGGAGTTCCAGTCGATCATGAAGAATGATGTTTGGGATGCAGTCCCAAGACCTGAAGGGAAGTCTATTGTGACTTCCAAATGGATCTATAAGATCAAGCATGCTGCAGATGGTAGCATAGAGAAATATAAAGCAAGGTTTGTAGCTCGTGGCTTCTCCCAGAAGGAGGGATTGAGTATGAAGAGGCTTCTACACCTATAGCCAGCCACACTTCCATCAGATCAGTACTTGCTCTAGCTACAGTGATGAAATGGAAGATACACTAGATGGATGTCAAGACAGCTTTCTTGAATGGTGTAGTCGAAGAGGAAGTGTATGTGGAGCAGCCACTTGGTTTTGAGACACATGATGGGAAGTCATATATGTGCAGAACTTGGTATGGTAGGATAGACATCTTTCTATCCATTTTGGGATTTACCAAGAGTAAAGCGGATTCCAACCTTTACTACAAGGTTGAGGAAGGCAATCCAGTGATACTACTTTTGTATGTGGATAACGTGTTTGTTACAGGTGAAGATAGATTGATTGTCGTCACGCAATGGAAGCTTGTTGTCGAGTTCGAGATGGACTTGGGGATGATGCACTATTTTCTAGGCATGGAGGTGTGGAAGAGTACAGATGGAATCTTCCTTGGACAAGGGAAGTATGCAGTAGAGATCCTAAAGAGGTTCTGGATGATGGACTGCAAGGCCATGACCACACCTATGGCATCGAACCTGAAGCTTCTGTGTGATGCTTCATCTGATCTGGTTGATGTCATTGTGCATCGTCAGATGATTGGTTCCTTGATGTACCTGACGAACACGAGAATAGATATTTGCTTTGCGGTGAACACATTGAGCCAGTTCCTAACGAATCCTAGAGGTGTTCACCTAGTTGCTGTAAAGCATATTCTGAGGTACCTGAAGGGTATAGTTGATTATGGGCTCAAGTATGATGTGAATCAAAAGTTTAACCTGCAGGCTTATGTTGATTCAGATTGGGCAGGAAGTGTTGCAGATAGGAAGAGCACTTCTGGGTGCTACTTCAATATGGGATCAGGTGTGATCTCTTGGTTTAGTAGGAAGCAGTCCTGCGTAGCACTAAGTACAGCTGAAACATAGTATGCTGCTGCTTGTTCAGCTAGTTGTGAGGCAGTATGGCTTCGGAAGCTACTGTCTGAGTTATTTGATCTCCCGTTGGAGGATACTGGTATCTTTTGTGACAACTAGAGTTGTGTGAACCTGTCTGAGAATCCGGTGTTTCACGATAGGTCGAAACACATAGAGATAAAATATCACTATATTAGGGATGTGGTGTAGAGAGGAGCAGTGAAGCTTCTGTATGTTGTGATAGATGCGCAGATTGAAGATGTGCTGACGAAGCCACTAGCTAGAGTGAAGTTCAAGTACTTTAGAGAGAGGCTTGGTGTTCTTCAAATCGATGACACTTCAAGGAAGAAGTGATGGAGACATTTGAGGAAGCCATTCCAAGCATGTTGGAAGGAGGATCCTTCATATGGTTGTGGATGTAAGCGCTGCATGATGAGCATCGGGACGATGCTCCAGTTACTGCTTTGTATATGTATATGCATCATGTTGGATGCTTGATATGATCAGTTGGATCATTTATGTATGTATACATCATGTTGGATGCTGGATATGATCAGTTGGATCATTTATGTATGTATGCATCATGTTGGATGCTGGATATGATCAGTTGGATCATTTATGTATGTATGCATCATTTTGGTTGTTGGATATGATCAGTTCGATCATGTGTGTGTATCTGTATATGTATCAGGTGGATACTTTGTATGATCAGGTAGATCATGTATGTTGTTATGTATCAGGTAGATACATTGTGTGATCAGGTGGATCATGTATCTATGTATGTATCAAATGGATACACTGTATGATCAGGTGGATCATGTGTGATGATATGTATCAGGTAGATACTTGGTATGCAACATGTAGATGCATTGTATGATTAGGATGATCATGGATGACAAGCTTCAGGATGTTTCTCCAGATGACATGCATCAAGACGATGCAGTGATCATGATTAGGATGATCATGTGCACATCAAGATGATGTATGGTGAGTATTCGGATGATACTCTGTGGCCATGGAACAGGTTTTGCAGATGAACATGTCTGGGAGATCCTATAGGTTAGAGTTGTGTACCCGTAAGAGCCTGGGATGCTCTTTCGAGACATTGCTCTGGGAGGACATATAATAGCACCTTGGGAGATCCTATAGGTCGGATTTGTGTATCCGTAACATCCTGGGATGCTCTTTCAAGGTTTTGTCCTATGGCATATAATAGTACCCTCGGAGATCCTATAGGTCGGAGTTGTGTACCCGTAATAGCCTAGGATGCTCTTTTGAGGTTTTGCCATGACCACATATAATAGTGACCTAGGAGATCCTACAGGTCAGAGTTGTGTACCCGTAACATCTTTGTTGGTCACTCTATATGTCAGTTAATTAAAGATAACACACAGGATGGTCAATATAAATTGTCAAACCCAGGAAGGTCTTTTATTTCAAAGGCAATAAGCATAGTCTATGCATAAACAGATCAAGCAGTTGATTTATTGAATGTAGATAATGACCCTACCTATATGCTCAGCCAACTCATTCCATAAGAAACCTAATCTAATTCATACATCTAAGAATCCAAAGTGAAACAACCTTCCTATAGAAATCAACCCAGCAAGTTAATCATCTAATAATGAAATGGAACTAGATTACTTTTGCAAGAAGTTAAATCCTATAATTATCAAACTACAACATTCAATATTTACCAAAATGATCTATCCAGTGGCTACTGTAACTCTACCATCATCTGTCTAATCTATGAATGCATTTGAAGATACAACAGAAACCAGAATTAAAATACAAGCTTGAACTCTAACTGATAATTATTGGAAATCCTAGAAAGCATAAACAACTAAAAGATAATTGGAATTGAGCTTGGATGTCACAGCTGATTAGAACACAGATGCAATTAAATAAATTATCCTGCACAGTCGACTATCACACCACTCTGTTACAGCCATTCAAGACGCAATTATAAACTACCAGAAAGGAAATCCAATCTCTGTTACAGCTACCAATAATATCTCCAATCATTCCACACCACACAACAGAAGTAAAACTAAACTAATCTACCTACTTAAACTGGCTATCTCTGTGAGAAGGCGGGCCCTGGCCTTCTAACAGAGACCCCGAGAGTCACGGCAAATTAAAACGCAGAAATGAAGAACTCTACTCTCATATTAATGATGGAAGATCGTGAGTCTCAGTGCTCTGTTACAGCTTACACAAAGTGGTAATTGTCCAACCCCAGGCTACGAGAGCCTTCCAGAATTTATACAAGGAAAATACAGTTTCAGATCCACTATATTCGTGCAGTAATGAAGATCTATGATCTTCATGCTGCAGAGTTACAACCAACTGATACAACCATATTAAACAAGGTTGTTAATCATGAAGGATGTTGTTGATCGGATAATTAATAGATCAACTGACTCGATAACTAGAATGCAACCTGTCTGTCGCAGCTAGGCTTTGTTTTAGTGGAATCTGTTACAGTGAGGATCTGTTACAGCTTGTGTGGAGAGTGCAATGTCCCTTGGAGTATGAGTAGCTGGTGCTTTGAAGAGTAGCAGCTAGCACCACTTGGCTGATACACCTACGCTTTAGATTTTGACTAAATGAATTCACAAATGTTATCATAAACCAAGGGTCAGGATCCGTAACCATAACAATCTTAGGCATAGTTAAATGAAACAATAATGACTTATACCTTGTTAGGATTGATGACTAATTTGGGAAAAGGCATGTATATGGTTTACAAAAGTAAAGTAAAATTTGGCAAAATGATGAAATAAGTATGGTTAAAAAGGGACATTTTCAGGGCCCAACATCTCCCCCCAACTATCCATTTGCATGTCCTCATGCAATAGCTAATTAGTTTGATTATGAGGCTGACCCCTATTCATATTATGCCAGTTGAGAAAATAAAATTTTCCAATCAGTTATTGGGAATGCCGGTTCTTTTGTGACAGCATCCTCCTGCCCTTGGCAGCTTAAATCTAAAATAAACTTCCAAAAAAATTCTAAGGTGGCTGGTTCTTGTGTGACAACTCCCTTTTTACTGATAATTTTAGTCTGCTGGGTTGTCTTGATGCCTTCAAAAAGATGAGGTTGAGCTTAAAAAGAACTTCTCTCATTACCTTGCTCTTGTAGATCCCTGAATTGCTAAGTCTGCCTTTGTAACTTTAAGCCCTGCCAACTTATCCACATTCTATACATATTATCTCTTGATGTACTCCAATTCCCCAAGTAATCAGTAAATTCCTCAATTGATCTGCAGCTTCCACCCTTGCGTCCACATACTTCTTTGCCTGTTCCCTGCGTGTCTCCTTCCATTTATCTAGTTCTGCCCAAAGATCTTACACCTCCTTCCTTAGCAGCTCATTTTCAAACAGAAGGTTATCTAATTGATGTTCTTCTACAACAGGTTCTTGTGTGTCAGCAGGTGGTTGGGGTTTAAAAATCGGAGTCAATTGTCTACCCTAACCAGATGACCTGCTTCTACGGCAGTCACAATTCTAATTCTCCTCTTCTTTACTAAGCAAGATGACTGGCCCATGTTCTTCGGCCATCTCTTTCTCCGGGGCAAGGAAAATACTATTGCCTTATAAATAGAGCCAATTCCCTCCTTCTGATTTAGAGTCCTTATGATTGTGGGAGAAGATTCCACGTTCAGGACTGCTTGTTCATTTTCTGATATTGCCTTTGCTTGAGGGTTTCCATTTCCCTTTTTAGTTTTGGCTGCCCCTGTTTCATCCCCTTCTGTTTCTATCTTTTCAGGTGTTCCATCTTCCCTCCCCCCAACTTAATTTGAGGAACTTCAGTTCAAGGATAATTTTAGGGGCGAAATTTATCCCATGGGCTATTTTTCCATGTTTTATTCCAAAAAACAATTTGCCAATTTGCATTTTTTGAAGCCCCGTTTCGCCCAATTTTGATGGGGTAAACTTTTTTCACTCTAAAAATCGCCAAATTATTATATAAACTATATAAAATCCTTAGAAATTGAAATAATTTTAGAAAAATATCGCCAAATATTTTATAGTTGACATTTTAAGAATTGGTAAGATTCACCAAGGTTTATACACTTTTAAATAAGTATGGGTCCTTAAAATTATCCTTGCTCCAGTCCTCATGTAATATTTCTAAAGAGAGTTCATGAGGGAGGTTTGGCCGGTCCAAAAATTGATCCCATGTCAAATTATGCTATGCAAGGGATCGTAAGATTAGCAATTTAATGAGCCCATGATTTGTGAGGCATGCTAAGGGGTGGTGAGCACCTTTAACATAGTAAGCCATGCATTGCAAAGATTGAAAAATAAAGCATGGCATGTTTAGCAATCGGCTGTGTTGTAAATGTGATAGGAGTTAAAATTCATTGATATAAACAACACTATACCTCCCCTTGCAGGTAATATATTTCTTCAAAAAGATTTCAACTTGGTTCCATGGATGTGGAAGAGTTTCCAAGGCTATTCCCCTGTGCAATGGTCGGATCCTTTCTCCAGTTGCCAGAAAGTCTTCAATTGCGGTTGGATGATAGCGCTTTTGACTAAACCAACGACGTCCAACTCTAGGAAGTCCTGTTACTTCTGCTAGAATTACCTTTGAAATATCTACCCTTATTCCTCGAACCTCTAAATGAGTGTCCGTCAAATTTTGAGCAAATTCAAGGGCCGCTTCCTCATGAAAACCATTTAGGCATTGGAAGTAAGTCGTCCAACCTGCTTCTTGAAAAATGACAAAGACATCTCTATTTCTGTACAGGGATTCTATTGTTAGAGGTTCATATCTCATAGGAATACCCATATTGTTAGACCTCTGCAAGAAGTTGTAAGAAATGTGCCTATCATAGCTCCAACTATCGAACTGTCTACATGCGGGCACGGTTGATGGATAGTCAAGAGTTGAATTGAGCTGTGTTGGAAAGGTGGCATCATTAGTTTCGAAGTAAGATTTATGACTGGTTTGTCACGTGAATCAGATAAAATGATAATCATGATCAAGAGTACGGGAAATGGCTTTAAGCATAGTTTTCACCAGGATAAATGACAGGCATAACCATTATTATTCACAACATCAATAAATGCCTAATCATGATTATAGTTAGAATCCGTACCTTCATGCTATGCATCCATCCATGAATTAATAGTCATGGCGTGACAACCATCATAGCCTGCCTTCATCATCTCCGTCATTAGGAATAAGAATAAATGCACATGTGTTAAAGTGATGTGGCTACTGCTACTTGGGCTGACAGCTACTCAAGGCACCCGAAATTCTCCTTCATGGAAAACCATAATTGGACCTTGTGGAGCGAGCGACAAAACTGACGCCTAATCATATTATTATTGGCATCATGAATCGGAGATCAGACAAACTGGTGGAGTAACAGCTGCTAATTTTAGCAAAATAAATGAAAATGGCGGAGTCATAGTTGTATGGAAGGAGCGAAAATGAAGTGGAGAGAACAGAGTCACAGCTGCTAGATTTAGCAGGATAATTAAAGATAGCGGAGTCGCAACTGCTAGGTTTAGCAGAATGGTCAAAGGTAGCAGAGTCGTAGCTACTAGGAAGGGGTAAAAATGAAGTGGAAATAGTGGAGTAGCAGCTGTCAACTTAGAAAGGTAAGCGAAAATAGCAGAGTCGCAGCTACGGAATTTGGCCAAATGAGTAAGAGTGGTGGAGTCATAGCCATGGAAAAGTGAAGCAAAGGAAAAATGATGGAGTCACAGCTGTGAAATTTGGAAGAACGGGAAAAAGTGGCAGAGTCGCAACTGCATTAGAGTGAAGTAGAAGCAAATTTTAGCTATCTGTGGAAGACTACGCATTATCCATCTTTTCAAAAGAGCTTTATTAGATCAGGAACAGATATGGGGTGTCTGCAGTCGTCTGGCGCAATCATGGCTATTGCTCCTCCAATTAGTTCTTGCACACAGTTCTTCAAAACAAACCGATCAAATGCAAAAATAAAAATAGATAAAATACATAATGAAAGAAAAACCAGTTATTTATGTACAAAAATATGTGTCAAAATTGCAACTTTTAGGAATTCACAGGGTTTAAGGAAGATCCCTGCCCTGGCATTAACTGATACTCTGGATCCGCTGTAACTTGTGAAATAAAAGCATCCCTTGAGATCGGCTTTTGATACAGTCACAGCCGATGACGATTTGCGAATAATGGTACTTTGTTATCATCAATGGTGATCAACTAGACTGTCCCATTATAGAATACCCAATCTATCTGATAGGGTCCCAACCAATGGGTGCGCAATTTGCCTTTAAAGTCCGTCTTAAATCAGGAATCATACAATAGGGCCCAGTCTCCTTCCTGGAAGACCCTTTTTTTATAAATCTGTCATGCCATCTACAGCGCTGTTGTTGGATTAAAGCTGTATGATGTACTGTACCTGTGCGCTTCTCATCCAATTCATTGAGTTGATTCAGTCGATTCCTCTGTGCCTCTAATAAGTCCAGGTTTGCTTCCACAGTTGTTTTCAAGGTTCTAATTTCAAATTCAATTGGAAAAATAGTGTTCTTTCCATACACTAGCTCATATGGGGAAAAACCAATGGTGTTATGCCACGTAGTACGATAGGCCCACAGTGCCTCTGGAAACCTTTTAGCCTAATCTTTATGATGGCTCTTCACTGTTTTTCTTAGAATGGCCTCAATAACCTTTTTTGTGCTCTCCACTTGACCATTGGCCTGTGGATGATATGGTGAAGTTATTTTGTGCTGAATATGAAATTTCTGTAATAGTGCTTCCAACTTGTGAGACAAAAACTGTGGTCCACCGTCTGTAATGATCTTTTTAGGTACTCCAAACTGAGTAAAAATCTCTTCATACAGAAAATCAATCACAGCCTGATCATTGGCCTTGACTAAGGCTACAGCTTCTACCCATTTAGTCATGTAATCTATGCAAACCAAGATATGAACTTTCTGCTTTGAGGGAGGGTTGATAGGCCCTACAAAATCTAGACCCCACCTATCAAATGGTTCAACCACAACCTGTGGCTGTAAAGGCATCTCATCTAATCTGTTGGGTTGGCCCATCCTTTGGTAGCTATCACATGCCTGAACATACTTCTTCGCATCTCTGAACAATGTAGGCCAGAAATAGCCCATTCTCAAAACCTTATGACCTGTCCTCTTGTTAGCAAAATGTCCCCCACAGGGCTCATCATGGAAAGCTTTAAGAATGCTAAAGATTTCAACTTCTCTAACACATCTTCTGATTTCTAAATCAAGCCCTGTGTAGAAAAGATGGCCATCAATCCAGCAGTACCCTAGCACTCTGTTGTATGATCTTCCTTTTTTCTCTCTTTGACAGATGTGATGGAAGCTTACCTACAGCCAAAAAGTTAGCAATATCTGCATACAATGGGGAATGAGATGAGACTGCAAACAAATGTTTGTCAGGGAAGGAATCTTCGACTGGTAAATTGTCATCACTATTAGTAAGTCGAGATAAAAAATCTATAACAACATTTTCTTTTCCTGGTCTATCAATAATTGTGATATCAAATTCCTGTAACAGTAACAACCATCTAGTAACTCTAGCATTCATGATTGGTTTATTCATTAAATACTTGATAGCAGAATGATCAGTGTGCACAAAAGTAGAATATCCAGTAATATAATGTCTAAATTTGTTGATGGCATAAACAATGGCAAGAAATTATTTTTCTGTGACAGTATAATTTAGTTCAGCAGGAGACAAATTTTTACTAATAAAGTAAATGGCATAAGGAGCACTACCTTCCTGTTGTCCCAAAACTACTCCAATGGAAGTATCTGAAGCATCTGAAGAAATGTGAAAAGGCAGAGCCCAATTGGTCCCTCTAAAGATGGGTGCTATAGATAGCCTTTTCTTTAGCTCAGTAAACGTTGTTTGGCATGCAGCATTCCAGACAAACTGTGCATCTTTCATCAATAGAGTGAACAAAGGAGAAGCTAGTTTGGAAAAAAATTCTATGAACCTTCTGTTATAGCCAGCATGCCCTAAGAAGCTACGGACATCCTTCTGTGTCCCAGGAGTTGGTATATTTTCAATTACCTTGATTTTGGATGGATCTACCTAGATACCATCAGAAGAGATGAAGTCCCCCGCACTACACCTTCACTCATCATCATGTGGCACTTTTCAGTGCTTAAAGAGAGCTGGCTTTGTTCACAACATTTCAAGACCCTTTCTAAGTTCTTCAATGCTTCTTCATAACTATCACCATATGGAGGAAAGTCATCCATAAATATTTCCATGCAATCATTCACCATTTCTGAAAAGATTCCAATCACTGCTCTCTGAAATGTAGCTGGTGCGTTGCACAACCGAAAAGGAAGTACTTGGTATGCAAAAGTACCCCAGGGGCAAGTGAAAGTGGTTTTGTCTTGATCTTCTGGAGCAATCTGAATCTAGTTATAGCCACTAAAGCCATCAAGAAAGGAAAAATACTTTTTCCTAGACAAGGTATCAAGACCTGATTGATGAAAGGTAAGGGGAAATGGTCCTTCTGTGTTGCCTTATTCAATTCTTTGCAATCCACACAGACCCTCCATTTCCCATTCTTCTTTGGCACAATCAAAAGTGGGGAAACCCACTCACTGTCTGAAATTGGATATATAAATCCTGCTTCCAGAAGTTTATGAATTTCTTCTTTCACTATGTCTCTTAGGTTCGGGTTCATCCTTCGTTGTGGTTGACATACAAGCCTGGAGTCGCTCTTAATATAAATGTGATGGGTGCACAGATGAGAAGAAATTCCTTTCATGTCTATGTACTCCCAAGCGAAGTCTCCCTTACGTTGTTTCGGCAGAGTGACTAGCTGTTCTAGCTCATTAGGTGCCAGATTAGGATTGATATTCAATGTTTTTCTTGGCCCAATTTCTACTGGAACACTCTTCGAATTCTTAGGTACTGGAATTATACTATCATCGCCGGTTAGATTTTCTTCTGTAATATTTTCTTGTTATGTTGCAGCTAGAGTACTGTCCAAGATCTGATAGACACTTTGATTGACTGACGTGGGCTCACTAATGAAACTATTAATTGCATCATCCTTTGTTTCATGTTTAAACATTAAGGCTCTCCCTATGGTTAGTAGTGGATACACACCCTCTTCCTCCTCTAAATCTGTCCATAATGGAGTCTCAGCTTCTGTGCTTGGTCGAGCTGGAGGGTACAGGGTTAGGCTCTTGATCTCAGTTCCGTCTGAAATGGTCATAAATCCTGACCGACAGCTGATATAGGCATCTACTGTGGCCAACCACGGTCTTCCTAGGATCAATGGGTGTCCCCCAACCTGGGATTTCGACTATAACACCAAGAAATCCGTAGGGTACTCCCATGAGTCGACTGAGATCACGAGGTCATCTAGGATCCCTTCAGGCTTGATCATCGATCTATCATTAAGTTCCAAAACTGTAGGAGTTAGCCGAAGATTATTGAGTCCCAATTTCTTCACATTTTCTATGGTCATAACGTTAATAGCTACGCCTAAATCCACCAAGACATTTGGAATTTGTGTGTTCCCTATGTGAACTGTAACAGTCGGGTTCCCAGGGTCATAGTATTTTGCCACAAGAGCCTTCCCCATTACCAATTCTGAAAGCTTTCCCAACACATGGACAGTGGGGGGATCCCTGGGCCTTCTTCCTGGTTTCTTAACACACAAATCCTTAACCATCTTAGCATAAATGGGCACATCATGGAGGGCCTGTAATAGTGGGATTTTAACATACAAATTTTTCAACTCTCCCACGAGATCAAATCGGGGTTGTTCCACTGTTTTCTACAGTTGCAATCATTCAGGATATGGTGGTTCTCTATTCAACTGTGTAGGTTGTGACACATCATGTGTTTCTTCTTGAGTTTCAGCTGCTGCTTCAGTAGGAGTATCAACATCCTCAATAATGGGGCTTGCTGAACTAACCATGTTCTCATAGTGTTGATTTACTCCAGTTTCAATCACTAGGGGTGACACATTTTCAGTGATAATAGGCTCCACTACCATCCCTGATCGTAATTGTATATCATTGCAGGGAATCTGAGTAATGGAATACGCAGGCATGTTGGCAGTCTCAAATTGATGGACTGCTTTATTGTTTGGGTTTGGGTTAGGTTGTGCAGGTAGTTGTGGTCGAATTGGTGCATTCATAGGTGTGGCATTCCTTTGGAAAGGGAGTTGTGGTTGCTGATATTGTTCAGGAGGGTACTGTTGATACTGATTCTGGTGATGGGGAAAGTTATTTCCTTGGTAAGAGTTTCTCGAGTTGGAATTCCAAGGAGCTTGGTTTGACTGTTGTGGCCATGGTTTCCATGAATTAGGATTTTGCATTGGATTTTGGGATGGATGCCACTAGTTGCTAGAATAATGTGAAGGGAATTGTGTATTCATATTGTGCATATTGTTCATTCCATTCATATTATGCAAAAAAAATGTTGGATCTGCATTCATACCTTGGTTTCTAGGCTGCCATGGTTTCTTTTGTGCCATAAAGTATGTTGGCTCTACATCTGGAATAGATGCCCGCAGGACTGCTTTGACCTTAGGTAATGATGGAAACTCCTTAGTATCATGCTCGAGTTCACATATTCTACATACCTCTGCTTTGTCCAATGGGCATTCGTTCAGTGGATGCTTCTTCCTACATTTAGAACAGAATACCCCAGGTGTAAGATCTTCTACCACTTGTTTCTGTTTTTCCCTCATGACATCCAACTCTGAGGAAATGGAGCTCATCATGTCTGTTTTAAAGTTCTCCAGTAAGTTTCCTATTTCTGCTTGAGTGGCCCCTCCACTAGCTGAATTCTGAGTCCTAGTGAAGACATCCTAGTCTCGGTCTTTGTCTCGTTTGTTGGTTCTAGAAGATCCCCTGGAATACCTTCAACATAATTCAACAATATTTTCAAAAGGTTCCTTCGAGATATCCCCTTTTCCCAGCATATTCAACATATCAAGGCAATCTTCTCTAATTCCTCTTAGTAAGATAATCTTGAGCACATCCTTGTCAATCTCAACATGACCAGATCTTTGAAAATTGTACAGCAATCTTTCCACAAAGTCTTCCAAACTCTCTTCATCCTTATGAACCATCTTAAACAACTCTTCCTTTCTATCTCTAGTTCTACAATATTCTTGATACTTAGAAAGAAAGGTGTTTTTCATTTGGTCCCAAGTAGTAATGGTCTCACGACCCAGAATCATGAACTAGTGTAGAGCATTTCCCTTCAAGGTGGCTGGGAATAAATTCAGCTTCTGACCACTAGAGGTATAATCATAGCTGCGATAGAGGATATCAAACTCAAAATGAAATTCATCAGGATTCTCATGGGACATGACATGAAAATTCAGGAGAACTAATGGTGAGATATTCTTCATAGGGGCTGCTCCAGGTGTCTGGAGGATAGGGAATTCTAATGTAGCCACAGTATTACCAGGATAATTATTTTCTCCTTCTTCCTCCTGGTGATCCTCATGTTCATTCTCACCGCCCTGTTCTCTACCAGCCATGGTTCTGGTCCAGAAATTAACAGCTTCCTTTGTACGTTCTTCCTCTGCTTTAGCTTCTTCCTCTCTTCCCCTCGCCTTCTTTCTTCCTCTACTATTCTACGAGTCTCCAACCACACTTCCTTAGTAACTCTGTTTCTGTCTATATGATAGATCTCCTCTCTATCTGGTGCACCTACAACGCTTCCCTTATCTTCGAGAGGTTTACTTTCTGCAACAGGAGTTGAAGGTCCCGTTGTATTCTCCACTGTGGATGCTGAGTTTTCAAGATTGGGAGGAACAAAATTTCCCCTGTCTGTAGAGTTCCGCAGTGGTCTAGTGGAAGAATCAGCCCTAGAAATTATCTCATCAATGTACCTATTTCTTCCCTGACCTGCATTACGACCTCGACCTCTTCCACCTGCAATGTTAGTATTCAAGGGGGGTTCCCGATTTGTTTTTCTTGTATTCATGCATGCTGTAAGTAATTGAACTAAAATAAAATCAAATGAAACCAACTACTAACTCTGTCTATCTATTACCATTCCCCGGCAACGATGCCAAAATGTTAGTCACCCTATATGTTAGTTAATTAAAGCTAATACACAGGATGGTCAATATAAATTGTCAAACCCAAGAAGGTCTTTTATTTTAAAGGAAATAAGCACAGTCTATGCATAAACAGATCAAGCAGTTGATTTACTGAATATAGATAATGACCCTACCTATATGCTCAGCCAACTCATTCCATAAAAAAGCTAATCTAATTCATACATCTAAGAATCCAAAGTGAAACAACCTTCCTACAGAAATCAACCCAGCAAGTTAATGATCTAATAATAAAATGGAACTAGATTACTTTTGCAAGAAGTTAAATCCTATAATTATCAAACTACAGAATTCAATCTTTACCAAAATGATATATCTTGGCTACTATAACTCTACCATTATCTGTCGAATCTATGAATGCAATTGAAGATACAACATCAACCATAATTAAAATACAAGATTGAACTCTAACTGATAATTACTAGAAATCCTAGAAAGCATAAACAACTAAAAGATAATTGGAATTGAGCTTGGTTGTTACAGCTGATTAAAACACACATGCAATTAAATAAATTATCCTGCACAGTTGATTGTCACACCACTCTATTACAGCTATTCAAGATGCAATTATAAACTACTAGAAAGGAAAGCTAATCTCTGTTACAGCTACCAATAATATCTGCAATCATTCCACACCATACAACAGAAGTAAAACTAAACTAATCTACCTACTTAAACTGGCTATCTCTGTGAGAAGGCAGGCCCTGGCCTTCTAACAGAGACGTCGAGAGTCATAGCAAATTAAAAAGCAGAAATGAAGAACTCTGCTCTCATATTAATGATGGAAGATCGTGAGTCTCAATGCTCTGTTACAGCTTACACAAAGTGGTAATTGTCCAACCCCAGGCTACGAGAGCCTTCCAGAATTTATACAAGGAAAATACAGTTTCAGACCCACTATATTTGTGCAGCAATGAAGATCTATGATCTTCATGCTAGAGAGTTACAACTAACTGATACAACCATATTTAATAAGGTTGTTAATCATGAAGGATGTTGTTGCTTTAATAATTAATAGATCAACTGACTCAACAACTGGAATGCAACTTGTCGTCGCAGCTAGGCTCTGTTTCAGTGGAATCTGTTACAGTGAGGATCTGTTACAGCTTGCATGGAGAGTGTGATGTCCCTTGGAGTATGAGTAGCTGGTGCTTTGAAGAGTAGCAGCTGGCGCCACTTGGCTGATACACCTGCACTTTAGATTTTGACTAAATGAAATCACAAATGTTAGCATAAACCAAGGGTCAGGATCCGTAACCATAACAATCTTAGGCATAGTTAAATGAAACAATAATGACTTATACCTTGTCAGGATTGATGATTGATTTGAAAAAATGCATGTATATGGTTTACAAAATTAAAGTAAAATTTCGCAAAATGATGAAATAAGTATGGTAAAAAAGGGACATTTCCAGGGCCCAAAAATCTTGGGATGCTCTTGCGAGGTTTTGTGGTGACCACATGTAATAGCGTCGTGGGAGTGTAGCGTCCCCTTCCATCTATCCGATGCCAGGAAGAGAAACATGATCAATCTATCAGGCTTATTTGACAATCTTGGCCCCCATACATTACTCAATAATTCATAGTAATTTAAAACTTGTGTGTGTAGGCTCATACTTCAAATAAACACAGCGGAAATAAACATATTTGCAAGCACACAACAGTAATGCATCCTCATATCTAACACAGGCATATGATGATTCAACATCTAGGGATTCAAATCCATTCCAATGCTATTCATAGGCTTCATACCAATTCCATTAATCATGACTAAATATCATTCTGAATTAGCACAATGGAGAACACATAATGCATATAATTTATAACACAGATAACACTTATCTTGAAGGTGAAGTTTTCCAAACAACTGGCTATGTAAGAGCAACGTTCCATCCAACCATAGATCTTTAACCAGCTTGTATTCTTTCAGCCGAGAGATCACCCCCGAGCTAGGTTGCGTATCCACTAAGGAGGAACTAGCTAGGATCACTCATAGCCATGGTTTCACTCAACTACTATGTTAATCCAACACACAGTTGGGTTTGTCAAGCATATGGAAGACAATGGAGGGAAATGCTAAGCGAGTGAGCTCAACCATAGAGCTACAGGCATCTCAAATGAATTCAACAGTCAAGGCACCCACATTACCTACCACACCCAACACAAGGAAGGTCCCCTTCTCTGCTGCACAGTCCCTCAGGCATCCCTTCCCTCCAGTGCTCTTCAGGGTGTGCATAGAAAGGTCCAGCTGTTAATCCTTGAGATTCTAGCCTTCACTGGGTTTATAAAGCAAATCCAACCTCTGCTCAGTCATCCACAATTGGATTTCTCACAATTTTGTTCATCAAATAATTCAATCCTTTTCCAATGGATTTTGGGGTATCTAATCCTCTCAAATTTGCCCCAAGGTTCATACCTAAGGATCCCCCATTGGATTCTACTATCCAATACCAAATTTGGGCATTTTTTGCTCTTCGAAACGTGGGTTCTTTCAAAGTTGTGATTTCTAGTTTTTCTCCATGCTGGCAATTCGTTTTTGGATGAAAATTGATGCTGGTAACTTCCACAATGGAATGGGGATGAGGAAAAAGCAACTCTCATGAGGTAGAGTGACTTGTGGCATAAGAAAACAGAGACCTTACACTGCGAAACTAATTTTTGGGCTGCCCATGCTCCATTGAAGCCATGGACTGAAATCTTCAACTACTTCCTTACAACAGAAAATAAATGTCATCAAGGAAAGTCAAATGGGTTCTCACAATGAAATTTGGCAGCATATGGTTCATTCCCACAACCCCCTCACCACTCCCTAGTGGATACACATGGCCCCTTCTAATTGGTTGCTTCCATAGCCAGTTTTGGTATTTTATTGCAATATTAATATTTACATCAATTTACAATATTCCATGGCTTAATAACACATGGGTATCAAAATATCAAATACTTGCTTGATTTAAATAAAATTTGAACATACACTAGCGGGGCCTTGGCCTTGAGATCCATGCTAGGAAAACATACAACGCATGTATACAATATTTACATTAAAATCCAATACTTCACAGGGGTCAAAATTGGGGTATTATATTCCCCTCCCCCTTAGAACAACACTATTCTCAGTGTTCTCAAAACTGAACAAAAATGGGATGCCTCTCTCATGGCATCCTCCAGCTCCCATGTAGCCTCATCAGGACTAAGGTGCTCCCATTGGACCTTTACCTGCCCGATGGCTCTGTTCCAGAGCAAAGTGACCTTCTTGTCAAGGATGTGCATAGGCTCTACTTGGAACTCTCCCTCGGGTTCCACCTGTATCACATTCCAATCAATCATATGATTAGGATCATGTACATACTTCTTAAGCAAAGATACATGGAAAACGTTATAAGCTCTTATGTTAGCAGGCAATGCAAGTCTATATGCAACTAGCCCTATCCTATCTAGGAATTCAAATGGCCCACAATATCTTGGTGACAACTTAGCACAGCTCCCCAACTTGAGGGAACTCTTCCTTGGTTTCACTCTCAAATAGACATGATCCCCAATCTGAAATTCCTTATGCACTCTTTTCAAATCTGCATAACTCTTTTGCATGTCCTGAGCTGCCTTTAAATTCTGCCTGATCTTAGCAACTTCCTGTTCCATTTCCTTTATCATTTCTGGCCCAAGTACTACCTTGTTTACCGGGTTGTCCCAATTCACAGGAGTCCTGCACCCCTTGCCATACAATGCTTCAAATGGACTCATTCCCAAGGATGCATGATGTCCATTATTGTATGCAAATTCTACCAAGTGTAGGAAATCTTTCCACTTAGATGGTTTATCCATCACATACATTCTCAGCATGTCTTCAAGAACCTGATTCACCCTCTCAATTTGGACATCTGTTTGAGGATGATATGTTGTACTGAAATTCAATTTAGTTCCCAATTCCTAAAACAATCCCTTCCAAAAATTGGAAGTGAACTTTGTATCACAATCAGAAATTGTTGTCTTAGGAAATTCATGCAACTTGAATATCTCTCTCATGAAGATATTCACAATGTCATTAGCCTTGCGAGTGGACTTGACTGGAATAAAGTGAGCTACCTTTGATAGCTTGTCCACCACAACCATGATTGAATCATGCTTCTTCACTGTCATGGGAAAACCTGTTATAAAATCCATAGAGATCATTTCCAAATTCCATTCCGGAATGGGTAAGGGCTGCAACAATCCTGCTGGATGTTGGTGTTCTGCCTTGACTTTCTAGCACTTCTGACACCTAGCAATATACTCAGCTATGTCCTTATTCATACCATGCCAAAAGTATTGCTTTCTTGTTGTTGTTATAGTCTTCTGATATCTTGGATGTCCAGAGTATGGCATTTGATGAATTTCATCCATCACTAGCTTCTTCAAATCTGCACTATTTGGAATGTACAATCTATCCTTGTAGATGAGAATATTTTCTTCACCAAGCTAATATTCCGCACACTTTTCATCCACATTACCCTGCTGCAACTTCTCTTTAATTTGAAGGCAAGTTTCATCACTGTGCCGGGATTCAATAACTCTTGTCTTCAAGTCTGATTTACACATACTTACTGCTGCAACATGAAATTTTCTACTAAGAGCATTTGCAACCTTATTCTCCTTCCCTTTTACATGCTTAATTTCAAAATCAAATTCACAAAGGAACTCCATCCATCTAGCTTTTCTAGCATTCAAGTTTGGTTGATCAAACAAATACTTCAAGCTCATGTGGTCGGTCCTAAGCTCGAATCTTCTTCCCATCAAATAATGTCTCGACATCTTAAGAGCATGCACTATGGCTGCTAATTCTAAATCGTGTGTGGCATAATTATTTTCATGCTCTTTTAATTTCCTTGACTCATAGCAAATCACAACTCCTGACATGAGCACTCCACCTAGCCCTTCAATGCAAGCATCTGTGCATACTACAAAATCCTTCTTTGGATCTGCTATCTTCAAACAGGAGCGCTGGTAAGTAACTCCTTTAACTTCTGAAAACTTTTCTCACATTTTTCAGACCATATAAACTTGATGTTCTTTCTTTGCAATGAAGTGATCGGATGAGCTATCCTGGAGAAACCTTCAATAAACCTTCTATAGTAACCAACAAGACCCATAAAATATCTAATGTCTGAAACATTTCTCAGAGTTGACCAATCGATGATGGAATTAATCTTCTTCGGATCCACTGTAATTCCTTCTTCAGAAATGACATGACCCAAATATTGAATCCTCTTTTGGTAAAACTCACACTTGCTTAACTTGGCATATAGCCGATGTTCTCTAAGGACTTGCAACACCATCCTTAGATGCTCCTCATGTTCTTCTTTATTCCTTAAATAGACAAGAATGTCATCCAACAACACAATCACAAACTTATCCAAATATTTGTTGAATACACTATTCATGAGACACATGAACATGGCAGGTGCGTTGGTAAGACCAAATGGCACCACAGTAAACTCATAATGACCATATCTAGTTCTGAAAGCCATCTTGTGGATGTCTTCTTCTTTAATTCTCACTTGATGGTAGCCGGACCTCAGGTCAATCTTTGAAAACACTTTAGCTTCCTTCATTTGATCAAACAAGTCATCTATTCTTGGCAATGGATACTTATTCTTGACTGTCACTTTATTTAGCTGCCTGTAATCAATACACAGTCTTAAAGTCCCATATTTCTTCTTGACAAATAACACCGGTGCTCCCCAAGGTGACACACTAGGCCTGATATACCTTTTGTCCATTAATTCTTCCAGCTGCATCTTCAACTCTACCAACTCCGGTGTACTCATTCTATAAGGAGCTTTGGAATTTGGAACTGCCCCTGGAACAAGATCGATGGTAAAATCAATATCTCTCCTTGGTGGTAGTCCCGACACCTCATCCGAAAATACATCTTGGAATTCTTGCAACATTGGAAAGTTTTCAATCCTTGGTCCTTTGTCCTCTGACAAATCTGACATATGAACTGCATGTAATTGACAACCCTTCTTATAAAACTTTTTCAACTGTACGGCTGAAATTTGTCTTACTGAAACTTGCTTGGGAATTCCTTTACCAATCTTGGTCTTCCCTCTTCATTAATGCATTCAAGTGTTTTCTCATAATAGTCCAATTTGGCTCTATGTTTTTCCAACCAATCCATGCCAATCAATGCATCATACGATCCTAAAGGTAGCACATTTAAATCTGCATGTGTGTGGAGTCCATTCAATTCTATGGGGCACTCCACCACCACTTCACTAACCTTTCTCTTGGTCCCTGTGGCTACTTGAACTAGCCAAGATTTATTATGCTTCACTTTTCTAAAAGAACAACATTCAACCACTTTTGGAGAAACATAACTATGAGTAGATCCTAGGTCAATCAAAACAGAAATGGATTGCTTGGTAATCTTACCTTCAATTTCCACCACTGATGATTGATGGTCTGCTTGATAATTGTACAATGCTGCATAAATTCTAGGAGCTACCCTTGCCATGTCCTCCACTGTAGCTACTCCCTTTAAGTTATGCAACTTTCGGGGATTATCCTTCCGATGTGGACAGTCCTTCAACATGTAGTTTTCTCCACATCCCCAACACTGAAGTGGTCCCTTTGATGCTTTGTATGTTGCTACTGCTAGTTTGAATCCACTTCTTGCTTATTGCCCCTGTGGAAAGGTTTTAGGCTGACCTCTGAATGGTGGCTTGAAGCCACTTTTCTTTTGATCAAACCTCCCTCTTGGATTTCCTTTCCACGCTTGGTTAACCTCTGTTTTTTCTTTATTCTGCTCATAGCAATGCATTGCCATTCTAATGGCTTCATCAAGACTTGGTGGATTAACAAATTCAATCCTATCTCTGAAACTTTGAGGTAGACTCCCAAAAAAGCATTAGATTTTTACTCTCTCATCCTTGATATAGTAAACATACCTCAATAATTCCAAAAATTTGTGGGCATGCTCTTCCATAGATTTTTGTCCCAACTTGAGTTCATTAAACTCTTTTTTCTTACTGTCATAATACCTAGCAGAAAGGTGTTTCTCCTTGAAGTACTTTTTGAATCTCTCCCAACTGATCTTCCTCTCACTGATTCCTTTCACTTGCGAGAGATTGTCCCACCAAATTGAAGCTCTTCCATTTAGATTGTAAATGAAAATTCTGGCTTTCTCATTTCCTGAGTAGTCTTGAATTCTAAAATATTTCTTCATTCCAAGAAGCCATGCCTTTGCCTCTTGGCTAGTCTTGTCTTCTCCATCAAATGTGGGAGGCCTTGCCTTCCTGAATTCTCCCTGTGGTATGCCTTTGAACTTCTTTCCTCCATCAAATCTCTTAGGTGCATGCCTTGGACTTCTTTGAGAACCTCTAGATTCGCATGATCTGCTGGAAGAAGATCTAGAGGAAGGTGTTCTATGCTTCTTGCTCACAGCACTCTTCCTTCGGCTTGGAGTCCTCTTCTTTGAACGGCCTCTAGAGGGACTCTCTACCTCTCTTCCTTCTTCACCTACATTGCTTGGTTTGGATCCAATGTTTATCCTCTGCTGCATATTAGTGAGGCTTTGCAAAATAGCAGCATTGAGTTGGTGTTGTTCTTCTTGAGCCTTCATCAATCTTTCATTGAAGCTCACCATGGTTTCAACCAAATTCTGAGGAGTCACCTGCTCCCTTCTCCCATGAGATTTAGTCTCAGCATTCTCTTCATGCACATTTTCTCCCAGGACATCTTCTTCATGCTCATAAGGATCTTGAGCATCATTTATGGTCACCATTTTTCCTGTATGCTACCTCTGCTACAATTATTAATTTTATGAGCTGTAAGCACTGTGTATTATGAAAATATTTGTTAAACATCATAAGAATGCATCTAGAAATATACAACAATTAATATTTAACACAATCAAACTTATGGAATAATTCACATAGCCGTTATGCATTCATTTCTTTTGCCCATTCATGCAATTCTGGAAATTACCCATACTGTCAACTATATGTCGGAAACAGTCACTAGCACTTTTAGGTTTTAAATATCTATGGATACGATGGCCCCATCCAAATTCCGGTTATGTGCCCTTATTCCTTGTTGGATAAGCTTTCAAATGCCTTTCCACTTGATCCATTCCGACATCGGGTGTGGAAACTACGTTAATTAAAAAATGACAACTTTCACCCCAATTCTACACATTTTTACACAGTTGTAAAAATATTATGAATTGCCAACTTCAGCCACCTGTGGAAGAAAATCTATGAAGAATCACGAAACCTTTTCTACCGGGAGAAGTTAGTCCATATAACAAGGAACGCTCAAAAACTCGCGGATCTCTATTATGATGCTCCATTCATCTTCTATAAAATTATGGGTTTGACTACTTTCTACTTTTCAATTTTTTCCAAAATTTCAAATTTTGGGCCAAAAATGGCTATTTCCCAAACGGTGCATTTCTAGGAAATCTTTGTCTAATGAAATATGTCTGATTTGCTGAGAATATGAAATTTTAAGTTCAGTAATTTTCTTGATTCCGAATTATAGGGTCATTTTCATGTTAGGATATTTAGACACTTAGGAGTTAGTTAAGATCAACTTGTGTAATGTATCCGTTAGGGATAGTGTGGTTCTTTAGTATGCATTAATATGCATTTGTAAATACTTAATCCGACGGTCACAATATGTTCCCGACATAGAGTGATCCGACGGCTCAACTTCTCTTAGATCAAACCTAACCTTGATCCGTGGCTTAACACCCGATTGGTCCATGATTTCTATTTAAAGAGAATGGAGGGTCATTGTTTAGTTGATCGATTATGAGAAGCTCATTTGTAACTTTCTTTCTTTGCATAATAAATTGTCCCGTAGAAGCTATTTGGCCGGGGCCATGGAGTGTTTTCCTCAAGAGGGTTTAAACCACGTCAAAACATCGGTGTGTTGATCTGTGATCTGTTTGTGTGAAGTGGTTGCTCTTGGTGTTCGGTTCTTTGGTAGTACCCTGTGTACCCGAACATGGTATCATATCTTTTATGAAGTGCCGCTTCCGGTTATGATCTAGATCTTGAACTGCTGTTGCCGAAACTCGAAAGGGTTTCTAGTTCTGGTATTTCTGTTCATTTCTGGGCTGTGGGAGGTGTTCCATTGCGTCTGGAGCGTCGTTTTCATTGGGAAATAGTTTTCGTTTGATCGAAAACGGTTCCCGATTGCTCCAGAAACGCGTATTTCATCAGATCTGAAGGTATAATGTTACAGTGACGCATTTTTATTATTATTTCGTTTTTTGGGAAAGAAAAAAAAAATCTCATATTTCATCTTTTTTTACTGTTAGATTTTTTTTGGTTCGGATTGTTGCTTTCCCGTCTGCGTATACTCTTTGCCGTGCACCTTGAGCGATCTCGGCAAATCAGAAACAGAGAGAAAACGTAGACTTTCCGGGCAAGCTAACAAGATCTAACTTCACAAGTGTGGAGAAGTTTTTTTTGTTTCGATTTGTGGCTTGTTTTGCAGGAAAAAGGGCAAGCATAGAAACCGAGCAAGAAGAGTAAAAAAAAAATAGCCCCCTTCCTCATTCCCATATTTTACATACCTTTTAATCTAGCTCACTTGGTTCAAAGTTGCTTTATTCCTTAATAGGTCTTGAGTTCAAGTCTTAGAAAGTTACTTTTAAAAGAAAAAGTGCATGCAATTTCTAATTTCAAGTTACTTTATTGTAAAAGTGCAACTCACTTAAATAATAAAAAATAAAAATACAAGTGAGTCACTTAAGTTTTTTATTGTTGCACTATTTAAAAGTAATATCATTGAAAAAGTGAAATCACTTATTTTACAAAAGTGGTTCACTTAAAGCAACTTTCTTGTAAAGTGATTGTAAAAAGCTCTATCTTGGGAAGAGGGGTGTTTTGTTTTGCTGGACATTCTCTAGCTGCCACGTCACTATTGGGGACATCTTCAACAGTTTCTTTGTTCAAGCATAACTTCATCATACAGAGTCAGTTTTCAGTGCCGTTTTTTTTGAAACCGCCTATTTTTTCGAGATCTTCACATCCAGACTATTGGTTTCTACTTTTACATCCATTAATTTAAAAATATGGCCTCCCATTGTGATATTCTACTTAACAGTTCCAACTATTTCTCATGGAAATCTCGTATGGAGGATGTTCTACGAAGTAGGGGACTTTTCAGAATTACCACAGGGAAAGAAAAAGAACTCACTGATGATGATAAGAAAATAAAATGGGCAAATAGATGTGATGAAGCTCGTGGATTGATTGGGATATCAATCTCTACTGATTTGCGATTCCACATATCTGGAATTAATGAACCTAATACTGCTTGGGACAAGTTGGAATCTATGTTTGGTAAACACAATGAAATTCGAGGTCACCAACTCGAAAATGAGTTGATTTCCTTAAATCCAAGTGACTTTTCTATTGAATATTGTAACTTCTAAGAATATTATATTTGTATATTATTTATTCCGGAGATGTTCCATACCTCCGATGTGATTATACTATGAATCCGGAGATGTTTATTCCTCTGGATTGGTTGTGTTAACTAGGGTTATTAGACCCACCATGTGGGGGTCGTCCCAGTCAGTTATAATAGGGTATTTAACCTAATGGTTAAATACGATCCTACATGTACTTGTGTAAAATACATGTCAGTGTAGTGTATAAATAGAGGAGGTATGTTCCTCATTTGACACACTCACTCACTTTTGAAAGATAGCGCACTTGTCTGGGAGATTTGCTAAGGAGACAAAGTAGGAGGGAGCACATCTTGTATTTTGGTTGATCATCTTATTGAGGAAAGCTTTGCTGGGTTTTCTACCCCATGAGGGTTTCCCAGGGTATATTCTGTGTCTATCTTCTGATTATGTTTCTTTCAGTGATCTTGATAGTCTATTTGGTTTAAACTTAACATGGTATCAGAGCTAGACTGAATAGGACATCTTTCACAAGGTAAGAATACCTCTCTCTCTCTCTCCGGTGAAAGTTACGGTTTCAGCAAAACGTTGGTATTATTGAATTTTGGTTACATGGCTGGATGGCCATCTTCAATACCTTTCTTTTAAGCCCTAGATCGAACTTTTTGGTTGGGTAGAACTCCGGGAAATCAAAACCCTAGTTCTACCAAAAGTGCGATAAGTCAGAATTTGGGTTCAGAAAAAAGTTGGCATTTTTGAATTCTGATTACATGGCTGGATATTCCTTCTCAAGACTATTCTTTTGAGCCCTAGATCGAACTTTTTGGTTGGGTAGAACTCCGGGAAAGTCAAACCCTAATTCTACCAAAAGTGTGATAAAATTCTGTTCTAGATTCCGGAAAAGTGAAAAGTAACATTTCCAGGTAAGTCTACTCTGTCTCTTGGACTCCCCCAAGAGAAGATGGCTCCAAACACTAAGTTTGAAGACAAGCTAGAAGGTATAGAGAATTTTCGAGCATGGAAATACAGAATTGGTCTCATTCTTGAAGAGAATGATCTTGCTCATTATATCAAGGAAGAAGTTGCAGAACCAGAAGCAGATGAAGCCAAAGAAAAGCACAGGAAGGATTTGATTAGGGAAAAGAGAATCATAGTTGATTCTATTAAAGACCACTTGATTCCCCAAGTGGCCTCCAAGAAGACTCCAAAGGAAATGTATGATGCCCTAGGAAGAATGTATGAAGAAAAGAACATCAATAGGAAGATGAATCTAAGGACTCAATTGAAGAGTACCAAGATGCACAAAGGAGAATCCATTCAAGACTACTTCTCAAGGGTTTCACAAATCAAGGAACAACTAGATGCAATTGGTGATACTCTTGATGAGGATGAACTTGTGATGACTGCTCTCAATGGTCTCACTAGACCTTGGGAATCCTTCATACAAACCATGTGTGCTAGGAAAGAGAGCATGAAGTTTGATATAGTATGGGAGGATTGTGTTCAAGAAGAAGCTAGGGTAGCCAACAGAGAAGCTCTTCTCAAAGAGGATGACCAAGCTTTGGCCACCCATACCAAAAGAAGAAGAATAGGTCATCTCAAGAAAGTTGACCATAAAGGATCTCACACTTCTCTAGACCTAAAAAGAGAAAAGGACCATTTCCAGTAAGAGATCTTTCCACAGTCAAATGCTACAACTGTGATAAGCTAGGACACATCACTAGATTTTGTCTGTCACAAAAGAAGAAGTTTGTCCGCAAAAGACACCATGCACATATGGCAGAAAATGATAGTGAAGAAGAAGAAGAGGAAGAAGATGAAGAAGAAGAAGAGGTAGAGGTAAGGCCTAAAAGGAAAAGATATAAGGTGAAGAAAGAAGATCCAGAAGAATATGTTCTATTCTCTGCACTCTCTGGATCTGTATCTCCTGGAGAAGATACATGGCTCATTGACAGTGGTGCTTCTAAGCACATGACAAGTCAAAGGAAGACCTTCTCAAATCTTGAAGAAAAGTCTTCTACACAAAAGGTATCTCTAGGAGATGACTACCAATATCCCATCAAAGGAATTGGTGAAGCTAGCTATAAGCTAGATTCAGGAACACCCTTGAAGATGAAAGACATTTTATATGTACTAGGTTTAAAGAAGAACCTTCTCTCTATCTCAGCACTAGATAAGAAAGGTTTTAGAGTATCTTTCATAGATGGACAAGTACTCATGTGGTCCAAAGGAAAGACAATTAAAGATGCAATTGTTATTGGTGAAGAAGAAGGAGGTCTCTATAAGCTCAAGGGCCATCCAGAAGCTGCCCTTGCTCATGAGATCTCTAGCCCCAGTGAGCTATGGCATAGAAGATTAGCTCACATCAACTATAAAGCCTTACCCTATGTAAGCAAGGTAGTAATAGGATTACCAGATTTGAAAGCTGATCATGACGACTCATGTAAAGGGTGTAAGAAAGGGAAAAATATCAAGAACCCCTTTCCAAAGAGTGAAACAAAGACTAAGAACATTTTAGAGCTAATACACTCAGATGTATGTGGACCAATGCCCACCACTTCTCTAAGTGGGTTTGAATACTATCTTTCATTCATTGATGACCATTCAAGGAAAACTTGGATATACTTCCTGAAAGGTAAGAATGAAGTCTTTGAAAAATTCAAAGAGTTCAAGGCTCTAATAGAAAATCTATCAGATAAGAGAATCAAAATTCTCAGAACAGATAATGGCGGAGAATTTACCTCAAAGGAATTTGAGGACTTTTGTAAAGAAGTTGGAATTAAAAGGGAACTAACTACTCCATACAATCCCCAACAAAATGGGGTGGCTGAAAGGAAAAATAGAACAATCATGGAAGCTGTAAAGACCATGATACATGACCAAGATCTTCCCATGTATCTATGGGCTGAAGCAGCCAAGACAGCAGTATATGTGCAAAATAGATTATCTCATAGTGCTCTTGATTTCAAAACTCCAGAAGAAGTGTTTACAGGTAAGAAGCCTGAGGTAAGTCATCTTAAAATATTTGGGTGTCCTGTGTACATCCACATTCCAAAAGAAAAGAGAACCAAGTTGGACCCTTCTGGTAAGAAGGGGATTTTTGTTGGTTATTGTGAATCATCCAAAGCCTTCAGAATTTACATTACAGGTTTTCATCACATAGAAATAAGTAGAGATGTAACGTTTGATAAAGAAGCAGCTCTCAAGAAATCCAGGAAGTGCCAACTTGAAGAAATCTATGAAGAAGATACTTCTCCCAGAATCACAGAGGCTGTGCCCATTCCTGAAGATGATTCTCCAGAGGATCATGATATGTTGGAACCACAAGAGCCTCCTATTTCAGACTTATCTAAGAAAAGAAGGCCAGCATGGGCTAGAGATATTATTCAAGGGGCTGAAAGATATGGAGCTCCTGAAGGCTCCACTAGAGAAAGAAAGAAACCAAAGCTAGTGTTCAACTACATGGCTTTAATGTGTGATCTTGTGGATCAACTACCTACCAACTATGAAGAGGCAGCTCAGAAGAAAGAATGGGTAGAAGCAATGACAGAAGAATATCAGTCAATAATGAAAAATGATGTTTGGGATATACTCCCCAAACCAAAAGATAAAAGTGTGGTTTCTTCCAAATGGATCTTCAAGATAAAACATGCTGCAGATGGTAGCATTGAAAAATACAAGGCAAGATTTGTAGCCAGAGGATTCTCTCAGAAGGAGGGAATTGACTATGAAGAAACAATTTCTCCAGTTGCTAGGTATACTTTAATTAAAACTATCATGGAACTTGCATCCATGATGAAGTGGAAATTACACCAAATGGTTGTTAAGACAGCTTGTCTAAATGGTGTAATTGAGGAAGAAGTATACATAGAGCAACCACAAGGGTTTGAGGTTAATGACGGAAGGACTCATGTATGCAAACTGAAAAAGGCATTATATGGGTTGAAACAAGCTCCCAGGGCTTGGTACGGAAGGATTGACAATTTCTTAACTAGCATGGGCTTTACCAAAAGTAAAGCTGACCCCAATCTTTATCTCAAGGTGATGGATGATGAACCAGTTATATTGTTGTTATATGTAGATGATCTATTTCTAACTGGAAATGAGAAACAAATTATTGAAAGCAAGAAGAATCTTTCTTCAGAATTTGAGATGAAAGATCTCGGATTAATGCACTACTTCTTAGGCTTAGAAGTATGGCAAGAACCAAAAGGAATCTTTCTAAATCAAGGTAAGTATACTGTGGAGATTCTCAAAAGATTTGATATGTTGGAGTGTAAAGCCATGGCCATTCCCATGGACTCCAACTTGAAGTTGTTAGTTAATGATTCATCAGAATTAGTGGACATAACCTTATACAGACAAATCATTGGATCATTGATATACTTAACTAATACTAGGCCTGATATATGCTTTGTTGTAAATACCCTAAGTCAGTATCTAGTAGAACTTAGAAAGGTCCACTTAATAGCTGCAAAGCATGTAATGAGGTACCTAAAAGGTACATTAGATTTTGGCCTATATTATCTCGGAGGTCATGAACTCAGGTTACATGGTTACTCAGATTCTGACTAGGCAGGTAGTGTCTCAGACAGAAAAAGTACCTCAGGTGGATGTTATGGTCTTGGATCTGCCATGATTTCCTGGTTCAGCAAGAAACAATCTAGTGTGGCTCTCAGTACTGCTAAAGCAGAATATATAGTTGCCTGCTCTGCCAGCTGTGAAGCAGTATGGCTTCGAAAACTTTTATCTGGAGTGTTTGACTTAGAAATGGATCCCACTGTGATTATGTATGATAATCAAAGCTGCATCAAGATGACTGAAAATCCTGTGTTTCACGATAAGTCAAAACACATAGAGATCCGATACTTTTATATACGAGATATGGTGCAGAGAGGAGCTATCAAGCTCGAGTATATAAGCACTGAGGATCAAATTGCTGATATCTTGACCAAACCTCTGTCTCGAGTAAAGTTTGAACAAAGGAACTCCATCCATCTAGATTTCCTAGCATTCAAGTTTGGTTGATCAAACAAATACTTCAAGCTCATGTGGTCGGTCCTAAGCTCGAATCTTCTTCCCATCAAATAATGTCTCGACATCTTAAGAGCATGCACTATGGCTTCTAATTCTAAATCGTGTGTGGCATAATTATTTTCATGCTCTTTTAATTTCCTTGACTCATAGCAAATCACAACTCCTTCTTGCATGAGCACTCCACCTGGCCCTTCAATGCAAGCATCTGTGCATACTACAAAATCCTTCTTTGGATCTGCTATCTTCAAAACAGGAGCGCTGGTAAGTAACTCCTTTAACTTCTGAAAATTTTTCTCACATTTTTCAGACCATATAAACTTGATGTTCTTTCTTTGCAATGAAGTGATCGGATGAGCTATCCTGGAGAAACCTTCAATAAACCTTCTATAGTAACCAACAAGACCCATAAATATCTAATGTCTGAAACATTTCTCAGAGTTGACCAATCGATGATGGAATTAATCTTCTCCGGATCCACTGTAATTCCTTCTTCAGAAATGACATGACCCAAATATTGAATCCTCTTTTGGTAAAACTCACACTTGCTTAACTCGGCATATAGCTGATGTTCTCTAAGGACTTGCAACACCATCCTTAGATGCTCCTCATGTTCTTCTTTATTCCTTAAATAGACAAGAATGTCATCCAACAACACAATCACAAACTTATCCAAATATTTGTTGAATACACTATTCATGAGACACATGAACATGGCAGGTGCGTTGGTAAGACCAAATGGCACCACAGTGAACTCATAATGACCATATCTAGTTCTGAAAGCCATCTTGTGGATGTCTTTTTCTTTAATTCTCACTTGATGGTAGCCGGACCTCAGGTCAATCTTTGAAAACACTTTAGCTTCCTTCATTTGATCAAACAAGTCATCTATTCTTGGCAATGGATACTTATTCTTGACTGTCACTTTATCTAGCTGCCTGTAATCAATACACAGTCTTAAAGTCCCATCTTTCTTCTTGACAAATAACACCGGTGCTCCCGAAGGTGACACACTAGGCCTGATATACCTTTTGTCCATTAATTCTTCCAGCTGCATCTTCAACTCTACCAACTCCGGTGTACTCATTCTATAAGGAGCTTTGGAATTTGGCACTGCCCCTGGAACAAGATCGATGGTAAAATCAATATCTCTCCTTGGTGGTAGTCCCGACACCTCATCCGAAAATACATCTTGGAATTCTTGCAACATTGGAAAGTCTTCAATCCTTGGTCCTTTGTCCTCTGACGAATCTGACATATGAAGTGCATGTAATTGACAACCCTTCTTATAAAACTTTTTCAACTGTACGGCTGAAATTTGTCTTACTAAAACTTGCTTGGGAATTCCTTTACCAATCTTGGTATTCCCTCTTCATTAATGCATTCAAGTGTTTTCTCATAATAGTCCAATTTGACTCTATGTTTTTCCAACCAATCCATGCCAATCAATGCATCATACGATCCTAAAGGTAGCACATTTAAATCTGCATGTGTGTGGAGTCCATTCAATTCTATGGGTCACTCCACCACCACTTCTCTAACCTTTCTCTTGGTCCCTGTGGCTAATTGAACTAGCCAAGATTTATTATGCTTCACTTTTCTAAGAGAACAACATTCAACCACTTTTGGAGAAACATAACTATGAGTAGATCCTGGGTCAATCAAAACAGAAATGGATTGCTTGGTAATCTTACCTTCAACTTCCACCACTGATGATTGATGGTATGGTTGATGATTGTCCAATGCTGCATCAATTCTAGGCGCTGCCCTTGCCATGTCCTCCACTGTAGCTGCTCCCTTTAAGTTATGCAACTTTCGGGGATTATCCTTCCGATGTGGACAGTCCTTCAACATGTGGTTTTCTCCACATCCCCAACATTGAAGTGGTCCCTTTGATGCTTTGTATGTTGCTACTGCTAGTTTGAATCCACTTCTTGCTTATTGCCCCTGTGGAAAGGTTTTAGGCTGACCTCTAAATGGTGGCTTGAAGCCACTTTTCTTTTGATCAAACCTCCCTCTTGGATTTCCTTTCCATGCTTGGTTAACCTCTGTTTTTTCTTTATTCTGCTCATAGCAATGCATTGCCATTCTAATGGCTTCATCAAGACTTGGTGGATTAACAAATTCAATCCTATCTCTGAAACTTTGAGGTAGACTCCAAAAAAAGCATTAGATTTTTACTCTCTCGTCCTTGATATAGTAAACATACCTCAATAATTCCAAAAATTTGTGGGCATGCTCTTCCATAGATTTTTGTCCCAACTTGAGTTCATTAAACTCTTTTCTCTTACTGTCATAATACCTAGCAGAAAGGTGTTTCTCCTTGAAGTACTTTTTGAATCTCTCCCAACTGATCTTCCTCTCACTGATTCCTTTCACTTGCGAGAGATTGTCCCACCAAATTGAAGCTCTTCCATTTAGATTGTAAATGGCAATTCTGGCTTTCTCATTTCCTGAGTAGTCTTGAATTCTAAAATATTTATTCATTCCAAGAAGCCATGCCTTTGCCTCTTGGCTAGTCTTGTCTTCTCCATCAAATGTGGGAGGCCTTGCCTTCCTGAATTCTCCCTGTGGGATGCCTTTGAACTTCTTTCCTCCATCAAATCTCTTAGGTGCATGCCTTGGACTTCTTTGAGAACCTCTAGATTCGCATGATTTGCTGGAAGAGGATCTAGAGGAAGGTGTTCTATGCTTCTTGCTCACAGCACTCTTCCTTCGGCTTGGAGTCCTCTTCTTTGAACGGCCTCTAGAGGGACTCTCTGCCTCTCTTCCTTCTTCACCTACAATGCTTGGTTTGGATCCAATGTTTATCCTCTGCTGCATATTAGTGAGGCTTTGCAAAATAGCAGCATTGAGTTGGTGTTGTTCTTCTTGAGCCTTCATCAATCTTTCATTGAAGCTCACCATGGTTTCAACCAAATTCTTAGGAGTCACCTGCTCCCTTCTCCCATGAGATTTAGTCTCAGCATTCTCTTCATGCACATTTTCTCCCAGGACATCTTCTTCATGCTCATAAGGATCTTGAGCATCATTTATGGTCACCATTTTTCCTGTATGCTACCTCTGCTACAATTATTAATTTTATGAGCTGTAAGCACTGTGCATTATGAAAATATTTGTTAAACATCATAAGAATGCATCTAGAAATATACAACAATTAATATCTAACACAATCAAACTCATGGAATAATTCACATAGCCGTTATGCATTCATTTCTTTTGCCCATTCATGCAATTCTGGAAATTACCCATACTATCAACTATATGTCGGAAACAATCACTGGCACTTTTAGGTTTTAAATATCTATGGATACGATGGCCCCATCCAAATTTCGGTTATGTGCCCTTATTCCTTGTTGGATAAGATTTCAAATGCCTATCCACTTGATCCATTCCGACATCGGGTGTGGAAACTACGTTAATTAAAAAATGACAACTTTCACCCCAATTCTACACATTTTTACACAGTTGTAAAAATATTATGAACTGCCAACTTCAGCCACCTGTGGAAGAAAATCTATGAAGAATCACGAAACCTTTTCTACCAGGATAAGTTAGTCCATATAACAAGGAACGCTCAACAACTCGCGGATCTCTATTATGATGCTCCATTCATCTTCTATAAAATTATCGGTTTGACTACTTTCTACTTTTCAAATTTTTCCAAAATTTCAATTTTTTCCAAAATTTCAATTTTTTCCAAAATTTCAATTTTTTCCAAAATTTCAATTTTTTCCAAAATTTCAAATTTTGGGCCAAAAATGGCTATTTCCCAAACGGTGCATTTCTAGGAAATCTTTGTCTAATGAAATATGTCTGATTTGCTGAGAATATGAAATTTTGAGTTCAGTAATTTTCTTGATTCCGAATTATAGGGTCATTTTCATGTTAGGATATTTAGACACTTAGGAGTTAGTTAAGATCAACTTGTGTAATGTATCCGTTAGGGATAGTGTGGTTCTTTAGTATGCATTAATATGCATTTGTAAATACTTAATCCGACGGTCACAATATGTTCTCGACATAGAGTGATCCGACAACTCAACTTCTCTTAGATCAAACCTAACCTTGATCCGTGGCTTAACACCTGATTGGTCCATGATCTCTATGAAAAGAGCATGGAGGGTCATTGTTTAGTTGATCGATTATGAGAAACTCATTTGTAACTTTCTTTCTTTGCATAATAAATTGTCCCGTAGAAGCTATTTGGCCAGGGCCGTGGAGTGTTTTCCTCAAGAGGGTTTAAACCACGTCAAAACATCGGTGTGTTGATCTGTGATCTGTTTGTGTGAAGTGGTTGCTCTTGGTGTTCGGTCCTTTGGTAGTACCCTGTGTACCCGAACATGGTATCATATCTTTTATGAAGTGCCGCTTCCGGTTATGATCTAGATCTTGAACTGTTGTTGCCGAAACTCAAAAGGGTTTCTAGTTCTGGTATTTCTGTTCATTTCTGGGCTGTGGGAAGTGTTCCATTGCGTCTGGAGCGTCATTTCCATTGGAAAATAGTTTTCGTTTGATCGAAAACGGTTCCCGATTGCTCCAGAAACGCGTATTTCATCAGATGTGAAGGTATAATGTTACAATGACGCATTTTTATTATTATTTCGTTTTTTGGGAAAAAAAAAAAAAAAATCTCATATTTCATCTTTTTTTACTGTTAGATTTTTTTGGTTCGGATTGTTGCTTTCCCGTCTGCGTATGCTCTTTTCCGTGCACCTTGAGCGATCTTGGCAAATCAGAAACAGAAAGGGAAAGGGTTTTTCTCGGCTGCGTATGCTCTTTGCCATGCACCTTGCGCGATCTCGGCAAATCAGAAACAGAGAGAAAACGTAGACTTTCCGGGCAAGCTAACAAGATCTAACTCCACAAGTGTGGAGAAGTTTTTTTTGTTTCGATTTGTGGTTTGTTTTGTAGGAAAAAGGGCAAGCACGCAAACCGAGCAAGAAGAGTAAAAAAAAAATAGCCCCCTTCCTCATTCCCATATTTTACATACCTTTTAATCTAGCTCACTTGGTTCAAAGTTGCTTTATTCCTTAATAGGTCTTGAGTTCAAGTCTTAGAAAGTTACTTTTAAAAGAAAAAGTGCATGCAATTTCTAATTTCAAGTTACTTTATTGTAAAAGTGCAACTCACTTAAATAATAAAAAATAAAAATACAAGTGAGTCACTTAAGTTTTTTATTGTTGCACTATTTAAAAGTAATATCATTGAAAAAGTGAAATCACTTATTTTACAAAAGTGGTTCACTTAAAGCAACTTTCTTGTAAAGTGATTGTCAAAAGGTCCATCTTGGGAAGAGGGGGGTTTTGTTTTGCTGGACATTCTCTCGCTGCCACGTCACTATTGGGGACATCTTCAACAGTTTCTTTGTTCAAGCATAACTTCATCATACAGAGTCAGTTTTCAGTGCCATTTTTTTTTAAACCGCCTATTTTTTCGAGATCTTCACATCCAGACTATTGGTTTCTGCTTTTACAGCCATTAATTTAAAAATATGGCCGCCCATTGTCATATTCTACTTAACAGTTCCAACTATTTCTCATGGAAATCTCGTATGGAGGATGTTCTACGAAGTAGGGGACTTTTCAGAATTACCACAGGGAAAGAAAAAGAACTCACTGATGATGATGAGAAAATAAAATGGGCAAATAGATGTGATGAAGCTCGTGGATTGATTGGGATATCAATCTCTACTGATTTGCGATTTCACATATCTGGAATTGATGAACCTAATACTGCATGGGACAAGTTGGAATCTATGTTTGGTAAACACAATAAAATTTGAGGTCACCAACTCGAAAATGAGTTGATTTCCTTAAATCCAAGTGACTTTTCTATTGAATATTGTAACTTCTAAGAATATTATATTTGTATATTATTTATTCCGGAGATGTTCCATACCTCCGATGTGATTATACTATGAATCCGGAGATGTTTATTCCTCCGGATTGGTTGTGGTAACTAGGGTTATTAGACCCACCATGTGGGGGTCGGCCCAGTCAGTTATAATAGGGTATTTAACCTAATGGTTAAATACGATCCTACATGTACTTGTGTAAAATACATGTCAGTGTAGTGTATAAATAGAGGAGGTATGTTCCTCATTTGACACACTCACTCACTTGTGAAAGATAGCGCACTTGTCTGGAAGATTTGCTGAGGAGACAAAGTAGGAGGGAGCACATCTTGTATTTTGGTTGATCATCTTATTGAGGAAAGCTTTGCTGGGTTTTCTACCCCATGAGGGTTTCCCAGGGTATATTCTGTGTCTATCTTGTGATTATGTTTCTTTCAGTGATCTTGATAGTCTATTTGGTTTAAACTTAACATGGTATCAGAGCTAGACTGAATAGGACATCTTTCACAAGGTAAGAATACCTCTCTCTCTCTCTCCGGTGAAGGTTACGGTTTCAGCAAAAATTTGGTATTATTGAATTTTGGTTACATGGCTGGATGGCCATCTTCAATACCTTTCTTTTAAGCCCTAGATCGAACTTTTTGGTTGGGTAGAACTCCAGGAAATCAAAACCCTAGTTCTACCAAAAGTGCGATAAGTCAGAATTTGGGTTCAGAAAAAAGTTGGCATTTTTGAATTCTGATTACATGGCTGGATATTCCTTCTCAAGACTATTCTTTTGAGCCCTAGATCGAACTTTTTGGTTGGGTAGAACTCCGGGAAAGTCAAACCCTAATTCTACCAAAAGTGCGATAAAATTCTGTTCTAGATTCCGGAAAAGTGAAAAGTAACATTTCCAGGTAAGTCTACTCTGTTTCTTGGACTCCCCCAAGAGAAGATGGCTCCAAACACTAAGCTTGAAGACAAGCTAGAAGGTATAGAGAATTTCCGGGCATGGAAATACAGAATTGGTCTCATTGTTGAAGAGAATGATCTTGCTCATTATATCAAGGAAGAAGTTGCAGAACCAGAAGGAGATGAAGCAAAAGAAAAGCACAGGAAGGATTTGATTAGGGAAAAGAGAATCATAGTTGATTCTATTAAAGACCACTTGATTCCCCAAGTGGCCTCCAAGAAGACTCCAAAGGAAATGTATGATGCCCTAGGAAGAATGTATGAAGGAAAGAACATCAATAGGAAGATGAATCTAAGGACTCAATTTAAGAGTACCAAGATGCACAAAGGAGAATCCATTCAAGACTACTTCTCAAGGGTTTCACAAATCAAGGAACAACTAGATGCAATTGGTGATACTCTTGATGAGGATGAACTTGTGATGACTGCTCTCAATGGTCTCACTAGACCTTGGGAATCCTTCATACAAACCATGTGTGCTAGGAAAGAGAGCATGAAGTTTGATATAGTATGGGAGGATTGTGTTCAAGAAGAAGCTAGGGTAGCCAACAGAGAAGCTCTTCTCAAAGAGGATGACCAATCTTTGGCCACCCATACCAAAAGAAGAAGAATAGGTCATCTCAAGAAAGTTGACCACAAAGGATCTCAACACTTCTCTAGACCTAAAAAGAGAAAAGGACCATTTCCAGTAAGAGATCTTTCCACAGTCAAATGCTACAACTGTGATAAGCTAGGACACATCTCTAGATTTTGTCCGTCACAAAAGAAGAAGTTTGTCCGCAAAAGACACCATGCACATATGGCAGAAAATGATAGTGAAGAAGAAGAAGAGGAAGAAGATGAAGAAGAAGAAGAGGTAGAGGTAAGGCCTAAAAGGAAAAGATATAAGGTGAAGAAAGAAGATCCAGAAGAATATGTTCTATTCTCTGCACTCTCTGGATCTGTATCTCCTGGAGAAGATACATGTCTCATTGATAGTGGTGCTTCTAAGCACATGACAAGTCAAAGGAAGACCTTCTCAAATCTTGAAGAAAAGTCTTCTACACAAAAGGTATCTCTAGGAGATGACTACCAATATCCCATCAAAGGAATTGGTGAAGCTAGCTATAAGCTAGATTTAGGAACACCCTTGAAGATGAAAGACATTTTATATGTACCAGGTTTAAAGAAGAACCTTCTCTCTATCTCAGCACTAGATAAGAAAGGTTTTAGAGTAGCTTTCATAGATGGACAAGTACTCATGTGGTCCAAAGGAAAGACAATTAAAGATGCAATTGTTATTGGTGAAGAAGAAGAAGGTCTCTATAAGCTCAAGGGCCATCTAGAAGCTGCCCTTGCTCATGAGATCTCTAGCCCCAGTGAGCTATGGCATAGAAGATTGGCTCACATCAACTATAAAGCCTTACCCTATGTAAGCAAGGTAGTAATAGGATTGTAGCTAGGGTTTTACCCCTAGCTTGTGCCAATGAGCACCTACTAAGGAGAATGGACTCCTTAGTAGCAGTTCAGTATATTAAACTAATTATGCAATAAACAAAAAATTAAATTATTTCTAATACAAGCATGAAGCATAAACACCAAAATGAAAGAATGTCTTTGTATTGATGTTACCTTGAGTGTCAAGGTTGGTGAAGCCCTTTGCAGTGTCCAAGAGGATGCTCCAAGCTCCAAGAATGCTCCTTCTCCTTCTCCAATGTTGGGGATGGGCCAAAGGTGGCTCTCAAGGTGAAACTAGTTCAAAGGTGGACTAGGGTTTCGAGAGAGATTTTGGCAGAGTAAGGGTGCTTGTGATTGTGGATATGGAATAAGGGATCTCCATCACCTATTTATAGTTTTTTGGTGGTGGAGTGCTGACCCATGGTTTTGGGAAACACATGGTTTTAGGCAGGTGTATAGGGTTTTTTCCTCCTTTTCCTCATTATTTTATATTTTTATTCCCTTTTTAGGGGATTTTTGCTATTTTTGGAGGAAAAGGGGGTTTTTTAGCCTTTTTTAGGCTATTTTGATGGTTTTTTGGCCTTTTGGAGGCATTTTAAGCCTTTTGGAGGCTTTTTAATGGGTTTTTGTGGGATTTTAATGGAAATATGGTAGGGAAATGGACAAATGAGCCATATAATGTGGTAAATGAGCTAGTGAGCACTTTTTGGGTGTTAACAGATTGCCCCCTGATGTGCGAGGGCAGGAGCTCATCGTATGGCCGATGGACATCATAAGTCATGAATGGTTTTCCTGGGTGTGGAGAGGAGAGAAGAAACAAACTGAAGCCCGGAACAACAATCCCGAACAACTGCAAGAACTAAAAGTACATAACCTCAATAAAGGATGAGGAATCATCTGATCATATGGACGAGGCGGGCATTCCCATGCTCGTATCAGGATATAACATAATAACAACAATGGGGTCCAAAAATGGGGACCTGAAATATACATGACCTCAAATACTGACTGAGGAATAATCTCAATATATGGACGAGGCGGGCATACCCATGCTCGTATCAAGATATATAAACATAACTGTGAGGCCCGAAAAGGGGGACCTGTAAGATACATGACCACTGTGTACATCATAAGAGTCCAGAGGGGACACAAATCTGGGACATACTGCTGAGCGGATCATGTGTGAACTGCAGAACTGGTGCATCGGAACAATCAACAGTGCTACTGAGTTTGGTACCAAAGGAACTGATGAGCTGCTGGATCATAGTGACTGGGGTCATACTCTCCATGGTACACTGAACTGGAACTGATCTGGAACTGAAACTGGGTACTCAAGGAAGCATGAAACTGGATGGCTTCCGAATACAAACGCCAACGCAGCCCGGACATCCACGGGAACATACAACTGGGCGTTCCGAAGTGACTCACCAATGTGCTAGAGTCGGGGGAAATCCGGGGTCTTCGACAAAAAACTGATGGAATATAATCCTACGCGATCCTCAACGATGCGATCAAGGTGCTGAAGTCGAGCATGTGAGGAACAACCACTCGGAGAGGCAATGATGTCTCCTCTCAGAATGATCCGTAGGCACTTACCACAGATGGTGATAAGTCCAAGGCGTAGGGACCTCTGGGCCTATCCTCTGGAATAGAGGAGCTGTCGTCGACAGAGGGAGACCTGCCCCTAGCAAGGCAATGATGTTTCTTTGACAGGAGCGCGAGGTACAAGACCGAAGTGTGATAGTGCTGATGGCAGGACTGATAAACTGTGGGGGGACAACTGGGCAAGTAGAGCGGGTGGACTCAAACTTCCTTTGTTCAGAGTATGATAATGGAAATGATCTGGCAGCATATGAAACTGACTCAGGGGAAAGGGATCATAGCTGTAATGGATCTGGGGGAAGAACTGGCTGAGGGATACTCAAGCTTGGTGTAACATGGCAGGAGACTGCAGAATACTCTGAACAAAGGCGACCTAATTGGGGGTGCTGCCGAGATGATCGATCATAGTGCCATGAGGCACGGGAGGATACTTCTTCATGGGTTAAGGAACTAGAAGAAGTGTGTGGATAAAAGATACTGTCGTGTGGATTTTACGAGCCCAGGACAGTGCATGCTCGTGGTTGCTTTCAATTTTAAGGAGTCTGAAAGCGATAAGAAGACTCTGAAGTGATGGAATGGTACTGTCGTGTGGATTTGACGAGCCCAGGACAGTGCATGCTCGTGGTTGCTTTCAATTTTAGAGAGTCTGAAAGCAAGTAAGAAGACTCCAGGGGGTTGCTTTTTCGTAGATTTAGTCTCCAAGGCCCAAAGAAGCATAAAAGGATGCAATGAAGAACTCTTCTAGCCGGTGTGACTAGAGTATTCCTTTTTCGTAAGTAGTCTACCAGGTCCGGAAAAGGGTTAAACTTATACCAGATAGACGCCCTTTCAGGTACTTTAACGAGCATGAAAGGAAGCAAGATTGCTCGGCGATCTTTTCATTCTTTTAGGAGTCAGAAAAGAGCTTAACGGAAACTCCCTAAGTGCCTTTTTCGTAAAGGAGTTGTCCGGCCCGAAAAAGGGATAAAATTATACCGAACAAAAGGAATGGCCAGGCAAGGAGGACGTGTTCAATCAAGGTTAAGTAATGATGACCAAGAATGAGGGTAGGTGGGAACACTGATGGACCTCCTTGCGGGGTAGATGAAATGGTGGCAAAATAACGAAACATTTGCAGTATGACAGGAGTGAATGGCTCATGTAAAAATGTGGAACAATCCGATGGCGGCCGATGTGGCACGCAAACCGAGGCAGCAAGGTGTTGGGACACAATGTTGGAATTGTACCAAGTGAGAGCGAGAAATGATCTCAAGCATCATCATGGGCTCGGAAAAATGAATCCGGCGATATACAGGATGTCAAAAACGGGTGACGGCCGATGTGGCACGCAAACCGAGGTGACGGGGGCATTTTGAAAAATGCCCGGAAAAACTGGAGGTGAGAGCGAGAAATGATCTCTAGCATCATCACCAGCTCGGAAAAATGAATCCGATGATATAAAACATGAGAAAAACGGAGAACGGCCGATGTGGCACGCAAACCGAGGCGACTAGTGGCGTCTGAAAAATGGGTAAAAAATGACAGGACAAAAATAATGCAACGAGGTGACCATCATGACGGTCACGTCGCGCTGATTCCAGTGGTGGAAACGGTTTGGAAAACGGACGCCGTATGGGGCCAGAATGACCAAAACAAGAAAAAGTCAACTGACTATAAATAGTGGTGGGTCCAACATGACATGTGTCATTTGTACTTTGTTGACTTTGACTTGTGAGGTGAGTGTACCAGAGCTTAGGTGGCATCTCTGGACGATCCGTCTGGCTGTTTGCAGATCCGCGAGATACAGGTATTTCGTGAAACTTATACCTGCATATTTTTTCGAGTTGGGGGTTGGGTAGTGGGTCCCAGGGTTGACTTGTACGGTCCACGTGGGGTGGACCGCGGGTTAGGGGGACGAAACCGCGGTGGAAGACCGCGAGTTTCGGGCTGAACCATGCGGTTGGAGATCGCGTGATTCTTGGATGGAACCGCGGTCGAGTACCGCGAGTTCCAAGGAGGAACACGCGGTTCCCAACCGCGGGTTTAGGGCTTGACAGGCGCGGTTGGGAACCGCGACCATGTGCCTGACAGCCGCGGTCGGAAACCGCGGCAAGAAACCCGAAAGCCGCGGTTTTGGGCCGAGCTTTTAGGGCTTGTTTGGGGGGGAAAAGTATTTTGCTTAAGTTGTCATGAGACTGATGGGTTCACTTTGTGTGATTGGCAGGATGCCCCAGGTTCTGTGGAGAGAGCGGGAGATCCCTGATGATACTATGCGTTTCATCCGAGAGAACCGTCATGTGCGGTCAGTGCTGGGGTTGTGCGGACTTTTGAAGTTCGCACAGATACCTATGATACGGACAGCAACATTGTTGCTGAACCGTCTGATCAGCTTCTGGGAGCCGGACATACAGGCGTTCCGGGTTCAGGGGGAGAGGGTAGACCTTACCCTCACTGATGTTTATTTTCTGACGGGGTTACCCTGCTTGGGCAGGGTGGCAGATACACAGCCGCGGGTTGCCGCGGACGTCGACATGGAGGACATGTTGGAGAGGTACCGCGGGCAGGACGCGAGGGTGCATAGGAATGCACTCCTGGTTAGGGACCTACAGGAGCCGGCAGTGCAGGCCATGACGGCGTGTATGGTGAGGGTATTGGGGTCCCAGTCGCCGGAGAAGGTGTCTGGGGGTCAGATGCAGATGGTAGAGCGCGTCTTAGATGGGACGTACTATGCCTGGGGCCAGATGTTCCTGACCTGCGTTCAGCGACAGCTGACGGCAGCGAAGGAAGATGGCAAGGGCTTTTGCTTTGGGTCCTTCCTATGTGCCTTCTTTATGGAGAGGGTACCCACACTGCGGCCACGGGTGCCGATTAGGGCAGGAGGGATGAGGGAGCCGAGGATGGTCCGTTGGGGTGAGATGATGCGCCGCCGTGGTGGCGGCGAAGTGGGCAGATATTTTACGCAGGAGTTGTACCTGCAGTGGCTCCAGATACCGTTGACGCTGGACGACTTCCCGTATCGAGACATGGACTTCACGGGAGATCCGGAGGCGCCACGGGCACCAGGACAGGCATGGGGTCCCGACGGTACGTGTGTGTTTTTATTGCATGTTATGTATGTCATATTTTATGTATATGATAGTAGATGGATATACTGTGACTGACATATGGTTGATTGTGCAGATGTGGGACCGAGGCCACCTCCAGGGTATGTGGCGCGGCAGGGTATTGTGGCCGTTCCAGCTCTGCCTGGACGAGGAGAGGTGCGGCGTCGGGACCCAGAGGTGACTCTAGAGTCTGTACGGGAGCTGCTAGATCGGTTATTGATAGGAGTGACCGACGAGGGTTGGCGAGATGTCGATCCGGATGTGGTACGGGATTGCATGGGGGCACCCCGTGAGTTTAGGTCCATCGCGATTCGGGTGGCGATTTTGGTGGACCGGGCTCGGGCACAGGAGGCCGGAGGTGAGGAGGACTTGCCGGAGGAGGAGCGAGGGGAGGACTCAGAGGCAGCCGAGGCTGGCAGTGATGCAGGATACGACTCTCATTAGGGAGTGCAGGGGACTCCCCCCGAGTTTTGTAGCTACGGCATGTATGTAGATGAGGTTGTAGGCATGTATAGCCATTTTTTGGATAGCTGAGTATAGGGGTACTCAGGACATGTATAGCACTGGACATGTACATTTTTTGAGAGATATATATATGCACGTGGATGCACCTTTTATATGATGTTGTTGTATTTGTACGCACGTGGATGCGCTTTATGTGTTATGATATGTTTATGTTGCACGTGGATGCAAGTAGGTTAGGATGTTAGGCACATGGATGCCCCTTGCGTATTTTATGTGATGTGACATGATATATGTTTGTTTAGGCACGTGGATGCCCCTATGGATATGCTGGTGGTGTATGTACAGGGATGCAAATGTAGATGCGATGCAATCTTTTTGGGTTTTTATATGTATTTTTATGAGGTGCTATGGGATGATGATGCATGATGTTACATGGTGTGATTGATATGCCAGTCTAGGATGTTGTTGGCCATTTGGTCTGCGACACGATTTTGAGCTCTGGGGACATGTGTGAATGTAATGGATTCAAATTGTCGACTGAGTTGTTTTGTGCGCAAGAATTTTCTAAAAAGGCAAGGATCACGCACCTGGTAGCAGTTGTTGAGCTGGGAGACAAGTAGCTGGGAGTCAAGGAACACATGAAGGTGACTTATGCCCATTTGGAGGGCGGCAGTCAGGAGACCGGTCACGGCATCATACTCCGCCTGGTTGTTGGTAGCAGCGCCTATACATATCCCGTCAAGGTGAATCATCTCGTTGGAAGGGGAGTACAAGACCCATGCTGCAGAAGCCAGGTTGGGAGACCAGCGGCTTGCGCCGTCAGCGAAGCCAGTGTAACTAGGTGGAAGATGGTCCATCTGTAATCATGCAGAAAGGATGAATGTAAGATGATGGTAAAAAAGTGAAAAACAAAAAGAGAGCAAACTGTACAATGCGGACCAAAATGGGGCCGCGAATTATTCTATGGATAGAGATTCCGTAGGATGCAACCCATCATGGGGGTTGCGTAAAGGGAGGCCTTTAGAGTTGGTGTCAGTAAGAACATGGAGTTCCTCTGGCCGTGTGTCTATGTGATGGTTGAGAATGTCGGTGTCGAGACCGGGCATTCTGTTAGAGGGCCAAGCGAAGACATCACGGAACTCTTGGAAGAGTTGTATATAATCCTCAATCTCCCGCTCACTGCAGGAGGCTCCTAAAGTGATGAGTTCAGGGGCATATCCTGGGAACTTTGAGGGAGGAAGAGGATGTTGTTTTTGACGAACGGGGGTTACATCAAGCCATGTGTCAATGTGGTGCTCTATAATTGCGGGATCAAGACCAGGCATTTCGGTATAAGACCAGGCAAAGACATCACGGAATTCTTTGAAAAGGTGTGTGTAGTCCTCAATCTCTTGTTTACTGCAGAATGCTCCTAACGTAATGAGTTCAGGAGCACGACCTGGAGCAGCAATATCAACTTGGATGACAGGTGAGATGTTGGCCATGTTGCCCTCCTCGAAGGCATCCGGAGCAGGAATTGGGTCCTTGAACCAGTCGACCTTGGTGGGGAGGAAGTCTTTGGATTCGACCGCGTATTGGGTAGCGGTGCTAGAGGAAGACGCTTCTGGGATGAAATAGGAACGGTGGTGCATATCATCCCAAGGATAATCCGGGGCAGTTAGGGCCTCAAGAATCTCCTCATCAGTATGGAAAGTCTTTGTCGTCAAATCGGTTGACGAGGTAGTGGAAGTAGTGGTTGAAGAGATCATGTAGATGGTATTAACCTCTCCGGAAGGTGAAGAGTCTGGGGGGTAGATCTCTTCAACGGTAGGTGGTGCCGTCTCAAGGTCCAGATTGTTCATCTCATAAAGAGCGGCTCTGTAATCCGGGAGATCAGGACAATGATGTGAATAGTGCCCGTAAATACCGCAGATGGCGCATGAGTGGTTGGTACGTAGGGACTTATCTTTAGGCTTAGGAGTGGGGTTTAATTCGACAGTTGGGACGTTGGGGTCATCATCGAGCATTTGCATGTGCTTCTGTAATGCGGGTAACTGTGGGCATTGGTGGGTCGCATGGCCCAACTCGTCACACAGCGAGCATTTGGGAGGAGCACGAAACACTGGAGGGTTCTTGACTGTCTTGGGAGGTGGTACAGCAGTGTAAGGTTGTGGACCTCTGCCCCAAGTGGGTTGAAGAGGGGGAGGAGGTGTCGTGGAGGACGAAGGGGTAGGGACCCCGGGAGGTGGGTGGGTGGTAGTAGCCATGGGTTGCACCGGCTGGAGGACGACATCAGGTGTCGGCGGGCGAACGGGAGGCGAAAGGTACCATACAGGTAATCCCAAGGTTAACCCAGGGAGGCTAAGGGTAGCCATGACCGGGGCGCTTACTACTCCTGCTGGAGGAACTAGGAAGGGGATCGTATGGATCGGTGTAACACCAATGTGACTAGGTACCAAGGGTGGTTTAGGCAACAAAGATGGCTGATTGTTAGGGGGTAGGATGTCATGGGACAAGGTACATAAGTCAGACATTTCGGGCGTAGATGATGGCGGAGGAATGGATTGAAAGGTGGAGGTCATCGGCGCGTCTGAGTAGACTCCAGGCCCCGTAGAGGAAACGAACGAGGTGGAGGCAGGAGAAACAGGTTGTTCAACCATGGGGAGAACATTTTCCGGTGCCGCGGGAGCACTGGGATCATAGTAGGTGAGCTGGTCAATCTTAACCACGCGTCCTTCATGGGGGAACATCATGGTGCGAAAGACAGAAGAGGCAACCGCCCGCATGGCATACATGTAGCTGCGGCCAAGTAGAAGGTTGTAATCCAATTGGGCATTGATTACCTCTATGTCAATAAGAACTGTTTTACCACCTAACTGGACAGGAACGTTGGGCAGGAGGCCTTGGGGCTGGGCCGAACGACCATCATAGGCACGTAACGCAGTGGTGGACTGCTGGAGAGGAGGGGATCCTAGTTTCTGCCATACAAATGTAGACATAACGCATGTGGAAGCACCCTCATCAATGATGCACCGATGGATAACAAGATTCCTAACGGAGACTGTAACTTGGAAGGCTAAGCTGGAAGGTAGGCGTGGTTCAGACTGGTCTAAATCAAACGCCATCAAATGTGAATCAGTTGGGTCAATCCCCCCGATGGCGGAAAGTAAACTCTTGCGCTGGGCAGGGCAGTTCTTCAAGACTTCTAACGCAGACATGGCTGCGGGAGATTGGGCTAGGTCGTCTACAATGTTGTAGTTTGACGCAGCACGTGCATTAGGGTTATTATTGATTCGGCGCAGTGGGAAACGAGGTGCTTTCGCAGCGCCGTCTCTGGGAGGCGGAGGTATGCGTAACGCCTGATCGGTGGGGTGGGCGTTAGTAGTTTTATCCGTGGGAGTGGCTTCAGAGGTGGAGCCATATTGGTTCCGACGGGTCTGGAGGTTGACGTCAGCGGATGACATCATCAGTAAGTGGTGGGTACCTGAGTCAAACATGGGTTGATCAGGGGCAGCGTAGGTGATCTGTTGTTGTTGGGGTTGCACGTTAGCTTGAGGGGCCAACGGCTGAGTGTTCACCACGCCTTGGGTCGGTAAGGGGTTTTGCAGCACCAAAGGGGGTTGCTGAGGTTGGGGGGGGTTGGGCGGTGCTTGGGGAGCCGCATGCCCTTGGCGATGGGCCTCGTCAACCCAAAGCTGCCGAGCTCGCTCCAAGTGTGGGCAAGCATGGGTGTAATGTCCATAGACCCCGCAAATAGAACAAGGGTGGTTCGTTCGCAGATTGGGGTTTTTGGCCTGCTTGGGCGGGCGATCAGGGTTTTGATTAGCGGGGGCCGCATTGTTATTGTCAGGGGGATTAGCCGGTTGACCAGCTTGGTCTGTAGGTTGGTTGTTTCCCCGATTACGGCCCTTGCCGCGGTTCTGTTGGCCCTGGTTACGTTGGTTATTCTGGTTTTGCTGCGGGTTATGTTGGGCGTAAACTTGCCCTTGGGCAGCAGGTGGATTTTGAGGTTGCGCAGGTGCTGGAGCAGGCTGCGGAGGATGATATGCAGGTTGAGGCTGAGCAGGTGCAGCAACTTGAGGGGGTTGCTGATAGGACTGCGGAGCCGGTTGTGGATGTGCCGCAGGGGCTGCCTGGGGCGGATAATAAGCTGGTGGGGCTTGGGAAGGCGCAGGAGCTGAGGCAGCCTGCTGATGGTAGTAAGGCTGAGGGGCGACTGGAGGAGCATAAGCAGGAGTCGCATACCCGAAGCACTGCGGTGGACATGAGGGCCCATGGGAATGGTGATGTGTCATGGGAGCATATGAGTTGGTTGCTCCAGACTGTGAAGTAGCCCGCGACAGGTCGGGGCCAGGGGTAGGACGTGCTATAGAAAATGGTTGGGGATGCGAAGAAACACGGCCAATGATACCATCTGCAGCGTGGGATGCCCCCGGCGCATCATGATGGGAGGACTCGCCGCGAGGGGCGTCAGGTATAATGGTATAAAGGTAACCCGACTGGGCGTAAATGAGGTCGAACTGTTGTGCCTTAAGGATGGCCTCTTCTTCAGACTGGGGTCTTTCTGAAGCTACATCCTTAGCGATGACAGGAAGCAGGGACTTGAGGAACCAATCGAGGAAGATACGGTCATCTAGTTTAATCTTGCATAAGCTACGGCGTTTACGCCACTCATGGATGTGGTCCGTGATATGGGTAGCTGTGTTTTGTCTACAAGATAGAAGGATCTCAACGCCCGCGTCATAGCGGACTGGCAACTGGAAGAACTGCAGGAAGGTCGAGGCCAGGGAAGAAAAGGTGGCGTGGGTCCCATGAGGCTGCTCAATATACCACTTGGCTGCAGAGCCAGTAAAGGTGCGTTGTAAGAGACGGAGGCGAACAGAGTCATCCACAATGGAGTTAGAGGAACACCATAGGTGGAAAGACATGATGTGGTTCTGTGGGTCCTCACCGGCCTTACCCTCGAATTTAGGGATGTCAGAGGGTAGTTTGGTAGGCATATGAGGCCACATAGGGTCGTGTCGAATAGGATCGTTGGTCAATCTGGCCAGGTCAGGTAGGTTGAGGCTAGCCATGAATGGCAAACTGGAAGAAGGCTGCGACACAGTAGTGCTATGGACCAAGTTGGGGCCAGTGCCCCCAAGTGGAGGGACAAGATTTAGGGTGGTGCCCCCAAGTGGGGGAACTGAGGTAGTGGAGGATGGTCCAGCACCACCATGGGTAGTGTGAGCCACTGATGTAGTGGGGATAGGTATTCCTGCTGTGGGAATAGGTACCGTGAGGGGAACGGTAGATGGTTGCCCCATGGAGGGCATACCAAAAACAGGTGTAGTAACTGGTGTAGTAGTGGTGGATATGCCACCAATGGTCCCTATGACAAATGGAGTGGAAGTCGTACCAGCCATGGGGCTAGTAGGGGCAGTATAAATAGGGTTCTCAGACTCTTCGTCAGAATCAGAGGTAAAGTAAGGTGCGTCACTATCTGGTGACGGAGACCTACGTCGCTGACGGGTGGAGTCAAGTGACAAGGCTCTAGATCTGTGATGAGTGGTATCAACGGACAATGATCGGAATCTATGACGAGTGGTGTCGAGAGAACCGTGCTGTGGGGGCTCGCCCCTGAGGCGCCGAGAATGTCTCGGGGACTCAATGGTGACAGATGGTGTCTAAATCTCTGTGGGTTGAGGTGAGTATGAAAACAGCTCAAAAATCCTAATGCAACCGAGTGTGCAGAAGGAGAGCTAAAAAGCAAGGCACTCAGGCCAACAACCAACTCAAAACACCCACTGCAACAGCTGTGCTACAATAGGTGGAGTAACAACAAAGATGGTCAGAATACCAACAAGCAGCAGGCTTCCTAGAAAAGAAAAATGGTGGACTCACTAGACCAAGGGAGGTAAAGGAGCATGCAAACACCTAGCTAAAAGTATTCTGTCTTAACTAAACATATCCTCTGCAAGGTGATGAAATCCAAGTCAGACAATATGAGTAGGAAAGCCAAGTGGCTATGATATCCCCCTACCGGGAGGGATACCGGGTAGTCAATCCTAGAAGAATGGCAACTAAGATACCCCGTTCATGACACGTCCAGAAAGGTGAATCTGTCGTTTAGTTCGTTGACCGCAATACCCCTATACAGGGATATCCCGCGAACCGCGAAAGGTAGCCCTTCGGTTACTGAATGGAGTGCGGTATTCCACTCAGGCCTCCGGAACCAGTCTCCCGACTTCAACCCTCCTAAGGGAGAGGCCCTCTGATAAACTGGTCGTGACCGTGCCAAAAAGTACTAGGGGATTTTGGTTCCCTAGTTGGACAACAACTATGTCTCAAGTGAAATGACCAAGGGGTGTTATTGGAAGCCTATCCCCCTGATCCTACCTAACTACAATGATTCTTTAGTGTTCCCCAAGTGGGGTTAGAATGTTGGTTTAGTTAGGTACTTTTTAAGGCTCACTTGATTTAATGTGACAGAGTGTGTGCTCGTGAGGTGTTGAACCCAAAAACAGAAGTGCCACAAGGGAGGGCAACTTCCAATCTATCAATAATGCTGAAATTGATTCTTTTAATTTGCAAAATTTTCTGAAAATAAAAATACTGAAATTTTAAAAAGATTCTGTAAAAGGAACAGAAATTATGTTGCAGAAAGGCTGTAAGGAAGTAGGCTGCAGGTGGGACAGAGGGCTGTTCAAATGCAGAAAATATTGCAGCAAGAGGGGCTGGGCTCAAAAACAGGAAAAGAGCAGAAATCAGACCGCGGGTCTGTGGCGGGTCAGAACAGGCCGACCGCGGGTTTGAGGGCAACAGCGGCGGTCAGGTCGCGGCTATCGGGCCAATAGTTGCAGTCGGGACGCAGGAAACAGGGGACAAGGCACAGTCGGGTCGCGGCTATCGGGCCAACAGTGGCAGTCGGGACGCAGGAACAAAGGAAAAACAGACAGTCAGGTCGCGGCTAAAAGGCTAACAAGCGCAGTCGGGACGCACGAAAGAGGCAGAAAGCCGCATTCGAGACGCGTGAACAAGGCCGATAGGCGCAGTCAGATCGCGGCAAACAGGCTGGTTAGCCACGGTCAGATCGCAGGTAACAGACTTGAATCCGCCGACTGAGCGTCGGAAGCAGTCTGAGAGCCACGGTCGGATCGCGGGTAAAGGCCTGAAAGGCGCGGTCGGGACGCGACTGTAGAGGAAAAAGACGCGGTATGCAGCGGCCGAAAGGGATAGCCGAAAGAAAAAATTTAAAACGGAAACCAGAAATTCGAAAACTAGGGGAGTCGCCAAAACTGTAGCTAGGGTTTTACCCCTAGCTTGTGCCAATGAGCACCTACTAAGGAGAATGGACTCCTTAGTAGCAGTTCAGTATATTAAACTAATTATGCAATAAACAAAAAATTAAATTATTTCTAATACAAGCATGAAGCATAAACACCAAAATGAAAGAATGTCTTTGTATTGATGTTACCTTGAGTGTCAAGGTTGGTGAAGCCCTTTGCAGTGTCCAAGAGGATGCTCCAAGCTCCAAGAATGCTCCTTCTCCTTCTCCAATGTTGGGGATGGGCCAAAGGTGGCTCTCAAGGTGAAACTAGTTCAAAGGTGGACTAGGGTTTCGAGAGAGATTTTGGCAGAGTAAGGGTGCTTGTGATTGTGGATATGGAATAAGGGATCTCCATCACCTATTTATAGTTTTTTGGTGGTGGAGTGCTGACCCATGGTTTTGGGAAACACATGGTTTTAGGCAGCTGTATAGGGTTTTTTCCTCCTTTTCCTCATTATTTTATATTTTTATTCCCTTTTTAGGGGATTTTTGCTATTTTTGGAGGAAAAGGGGGTTTTTTAGCCTTTTTTAGGCTATTTTGATGGTTTTTTTGGCCTTTTGGAGGCATTTTAAGCCTTTTGGAGGCTTTTTAATGGGTTTTTGTGGGATTTTAATGGAAATATGGTAGGGAAATGGACAAATGAGCCATATAATGTGGTAAATGAGCTAGTGAGCACTTTTTGGGTGTTAACAAGGATTACCAGATTTGAAAGCTGATCATGATGGCTCATGTAAAGGGTGTAAGAAAGAAAAAAATATCAAGAACCCCTTTCCAAAGAGTGAAACAAAGACTAAGAACATTTTAGAGCTAATACACTCAGATGTATGTGGACCAATGCCCACCACTTCTCTAAGTGGGTTTGAATACTATCTTTCATTCATTGATGACCATTCAAGGAAAACTTGGATATACTTCCTGAAAGGTAAGAATGAAGTCTTTGGAAAATTCAAAGAGTTCAAGGCTCTAATAGAAAATCTATCAGATAAGAGAATCAAAATTCTCAGAATAGATAATGGCGGAGAATTTACCTCAAAGGAATTTGAGAACTTTTGTAAAGAAGTTGGAATTAAAAGGGAACTAACTACTCCATACAATCCCCAACAAAATGGGGTGGCTGAAAGGAAAAATAGAACAATCATGGAAGTTGTAAAGACCATGATACATGACCAAGATCTTCCCATGTATCTATGGGCTGAAGCAGCCAAGACAGCAGTATATGTGCAAAATAGATTATCTCATAGTGCTCTTGATTTCAAAACTCCAGAAGAAGTGTTTACAGGTAAGAAGCCTAAGGTAAGTCATCTTAAAATATTTGGGTGTCCTGTGTACATCCACATTCCAAAAGAAAAGAGAACCAAGTTGGACCCTTCTGGTAAGAAGGGGATTTTTGTTGGTTATTTTGAATCATCCAAAGCCTTCAGAATTTACATTCCAGGTTTTCATCACATAGAAATAAGTAGAGATGTAACGTTTGATAAAGAAGCAGCTCTCAAGAAATCCAAAAAGTGCCAACTTGGAGAAATCTATGAAGAAGATACTTCTCCCAGAATCACAGAGGCTGTGCCCATTCCTGAAGATGATTCTCCAGAGGATCATGATATGTTGGAACCACAAGAGCCTCATATTTCAGACTTATCTAAGAAAAGAAGGCCAGCATGGGCTAGAGATATTATTCAAGGGGCTGAAAGATATGGAGCTCCTGAAGGCTCCACTAGAGAAAGAAAGAAACCAAAGCTAGTGTCCAACTACATGGCTTTAATGTGTGATCTTGTGGATCAACTACCTACCAACTATGAAGAGGCAGCTCAGAAGAAAGAATGGGTAGAAGCAATGACAGAAGAATATCAGTCAATAATGAAAAATGATGGTTGGGATATAGTCCCCAAACCAAAAGATAAAAGTGTGGTTTCTTCCAAATGGATCTTCAAGATAAAACATGCTGCAGATGGTAGCATTGAAAAATATAAGGCAAGATTTGTAGCCAGAGGATTCTCTCAGAAGGAGGGAATTGACTATGAAGAAACATTTGCACCAGTTGCTAGGTATACTTTAATTAGAACTATCATGGCACTTGCATCCATGATGAAGTGGAAATTACACCAAATGGTTGTTAAGACAGCTTTTCTAAATGGTGTAATTGAGGAAGAAGTATACATAGAGCAGCCACAAGGGTTTGAGGTTAATGACGGAAGGACTCATGTATGCAAACTGAAAAAGGCATTATATGGGTTGAAACAAGCTCCCAGGGCTTGGTACGGAAGGATTGACAATTTCTTAACTAGCATGGGCTTTACCAAAAGTAAAGCTGACCCCAATCTTTATCTCAAGGTGATGGATGATGAACCAGTTATATTGTTGTTATATGTAGATGATCTATTTCTAACTGGAAATGAGAAACAAATTATTGAAAGCAAGAAGAAGATTTCTTCAGAATTCGAGATGAAAGATTTCGGATTAATGCACTACTTCTTAGGCTTAGAAGTATGGCAAGAACCAAAAGGAATCTTTCTAAATCAAGGTAAGTATACTGTGGAGATTCTCAAAAGATTTGATATGTTGGAGTGTAAAGCCATGGCCATTCCCATGGACTCCAACTTGAAGTTGTTAGTTAATGATTCATCAGAATTAGTGGACATAACCTTATACAGACAAATCATTGGATCATTGATATACTTAACTAATACTAGGCCTGATATATGCTTTGTTGTAAATACCCTAAGTCAGTATCTAGTAGAACCTAGAAAGGTCCACTTAATAGCTGCAAAGCATGTAATGAGGTACCTAAAAGGTACATTAGATTTTGGCCTATATTATCTCGGAGGTCATGAACTCAGGTTACATGGTTACTCAGATTCTGACTGGGCAGGTAGTGTCTCAGACAGAAAAAGTACCTCAGGTGGATGTTATGGTCTTGGATCTTCCATGATTTCCTGGTTCAGCAAGAAACAATCTAGTGTGGCTCTCAGTACTGCTAAAGCACAATATATAGTTGCCTGCTCTGCCAGCTGTGAAGTAGTATGGCTTCGAAAACTTTTATCTGGAGTGTTTGACTTAGAAATGGATCCCACTGTGATTATCTGTGATAATCAAAGCTGCATCAAGATGACTGAAAATCCTGTGTTTCACGATAAGTCAAAACACATAGAGATCCGATACTTTTATATACGAGATATGGTGCAGAAAGGAGCTATCAAGCTCGAGTATATAAGCACTGAGGATCAAATTGCTGATATCTTGACCAAACCTCTGTCTCGAGTAAAGTTTGAACACTTCCGAGACAAGCTTGGTGTAGTTCAAAAGGGACCCTCCTCGAAAGGGGGAGTAGCATAGTATCTAATAACTAGTCTGTCTCATCAATGATGAGGATACCTTTTTACTGCACTTAGTTACTTAGAATTATTTAGACTTAGGACTCTTATATTTTTCTGATGATGATGATGATACATGTTTTGATATACATGTTTGATGATGATGATACATGTTTTGATATACATGTTTGATGATGATGATGATACATGTTTTGATATACATGCTTGATGATGATGATGATACATGTTTTTATATACATGCTTGATGATGATGATGATACATGTCTTGATATACATGTTTGATGATGATGATACATGTTTTGGTTATACGTGTTTTGATGATGAGAATACATGTTTTGTTATACATGTTGTGAGGGGATTGGATCATCCCTGGACTTCAGTCCTAAAGTTGAGCCGTAACGTATGTCTTCGAGAATGAAGTTCTTGGTGAACATGTGAGGGGATTGGATCATCCCTGGACTTCAGTCCTAAAGTTGAGCCGTAGACGTATGTCTTCGAGAATGAAGTTCTTGGTGAACATGTGAGGGGATTGGATCATCCCTGGACTTCAGTCCTAAAGTTGAGCCGTAGACGTATGTCTTCGAGAATGAAGTTCTTGGTGAACATGTGAGGGGATTGGATCATCCCTGGACTTCAGTCCTAAAGTTGAGCCGTAGAAATGAGGTCTCCGATAACTGAACGATAGGACTGGATCGTCCCTGGACCTCGGTTCAAAAGGTACACGATAGGACTGGATCGTCCCTGGACTTCGGTTCAAAAGGTACACGATAGAACTGGATCGTCCCTGGACCACGGTTCAAAAGGTACACGATAGGACTGGATCATCCCTGGACCTCGGTTCAAAAGGTACACGATAGGACTGGATCGTCCCTGGACTTCGGTTCAAAAGGTACACGATAGGACTGGATCGTCCCTGGACCTCGGTTCAAAAGGTACACGATAGGAATGGATCGTCCCTGGACCTCGGTTCAAAAGGTACACGATAGGACTGGATCGTCCCTGGACTTCGGTTCAAAAGGCACATGATAGGACTGGATCATCCCTGGACCTCGGTTCAAAATGTACATGACAAATCCTAGAATTGCTCTAGGTTACATCCAACATGAAACAGGGCTGGATCTGTAGATGTGATACATCCAGCATGAAACAGGGCTGGCTCTGTAGATGTGATACATCCAGCATGAAACAGGGCTACCTCTGTAGATGTGATACATCCAGCATGAAACAGGGCTGGCTCTGTAGACGTGACACATCCAGTATGAAAGAGGACTGGCTCTGTGGCGGTAAATCCTAGATCTGATCTAGGTCACATCCAGTATGAAAAAGGACTGGCACTGTGGTTGGGATTAGATCGTCCCTATACATGAGACTTGTCTTAAAGAGATAAGGATTGATCATCCTGGAACTTGATCTGGATTGTATCATCCATGGACCTATGTCCTAAAGAGAGCAGGATTGATCATCTTGTAATATGATCATGTGATGATGATGCTGATGATCGTGTGATGACGATGCTGATGATCGTGTGATGACGATGTTAATCGTGTGATGACGATGCTGATGATCATGTGATGACGATGCTGATCGTGTGATGTCGATGCTGATGATCGTGTGATGACGATGTTGATCATGTGATGGCGATGCTGAAGATCATGTGATGACGATGCTGATGACCGTGTGATGACGATGTTGATCGTGTGATGACGATGCTGATGATCGAGTGATGTCGATGTTCCAGTAACTAGTTGAGTTACTGATGATGATGAACTGAAGAAAGCTTCCGATGATATATAGATGTATCATGTATGATGTATGACTCGTTGCTCCTACGGATGCTGTTATAATATCCTTCTCGTTAAGGGGGAGTGTTGAATATTGTAACTTCTAAGAATATTATATTTGTATATTATTTATTCCGGAGATGTTCCATACCTTTGATGTGATTATACTATGAATCCAGAGATGTTTATTCCTCCTGATTGGTTGTGGTAACTAGGGTTATTAGACCCACCATGTGGGGGTCGACCCAGTCAGTTATAATAGGGTATTTAACCTAATGGTTAAATACGAGCCTACATGTACTTGTGTAAAATACATGTCAGTGTAGTGTATAAATAGAGGAGGTATGTTCCTCATTTGACACACTCACTCACTTGTGAAAGATAGCGCATTTGTCTGGGAGATTTGCTAAGGAGACAAAGTAGGAGGGAGCACATCTTGTATTTTGGTTGATCATCTTATTGAGGAAAGCTTTGCTGGTTTTTCTACCCCATGAGGGTTTCCCAGGGTATATTCTGTGTCTATCTTGTGATTATGTTTCTTTCAGTGATCTTGATAGTCTATTTGGTTTAAACTTAACATTTTCATGCATTCAAGATTATTTATCTAAGTACAAAACTCTTAAGCTCTTATGTGCAGAATGTAAGATTGAGAGGGAAGACAAACAATGCATTTATCATATTCTTTCCAAACTTGGACCTGCATATTTTGTTTTTGTATCTACATTTTACTCCATGAAAGCATCTTTGAATGCAGCTAGCTATCAAGAGCCTGGTCTTGAATCCTTTTGTGATTCCTTGATTAGGGAACAAGATAAACTCATTCATCTTGGAATAATCAACAATGCAGATACATCTGGGAAAGCTTTATTGTCCCAACAGAAAGAAAATTCCAAGCCTCCTAAGAAACAAAATTTTCGCAATAATAAATCAAACAAGGGTCCAAAACCCTCTCAGTCAACTCCTTCTTTAAAAATGACAAAGGATCTAAGCCAAAAGGCAAGAAGACTGAGTGTCATTACAACTATTGCGGGAAAGATAATCATGATGAATCTAAGTGTTTCAAGAAGATGGCAGCCTTGGAAGCAACAATGAAGAAGCACCACATCAGCCTAGATTCACCTTCAGAATCTGCCTCTCATGGACATGCACTTTGTGCTTCTGGTTATTCTTATAATGCATCTTTTTCTTCTACTTCAAATGAATGGCTCATTGATTCTGGAGCATCTTATCATATGGCTAAGGATCAAGCCATATTTTCTACTGTGCATGAATGTAACACCAAACAAATATTTGTTGGTGATGATAGATCTCTAAGTGTTGTAGGAGCTGGAACAGTTCCAGTAGATAATGGTCATTTTAGTGATGTACTATGTGTTCCAATAATTTCCTGCAATTTGTTATCAGTCTATCAGATCACTCATTCTGGTCAAGGTAAAACTGTGACCTTTACACCTCACCAAGTTGTAATCAAGGATTTTTAAGATCCTCAACAGGTCCTAGCTACCATAATTGTTGATGATATTACCCGGTTGTACACGTTTAACAACTTTGGGTCATCACCTTTCCCTTCAATTTTTGTTGCTCATAGTGATAACTTGAGCAAACTTTGGCATGAGCGATTTGGTCACTTAAATTATCGCTCATTGCAACAACTATGTAAAGAAAATATGGTGACAGGTCTTCCAATGGTATCTTGCAGAGATGGTGTTTGCTCTGGTTGTGTACTCAGAAAACATCATCGGGACAGTTTTGACAAATGTGCCTCTTGGCACGCCTCGGTTCCCTTGGAGCTTGTGCATAGTGACTTGTGTGGTCCTCTTCCATCTGCTTCCTTTTCTGGTTTCAAATATTTCTTAACTTTTATTGATGATTACACCAGACGCACTTGGGTTTATTTCCTAAAAATTAAGAGCGAAGTATTTAACATGTTCTTGGCCTACAAGGCCCTTGTTGAAAAACAATCTGGTCATCAAATTATTAAGTTAAGATCTGACAATGGAGGAGAATATGTTAACAAACAGTTCACTACTTTCTGCACTGAACAAGGCATCCAACAACAGCACACTGTTCCATATACACCACAAAAAAATGGTGTAGCTGAGCGGAAGAACCGCACTTTAAAAGAAATGGCTAATTGTATGATCCAATCTAAGGGACTAAGTCTTCAATTTTGGGCTGAAGCCATTAATTGTGCAAATTACATAGTTAATCACACCCCCACTAAAGCATTACAATGTATAACACCGGAAGAACCATGGAGTAAAACTAAAACTGATGTAAGTCACTTCCGTGTGTTTGGTAGTGAAGCATGGGCTCACATTCCGGATGAAAAACGGAAAGCATTGCAGCCTAAAAGTGAAAAGTGCATATTTGTTGGATATTTTGAAGATGTAAAAGGTTATAGACTTCTTCAACCACATTCTCATGCTATAATCATTAGAAGAGATGTTAAATTTGATGAAAATCTCTTGGCTTGCGAGCCTAACTCAGCGATTGTGCCATCTTTGGCCTACAAGCCTGATTCGGCGTTTGTGCCTCCTTCTTCTTTTTCCAACATCCTTGACAGGTTTCCAACTCCCATTTCTGATGATGACAGTGAGGATAAAAATCCACCTCCGCTTGCTCATGTTCCTCCAATTGCACCAGCACAAGTGCTTCCTCGATGGGTCCATTCAACATGTGAAGCAACTGGTGATCTTGCCGGCGATCCTAGAGATCAACGTCGAACACATTCTCAGTTTCAGCGAGCCTCTTCTCTTTTGGCTCAAGTTTCCGAGAATCATGATCCAGAAACTTTTGCAGAAGCTTTAGGGAATCCAGATTGGGATGCAGCCATGGATGAAGAATATCATTCCTTAATGGCGAACGATACTTGGGATCTTGTATCTCTTCCAAAAGGAAGAAAACTTGTTAGATGTAAGTGGGTCTACAGAACTAAGTATGCATCAGATGGAAGTGTTGAAAGACTTAAGGCAAGGTTAGTTGCCAAAGGTTTTTCCGAAGTTGAAGAGATTGACTACAATGAAACCTTTGCTCCTGTCGCAAAAATGAACTCCATCAAATGGATGTCAAGTCTGCCTTCTTACATGGTGATTTACAGGAGAAAATTTACATGGAACAACCTCCTAGCTATGTTCAGAATAACTCTAGCCTTGTCTGCCGCCTTAAGAAATCCTTATATGGCCTTAAGCAAGCTCCTAGAGCTTGGTATGCCAAAATGGATAACTTTCTCCTTGACATTGGTTTTTCTAGATGCCATTCTGACCCCAACGTCTATACCAAGAAAGTAGGAAACCATCTCATCATACTTGTTCTATATGTTGATGACCTTATTCTTACTGGTAGTGACCCTAAGCTTATAACCCATGTGAAATCTAGTCTTAAACAAAATTTTGAAATGTCAGACTTAGGACATTTGCATTATTTTCTTGGTCTCCAAGTCCTACAAACCAAAGAAGGAATCTTTCTTTCTCAGTCTAAGTATGCTTCTGACCTTCTTCGTCACTTTCACATGGAAGATTGTACACCAGCCGTTTCTCCTTCCTAGTATGGATTCAAACTTTCTACCACTTGTACTTCACCTGAAGTCGATGCCACCTTGTATCGTCAGCTTGTTGGTAGTCTCTTATACTTGACTCATTCCCGTCCTGACCTTTCATTTGTCGTAGGTCGTGTTGCCCGTTATATGCAGACACCTCATGAAAGTCACTGGAAAGCAGCTAAAAGAATACTTTGATATATTCGAGGTACAGTTCAGTTTGGGTTTCATTACAGTACAGGGGGGAAACCTTTGTTGGTTGGTTTCACTGATTCAGATTGGGCCGGCAATCCTGATGATCGAAAGTCTACTGCATGTTATGTTTTCAGTCTGGGATCTAGACCTATTACTTGGGCTTGTAAGAAACAACAAGCTCTTGCTCTTTCTTCAGCAGAGGCAGAATATCGAGCAGCAGTTAAGGCTAGTCAGGAAGCTTTATGGCTTCGACAGATCCTTTCAGAGTTTGGATTCGAGCAGCAGCAGCCTACTCCACTTTGGTGCGACAATCAAAGTGCCATCAAGCTTTCCAAAGATCCAGTTCTACTTCAACGCAGCAAACACATTGAGCTACATATGCATTTCATCAGAAATCTTGTTCATGATCGTGTTCTTGAAGTGCTCTTTTTCCCTACAGATGATCAAGTTGCAGACATCTTCACCAAGTCTCTTACAAAAGCGAAGTTTTCTAAACTTCGATCTATGTTAGGAGTTCAGGAACTTGTCATTAAGGGGGGATAGGCTCTAATGCCTCCTTCCTTCTCCTAATAGTGTCACTTTTGTAAATCCTTCAATCCTATCCCAAGTTGTTCTTAAGGGGGGATGTTAGGATATTTAGACACTTAGGAGTTAGTTAAGATCAACTTGTGTAATATATCCGTTAGGGATAGTGTGTTTCTTTAGTATGCATTAGTATGCATTTGTAAATACTTAATCCGACGGTCACGATATGTTCCCGACATAGAGTGATCTGACGGATCAACTTCTCTTAGATCAAACCTAACCTTGATCCGTGGCTTAACACCCGATTGGTCCATGATCTCTATTTAAAGGGCATGGAGGGTCATTGTTTAGTTGATTGATTATGAGAAGCTCATTTGTAACTTTCTTTCTTTGCATAATAAATTGTCCCGTAGAAGCTATTTGGTCGGGGCCGTGGAGTGTTTCCCTCAAGAGGGTTTAAACCACGTCAAAACATCGGTGTGTTGATCTGTGATCTGTTTGTGTGAAGTGGTTTCTCTTGGTGTTCGGTCCTTTGGTAGTACCTTGTGTACCTGAACATTTCAACCACTGCAAGCTTTTCCAAATTCCCAAAACGTAGCCCGGAATAGTGCTTTTTGGCCTTCTTGCACACCCCGACTCCACATCCTTTGGAGTTTGGATCCAAAAATCCAAACTTAACACCGTACCTGCTCCATGACTGCCCCATATCAATTTCGGCCCAATCCAACCTTTTGTCAAGCATGGGGACACCGATTTGTAAAAGGCCATAATTCCAATTTTATGCCAAAGTGGAGCATAATGAGCTCGGGATCTTCACTGGTTCATTTATGGCCTTCGTTGATGGACTCAAAATGCCACTGAACTCATCAAATTCTAACCTTGCATTCTCCTGTTATCCAAAAATCAATTTTCGGGCTCTATACTTTTTTTTTCACCCGAACCCAAAATCCGAAAGCCGAAACCCAACACCCGAAACTGCGGGTTCGGGGGGGGGGGGGTCAAGTTGCGCTCACGGGGATGTAGCCATCCCGCAACCCGCAACCCAAAACTTGAAATTGCGGGTTCGGGATTGCGGAAACCGGAATGCGCAATTCCACAACTTTGCGTTCCCGCAACCCGAAACCCAACATCCCGAAAGCCAAAAATTGCAGGTTCGGGATTTCGGAAATCCAAACACAAACTTTGAAAAAAATCGCATTCCCGAAACCCAAAACCCCACATCCCGAAAGTTGAAAATTGCGGGTTCAGGGTTTCAGAAATCCAAACGCAAACTTTGAAAAATCGCGTTCCCAAAACCCGACATCCCGAAAGCCAAAAATTGCGAGTTCGGGATTTCATAAATCCAAACGCAAAATTTGAAAAAATCGCATTCCTGAAACCCGAAACCCGACATCCCGAAAGCCAAAAACACCTATGTTTCTTGTAACTTCTGGGGTTCATAACTCCCTCGTCCCTTGGCCAAATGAGGCGAGTCTGGTACCGTTGGAAAGTTGTTGGAGAGCTCTATGCAATGGTGTGATCCTCTCCCACACTTGAGAACTCTAACCTTGTCATTTTTCCAATCAAAAATTCCACCCCAACGCCACCAATAACACATTAAAACATTCTATTACTTGCCTGTAACTCACAGTTTGGCCCAAGCAGCCCCAGTGCTGCAAGCTGGGCTCTGATACCAATCTGTAGCGTCCCCTTCCATCTATCTGATACCAGAAAGGGAAACATGACCAATCTATCGGGTTTATTTGACAATCTTGGCCCCCATACATTACTCAACAATTCATAACAATTTAAAACTTGTGTGTGCAGGCTCATACTTCAAATAAACACAGCGGAAATAAACATAGTTGCAAGCACACAACAGTAATGCATCCTCATATCTAACATAGGCATATGATGATTCAACATCTAGGGATTCAAATCCATTTCAATGCTATGCATAGGCTTCATACCAATTCCATTAATCATGACTAAATATCATTCTGAATTAGCACAATGCAGAACACATAATGCATATAATTTATAACACAGATAACACTTATCCTGAAGGTGAAGGCATCCAAACAACTGGCTATATGAGAGAAATGTTCCACCTGACCATTGATCTCTATCCATCTTATATTCTTTTAGCCAAGAGATCACTCCCGAGCTGGGTTGTGTATCCACTAAGGAGGAACTAGCTAGGCTAACTCACAACCATGGTTTTAGTCAACAACTATGCTAAGCCAACACACAGTTGAGTTTGTCAAGCATATGGAAGACAAAGGAGGGCAATGCTAAGCCAGTGAGCTCAACCATAGAGCTACAGGCATCTCAAATGAATTCAACAGTCAAGGCACCCACATTACCTACCACACCCAACACAAGGAAGGTCCTCTTCTTTGCTGCACAGTCCCTCAGGCGTCCCTTTCCTCCAGTGCTCTTCAGGATGGGCATAGAAAGGTCCAGCTGCTAATCCTTGATATTCTAGCCTTCACTGGGTTTATCAAGCAAACCCAACCTCTGCTCAGTCATCCACAATTGGATTTCTCACAATTCTATTCATCAAATAACTCAATCCCGTCACTGGTTTTCTGGGCTATAAAAAGTGGTTTTTCCAATGGATTTCGGTGTATCTAATCCTCTCAAATTTGCCACAAGGTTCATACCTATGGATTCCCCATTGGATTTTACTGTCCAATACCAAATCTGGGCATTTTTGGCTCCTCAAAACGTGTGTTATTTCAAAATTGCGATTTCTAGTTTTTCTCCCTGCTGGCAATTCGTTTTTGGATGAAAATTGATGCTGGTAACTTCCACAATGGAATGGGGATGAGGAAGAAGCAAATCTCATGAGGTAGAGTGACTTGTGGTACAAGAAAACAGAGCCGTTACTCTGCCATATGAATTTCTGGGCTGCCCATGCTCCATTGAAGCCATGAACTGAAATCTTCAACTACTTCCTTACAACAGAAAATAAATGTCATCAAGGAAAGTCAAATGGGTTCTCACAATGACATTTGGGAGCGTATGGTTCATCCCCACAAACCCCTCACTACTCCCTAGTGGATACACATGGCCCCTTCTCATTGGTTGCTTCCATAGCCAGTTTTGGTATTTTATTGCAATATTAATATTTACATCAATTTACAATATTCCATGGCTTAATAGCACATGGGTATAAAAATATCAAATACTTGCTTGTTTTAAATAAAATCCGAACATACACTAGTGAGGCCTTGGCCTTGAGCTCCACACTAGGGAAACATACAACGCATGTACACAATATTTACATAAAAAGCCAATACTTCACAGAGGTCAAAATTGGGGTATTACAGGGAGATCCTACAGGTCGGAGTTTTGTACTCATAACATCCTGGGATGTTTTTTCAAGGTTTTGTGGTGGGGTCACATGTAATAGCTCCTTGGGAGATCCTAGAGGTTAGAGTTGTGTACTCGTAACATCCTGGGATGCTCTTTTGAGGTTTTGTGATGCACGTAATAAGTCCTGAGGATTCCACAGTATGGCCAGTGATGTTGAAGATCTGCAGGTGGTCGGCCTACATCCAGTATGAAAAAGGACTGGCTCTGTAGAACTTCCTATGACGAGTAGATTCAGAGATTGATTGAAATAGCAGCAGTAGTGACAATGTCGATGACTCGATGACAATTATCCAGTGATGATAATCTAGAGAAGAATACTTGTGCTAAAAGACCTGTGTCAAGAAATACCTTCCTAGTTAAGAGGGAGTGTTGATGTATATGTAACTTCGGAATGTATTTCATATATGTATATTTTACTCCTATAGAGATGGTATTATTCCTCTATACGGATGTGTTTGTATTCCTATAGAGATGTTATTATTCCTCTATACGGCAGTGTCATCATTTATATTGTAAGTGTCATAACTTATACTTGATGGGTTATTTGACCACCTTGTTGGGGTCGGCCCTGTATAAGTCATGTGGGTCAAAGGGTTATTAGACCACCATATTTGGGGGTCGTCCATGTGGGTCAAATGGTTATTAGACCACCCTATTGGGGGTCGGTCCAGTCAGCATAATGTTATGTGGTTAAGTTAAGGCCGACCTAGTAAAGGTTATTAGAAAGGTCAAGTCAAGTATAAATAGAGTGTGGGAAGCACTCTATTTCATCATTCTATTCTCTCACACACTTTTTGGAGAGTGGCGCACTTGTGGAGGAGGAGATGCTACTGCTAGGAGATGTCTATCTCTTATGTTTGGGTTGTATCATTGCTCTATCTATCTCTAAGGAAGTTATTGGGGTTTTTCACCTTTATGGTTTTCCCCAAGTAAACTTTGTGTCTCTTGTGTGCTTGCATTTTTGTGTCCATGATTGATATGCTATAGATATGCTATACATGTTGTTCTCTCAGTTAAGATCCTAGATCATATTGAAGTAAATTCTGAAAAACTAACAGTGCAAATATTCAACCTACGAAGTATAGGCTGTCAATTCACGTATATCATGAATGGTGAAGACTGCAAAAATACTAATCACAAGAAGGGTCGGTCGACCCTTCATTTAAGCTAGAAAAAATGGCGAAAACAACCCCTGGTAAAAACTCACAGTAAAATCCACACAACAGGTAAATTAAGGTTGCCATCTATTCAATGCATGTAACTTCTATTCTTAATAATAGAAATCTTTTCAAATTATCGGGTGGCGTACATATACTTTCGTCCAATTTAAAGTTTTAGTTGATTTGATCTCATGGAGGAAGAATATACCTTTGGAAGTGGGAATTTTTCTTGCACACATTGGAGCAAGCTTAAACCCCTAGATTTGATTATATAAAAAAGATTCAAAATTATTATAACTTTGTTCCATATGTGTTATGTGACATTCCGTTGTAGCTCTCTTACCTGATTCTTATAAGTTTTCTTTGAGCTAGTTGTTAAGTTATTGCATTAGTTTTGTTGGACTTGGTACCAGATAGAATTTGAGTCAACAAGGTGCTAGATTCTATTTGAGTCTATCTAAATTAACTTGCCCCCCTTGAAATCGACCAAAGGGGCAAGGGGGGAAACTGAATCATACAATACTTAGATCCCTGTGCATTCCATTTTTTATATTATCTATCATTTCCTGTCATTCTTGCACCTCTAGCGATAAAGGAATTTCTCTGAACCGTCCATCTTGCATGATCAATCTGGTACCATTAATCTTCTTCCATGCTTAGCCCCACAGCCTTCCATAGTCTTCAATCTCTCAAACGCCGCCTTCCTCGCACCTTAGATCTACATAGTTATTATCAACTGTTGATCTGGCCCCTATCCACATCGTTACTGTCCAAAGGTGTGGCCTTTACCGAGGTTCGCGTATTTGGAACGTGCCGATACTCCATGCATGTTAAATCTACGAACTAAAGCTCCACCGCTAATGCATTTCCCCGCCAAATATGCACCGTCGAAACATGCAATCCCTACCAAAAATTCGCAAATCTGGAAATTCCATTTCCCCACGCATCTCAAATCACCGAAGTACATGTCGTCTGTAGATATGTCCTTCCACTTGTTGATCTAATTTCCAACTTGCTCGTGGGCTAGAAACACTCCGCCCACGCATAAACCGTCCTATCTTACTTTTGCGAATAGTGCTTGTGGTCATCGATCTCCTTTAAGCTTCTAGCAGTCTAGAATTAGTATGAGAATAATAGTGGGCAGAAGAAGGGTCGGTCGCCCCTTCATTTATGAGGGAATTGTGCAAATATTCAACCTGTAAAGTATAGGCTGTCAATTCATATATATCCTGAATGGAGAAGATTGCAAAAATACTAAGCACAAGTAGGGTTGGCCAACCCTTCATTTAAGCTGCAAGAAATGGAGAAAACGACCCCTGGAAAAAACTCGTAGTAAAATCCACACAATAGGTCATTTTTTAAGATGAAAAATAACAAAAGGAAACAAAAACACAATCAACATATTTATTAATTTCGTCGGGTAAAATGTGGTCTGTAAGATTAAGACTAATCGACGGCTGAGATCTAATTTTTGGAATGTGGTAGACGAGTTGCGGGGGTTTAATTTTTTGCAAATATATACAACGTTCCCTCATTCCGCAATCCACATTGCGGGCTGTAGGTTGCGGAAACGCATGTCGCAATTCCATTATTCAAGCAGTTCTCGCATCCACAATCATTAATAACTAGATAGCCACTTCAACAAGCTATAGCATGATATGATGGTGCCTGCATTTTTCTCAAACCATGAATTATGGCGGGCATTGTCTCAGAGCAGTTTTGACTACTTTTTCCATACTTTGTCAATTTCCAAAGTTTCACAAACTTGTCATACTTTTCAAGAATGATGTTAGATTGCAACACTCACACATTCCATGTCATCACTTCCTATGGTGTTAGTTCTCTCTTTCAGGCTCACATGTGTGAGATTTTGGCCTGCCAAAATAGAGATCAATTCATGTATAACCAGAATGGTCAAGACTGGAAAAATATAAATCACAAGAAGGGTCAGTCGACCCTTCGTTTAGTACATAATTGTGAACACCAATATCCAGCAATTCACCTGTATCTAGACTGGTGAACAGAAGAAGGATCGGACAGCCCTTCTAGTAGTCTAGAAGTAGTATGAAAATAATATTGGGCATAAGAAGGGTCGGACGCCCCTTCATTTATGAGGGAATTGTGCAAATATTCAACCTACGAAGTATAGGATGTTAATTCATGTATATAACGAATGGTGAAGATTGCAAAACTACTAAGCACAAGAAGGGCCTTTGACCCTTCATTCATAAGAGAAATGAAATTTTTTTTAATCTACGAAGGTTGGGACAACAATTCCCCACTACCAACTTCTGTAGAATATTTATAACATGTAAACAATATTTATCCCAACTTCTGATTACCGACAAGATGGATCATCCGCCCCTTCTCTTAGTAGATAATTGTTAACACCAATAAACGACAATTCACCTGTATCCACAATGGTGAACACAAGAAGGATTGAACCACCCTTCCTGCAGTCTAGAACTATTATGAAAATAATATTGGGCAGAAGAAGGGTTGGCCTCCCCTTCATTCATTTATCTCGAGCCTCATTAAAAAATGGGGTATTGGTTAATGACATTCAACTTCAAATGAAAACAAACCAAAGTTTTCGAAATCCGCATTGCGGGTTGCACAAACGCATGTTGCAAATAGATTATTCAAATAGTTCCTGCAATCCGCATTGCGGGTTGCGGAAATAAAGAATGCAAACATTTACGATACTCTTCCTGAAATCCGCAATTACGGGTTGCAAGTTGTGGGCATCAAATCCCTGATTATTGGAAAACATTTACAACAGAAAACCAGAATGGTCAATCATGGAAAAATACTAAGGCTAGGCTGTCATTTCATGTATAACCAGAATGGTCAATAATGGAAAAATCCTAAGCACAAGAAGGGTCGTCCGACCCTTCGTTTAGTAGATAATTGAGAACATGGGTATCAAGCAATTCACCTGTATCCACAATGGTGAGCACAAGAAGGATCAGACGACCGTTCTGTTGATGTATATGTAACTTTGAAATGTATTTCACCTATGTATATTGTACTCCTATAGAGATGTTATTATTCCTCTATACGGAAGTGTCGTCATTTGTATTGACAAGTGTCGCAAGTGTCGCAACTTGCAAGTGATGGGTTATTAGACCACCAAGTGTGCAGTCGGCCCTGATTAGTATAACCATGGGTTATTAGACTGAGTTAGACAAGTCGGCCTTGCTAGGTTATTAGGAAGGTCAAGTCATGTATAAATAGAGTGTGGGAGGAACTCTATTTGATCATCTCATTATTCACTTCTACACTACTCAGAAAGTGGCGCACTAGTGGAGGAGGAGGTTCAGCTGCTAGGAGGACTATCTCTGTGTACTTTGGTTGTATCATCGCTCTTTTTGTCTCTGAGGAAGTTGTGGGGTTTTTCACCTTTACGGTTTTCTCCAGTGAAACTATGTGTGTCTATTGTCTCATGTGATTGATATGCATTGTTATACTTGATATGTTGTACATGTTATTCTCTCAGTAAAGATCCTAGAGTATGTTGAATTAATGCTAAAAAAGTAACATGGTATCATAACTAACCTGAGAAGAAGACACTATGCAATTGCGGAAACTAAGGTTTCCTATTTATTGGGTTTCTCTCCAAATATCTTGAAATGCAGCAGGGTATTTTGACTCTCCTTAGCAAGGCGCATCTTTCTGTCCAATCAGAATTCAATTCTGGGCACTTTCATTTTTTGCCCTAAAAATTAGGGTTTCCACAAAAATAGGAATTTCTAAAATCTGAGGACATAGCTGGAAGCTCCTTGAAAAAGTAGAAGTTTAGAGCTTTGGATCGAACTTTTTGGTTTGGAGAAGCTCAAGGAAACTCAAACCCTAATTCAGGGTCCTCCCTACTGAATCCCGGAAGACTAAAAAGCATTTTTGAACGGTGAAACTTTGCAATTTTCAATTTCTGAATATACCAGGATGATCAGCTCATCAAGGCACATCTTTCTATCCTTTCAGAAAGTTCAAATTCACATTTTGAATTTTTAGAGTTTCTCTGACAAACCCTAATCCAGCACCAAATCCAAATCTCTGCAAATCATGTGGTAAGACCTAAATCTTTTCTATTTCCATTTGAAGTACTCTCTAAGATGTCTCACCACACCAAGCTTGAGGAAAAGCTTGAACAGGCTGATAAATTCCGAGCATGGAAGTATAGGATTGGGTTAATCCTAGAAGAAAATGAATTGGATACTTACATAAGTTCTGAGGTCCCTATCCCAGAGGAAGAAGAGGCTAAAGCCTTGCACAAGAAGAACTTGGTCAAGGCAAAAAGGATCATTGCTAATTCTATCGAAGACCATCTCATACCACATGTGTCATCTCTAAAGACACCCAAGGAGATGTTTGATTCCCTGACCAAGCTATTTGAAAGGAAGAACATAAATCGGAAGATAACTCTGTGGAATCAATTGAAAGGGGTAAAGCTTCAGAATGGAGAGACCATTCAATCCTATTTCTCTAAGGTTTCTCAGATCAAGGAACAACTTGAAGCTGTGGATGAAGTAGTGGAGAATGGTGAAATTGTTATGACCACCTTGAATGGCCTACCTAGGTCATGGGATTCCTTCATTCAAGGAATATGTGCAAGAAGGAAGTTGATCTCCTTCAGTAGACTGTGGGAGGAATGCTCACAAGAAGAGGCTAGGCTTGTAGCCCGAGAAGAAAAGATCGGAAGTGAAGATCAAGCTCTCATAGCTCACACCAAAAGAAGAAATTCTAAGAATGAGCACTCTCATCACAAGAAACCTTTTCACAATCCTCAAAAGGGTAAGAAGGATCTGAGATGCTTCACATGTGATTAAAAGGGACACTTTGTTGCAGATTGTCCCAAGAACAAAAAGGGCTTTAACCACAACAACAAGAATGGAAACAAGAAGAGATATCATGCTCATGCTACTGAGGATGATGAACCTCCCAAGAAGAAGGATAGAACAAAAAGTGATGACTCATCTAGTGAAGATGAATATGTTCTAATCTCTTCTCTCATAGGTACTATCTCTCATGGATGTAATGATTGGATTATTGATAGTGGGGCTTCCAAACACATGACCAGGTTTAAAAAATCTTTTGCAAATCTATCTGAACATGAGTCACCCCATAAAAGTGAAACTTGGGGATGATTATCAATATCCTATCAAAGGAAGTGGTGAATCCTCCTACAATTTAGACTCTGGGAAGTCTTTGAAGATGAAAGATGTTCTATATGTACCTAGGCTTAAGAAGAACCTACTCTCCATATCTGCATTGGATGCAAAAGGCATGAGGGTTGCATTTGTAGATGGTCAAGTCCTAATGTGGCCAAAAGGTAAAACTATAGATGATGCAGTAGTGATTGCAGAGCAAGAGGGAGGATTGTATAAATTGAAGGGACAACTTGAAAATGCTATGGTACATGAATCCATGGAGCCAAGTGAACTTTGGCATAGAACGCTTGCACATGTGCACTATAGAGCACTACCAATTGCAAGTAAAGATGTAGAGGGTCTTCTTGAAATCAAGACAAAGCATGAAGTTGTTTGCAAAGGATGTGCAAAAGGAAAGAACATTAAGAAGTCATTTCCAAGCAGTGAAAGCAAAGCTAAAGGAATCTTGGAAATTATCCACTTCCATGTATGCGGTATGATGTCATCCAGTTCTCTAAGTGGGTATGTATGCTATGTCTGTTTCATTGATGATTTCTCTAGGAAGACTTGGGTTTACTTCTTGAAGAACAAAGATGAAGTGTTTGATAAGTTCAAGGAATTCAAAGCCTTGATGGAAAACCAAACTGATAAGAAGATCAAGACATTTAGATCCGACAATGGCAGAGAATTCACTTCAGGTGATTTCAAGAAGTTATGCAGTGATTTAGGGATTAAGAGGGAGTTGTCTACTCCCTACAATCCACAACAGAATGGGGTTGTAGAAAGAAAGAATAGAACAATCATGGAAGCAGCACGGGCAATGCTGCATGACCAGGATCTGCCTATGCATCTATGGGAAGAAGCAGCTAGGATAGCTATATATGTGCAGAACAGAACACCTCACAAGATATTGGACAACAAGACACCAGAAGAGGTATTCTCTAGTAAGAAACCTGAAGTCAGCCATCTCAGAATATTTGGTTGTCTAGTATACACTCATGTTCCAAAGGAAACAAGGACAAAGCTATATCCTTTAGGAAAGAAGGGCATCTTTGTGGGGTATAGTGAAAGCTCGAAATCTTACAGAATATACTTTCTAGGGTTCAAGAAGATTGATGTCAACAGGGATGTAACATTTGATGAAAACTCATCCTTCATCAAATCAAGGAAAACACCTGTTGAAGATTATGAAGAACCAAAGGAAAACAGATTCCAAGACACCATCATGACTAAATCAATTCCAAAAGGAGATTGTGAAGTTGAAGATCCGCAAGAACCTATAGATCCACCCCGTGAGAAGAACTCTCACAAGAGGAAACTTGCATGGTCTAGAGAGCTCATTCAAGATGCAGAAATATATGGCATTTTAGAAGAAGAACACAGAGAGAGGAAGAGGACTAGATCACATACCAATTATGTTTCCCTACCCTGTGATATTATGAACAAAGAACCTTCTAGTTATGAAGAAGCAGTGGAGAAGAAAGAATGGAAGTATGCCATGGTCGAGGAATACCAGTCGATCATGAAGAATGATGTTTGGGATGTAGTCCCGAGACCTGAAGGGAAGTCTGTTGTGACTTCCAACTGGATCTACAAGATCAAGCATGCTGCAGATGGTAGCATAGAAAAATACAAAGCGATATTTGTAGCTCGTGGCTTCTCTCAGAAAGAGGGCATAGACTATGAAGAAACTTTTCCTCCTGTAGCCAGATACACTTCCATCAGATCAGTACTTGCTCTAGTTGTAGTGATGAAATGGAAGATACACCAGATGGATGTCAAGACATCTTTCTTGAATGGTGTAGTCGAAGAGGAAGTGTATGTGGAGCAGCCACTTGGTTTTGAGACACATGACAAGGAGTCATATGTGTGTAAGTTGAAGAAAGCCTTGTATGGCTTGAAGCAAGCTCCTAGGACTTGGTATGGTAGGATAGACAGCTTTCTATCCTGTTTGGGATTTACCAAGAGTAAAGCTGATTCCAACCTTTACTACAAGGTTGAGGAAGGCAATCATAAGATACTGCTCTTGTATGTGGATGGCCTATTTGTTACAGGTGAGGATGGTTTGATTGCTGATACTAAGAGGAAGCTTGTTGTCGAGTTCAAGATGAAGGACTTGGGGATGATGCAATATTTTTTAGCCATGGAGGTGTAGCAGGGTGCAGATGGGATCTTCCTTGTACAAGGGAAGTATGCAGTAGAGATCTTGAAGAGGTTCGAGATGATGGACTGCAAGGCCATGGCCACACCTATGGCATCGAAACTAAAGCTTCTGTGTTATGCTTCATTTGATCCAGTTGATGTCACGATGTATCGTCAGATGATTGGGTCCTTGATGTACCTAACGAACATGATACCAGACATTTGCTTTGTGGTGAACACATTGAGCTAGTTCCTGACACATCCCAGAGGTGTTCACCTGGTTGCTGTAAAGCATATTCTGAGGTACTTGAAGGGTACAATTGACTATGGGCTCAAGTATGATGCGAATCAAAAGTTTAACCTGTATGGTTATGTTGATTCGGACTGGGTAGGCAGTGATGCAGATAGGAAGAGCACTTCTGGGTGCTGCTTCAGTATGGGATCAGGTGTGATCTCTTGGTTTCGCAGGAAGCAGTCCTACGTAGCACTGAGTACAGCCGAAGTAGAGTATGTTGCATCTTGTTCGGCTAGTTGTGAGGCGGTATGGCTAAGGAAGATGTTGTCTGAGTTATTTGATCTCCCATTGGAAGCTACTGGTATCTTTTGTGACAACCAGAGTTGTGTGAAGCTGTCTGAGAACTTGGTGTTCCACGACAGGTCAAAACATAGTGAGATCAAATATCACTATATCAGGGATATGGTGTAGAGAGGAGCAGTGAAGCTCCTGTATGTTGCGACAGATGAGTAGGTTGTAGATGTGTTGACGAAACCACTAGCCAGAGTGAAGTTTGAGTAATTCAGAGAGAGGCTCGGTGTTCTTCAGATTGATGACACTTCGAGGGAGAAGTGGTGGACAGATTTGCAGGAGCCATTCCAAGCATGGTAAGAGGAGGATATTTCCCATGACTGTGGCTATAAGCGTTGGATGATGAGCATCAAGATGATGCTCCAGTTACTGCTCTGTATATGCATCATGTTGGATGCTTGTTATGATCAGTTGGATCATGTATATGTATATGCATCATGTTGGATACATTGTATGATCAGGTAGATCATGTATGATGATATGTATCAGGTGGATACATTGTATGATCAGGTAGATCATCTATGATTACATGTATCAAGTGGATACATTGTATGATCAGGTAGATCATGTATGATGATAGATATCAGGTAGATACTTGGTATGCATCAGGTGGATGCATTGTATGATCAGGATGATCATGGATGACGATCTTTAGGATGTTTCTCCAGATGATATGCATCAGAATGATGCTATGATGATGATCAGGTTGATCATGTGATGATGTACATCAGGATGATATATGGTGAGTATCAGGTTGATACGTTGTGGCCATGGACACGTTGTGCAAGGGTAGCATGTAATACGTCTTGTAGATCTGGACAGGTTGTGCTAGTCACGTAAAAGGTCTCAGATGCTTTTTAGAAATATTGCTTGGCAAGACACTCTTTTAAGGTTTTGTGGGGACCACATGTAATAAGTCCTGGAGATTTGGACAGGTTGTGCTAGTCACGTAAAAGGCCTCAGATGCTCTTTAGAGATCTTGCTTGGCAAGACACTCTTTTAAGGTTTTGTGGTATGGGTCACATGTAATAAGCCTTGGAGATTCGGACAGGTTGTGCTAGACACGTAAAAGGCCTTGGATGCTCTTTAGAGATCTTGTTGTGTGTTGATGTGTATGTAACTTCGGAATGTATTTCACCCATGTGTTTCTTCTATGTATATTGTACTCCTATAGAGATGTGTTATTCCTCTATACAGAAGTGTCGTCATTTGTATTGAAAAGTGTCACAAGTGTCGTAACTTGCCAATGGGTTATTATACCACCATGTGTGGGGTCATCCCTGATTAAGTTAACCATGGGTTATTAGGCTAAGCTAGACAAGTCGTCCCCACTAGTTTATTGGGCAGGATATAAGAAGTATAAATAGAGATAGGGAGATCTCTATTTGATCATTCACTTATTCACTCTTCCTTCACTTAGAAAGTGTCACACATGTGAGGAGGAGGATCATCTGCTAGGAGAACACTATCTCTGTGTACTTTGGTTGTATTATTGCTCTATCTATCTTTGAGGAAGTTCTGGGGTTTTTCACCTTAGGGTTTTCCCCATGGAAACTCTGTGTATTTATTGTCTCATATGATTGCATCTTGTTATGATTGGAATACTTGATATGATTGATATGCTTGATATGTTGTACATGTTATTCTGTTAGTAAAGATCCTAGAGTATATTGAATTAATGCTAAAAAATTAACATGGTATCAGTGCTTCCCTGAGAAGAAGACATTGTGCAATGGTGGAAACTAGGGTTTCTTGTTTATTGGATTTCTCTTCACATATTTTGGAAAAGTAATATGATAGATTGACTCTCCTCAGCAAGGTGAATCTTTCTGTCCAATCAGAATTCAGTTCTGAGCACTTTCATTTTTGGCCCTAAAAACTACGGTTTCCACAAAAATAGGAATTTCTGAAATATGAAGACATAGCTGAAAGCTCCTTGGAAAAATTGAAGTTTAGAGCTTTGGATTGAGATTTTTGGTTGGGTAAAACTCCGGGAAACTGAAACCCTAATTCAGGGTCCTCGCTAATGAATCTGGGAGATTGAAAAGCATTTCTGAAGGGTGAAACTTTGTATATATCAAATTCTGGATATACTAAGATGATCAGCTCATCAAGGCGCATCTTTATATCCTTTCAAAAAGTTGAAATTCACATTTTGATTTTTTTGGGTTTATCTAACAAACCCTAATCCGGGACAAGATTCAATTTTTAGCAAATCAAATGGTAAGGCCTATATCTTTTATATTTTCATTTGAAGTACCCTTTAAGATGTATCACCACACCAAGCTTGAGGATAAGCTTTAAGGGGCCGATAACTTCTGAGCCTGGAAGCATAGGATTGGGTTAATCCTGGAAGAAAATGAATTGGACACCTACATCAGTTCTGAGGTTCCTATCCCAGAGAATGAAGAGGCCAAGGCATTGCATAAGAAGAACATGGTCAAGGAAAAGAGAATCATTGTTGATTCCATCAAAGACCATCTCATTCCACATGTGTCATCTCTGAAGACACCAAAGGAGATGTTTGATTCTTTGACCAAACTATTTGAAGGGGAGAACATAAATCGGAAGATGACTCTGCAGAATCAATTAAAAGGGGTCAAGCTATTGAATGGAGAGACCATTCAATCCTACTTCTCTAAGGTCTCTCAGATCAAGGAACAACTTGAAGCAGTAGATGAAGTATTGGAGAATGGTGAAATTGTTATGACCACTTTAAATGGCCTACCTAGGCCATGAGATTCCTTCATCCAAGGAATATGTGCAAGAAGGAAGTTGATATCCTTCAATAGATTGTGGGATGAATGTTCACAAGAAGAGGCTAAGCTAATAGCCCTAGAAGAAAAGATGGGGAGTGAAGATCAAGAACTCACAGCACATACCAAGAAAGGTAAGATCAAGAAGGATTCATCTCATAACAGGAGACCTTCACACCACCATCATAAGAAATATCTCGGATGCTTCACATGCAATAAGAAGGGACACTTTGTGGTAGATTGTCCCAAGAAGAAGAAAGACAACAAATTCAATAAGAAGAAGAACAACAACAAAAGAAGATATCATGCTCATGCTGCTGAGGATGATGAACCTCCCAAGAAGAAGGCTAGAGAAGAAAGTGATGATGATGACTCATCAAGCGAAGATGAATATGTTCTAATCTCTTCTCTCACAGGTACTATCTCTCATGGTTGTAATGATTGGCTTATTGACAGTGGGGCTTCCAAACACATGACTGGGTTTAAAGAATCTTTTGCAAATCTATCTGAATATGAGTCACCCCATAAGGTATAACTTGGGGATGACTATCAATACCTATCAAGGGAAGTGGCGAAGCCTCCTACAACCTAGACTCTAGGAAGTATTTGAAGATGAAAGATGTTTTATATGTACCTGGGCTCAAGAAGAACCTGCTCTCCATATCTGCATTGGATGCAAAACGCATGAGAGTTGCATTTGTAGATGGCCAAGTCCTTATGTGGCCAAAAGGTAAAACTATAGATGATGCAGTGGTGATTGGAGAGCAAGAGGGAGGATTGTATAAATTGAAGGGACAACCTGAACATGCCATGGTACATGAATCCATGGAGCCAAGTGAACTTTGGCATAGAAGACTTGCTCATGTGCACTATATAGCACTACCAATTGCAAGCAAATCTATAGAGGGTCTTCCTGAAATCAAGACCAAACATGAAGGGGCTTGCAAAGCATGTGCAAAAGGAAAGAATACAAAGAAGGCATTTCCAAATAGTGAAAGAAAGGAAAAAGGAATCTTGGAAATCATCCACTATGATGTATGTGGTCCGATGTCATCCAATTCTCTGAGTGGGTATGTTTATTATGTCTCTTTCATGGATGACTTCTCTAGAAAGACTTGGGTTTACTTCTTGAAGAACAAGGATGAAGTGTTTGATAATTTCAAGGAATTCAAAGCCTTGATAGAGAATCAAACTGATAAGAAGATCAAACATTCAGATCTGACAATGGTGGAGAAGTCACTTCAGGTGACTTCAAGAAGTTATGCAGTGATTTGTTAAGTTTAAACCAAATAGACTATCAAGATCACTGAAAGAAACATAATCACAAGATAGACAGAGAATATACCCTGGGAAACCCTCATGGGGTAGAAAACCTAGCAAAGCTTTTCTTCAATAAGATGATCAACCAAAATACAAGATGTGCTCCCTCCTACTTTGTCTCCTTAGCAAATCTCCCAGACAAGTGCGCTATCTTTCACAAGTGAGTGAGTGTGTCAAATGAGGAACATACCTCCTCTATTTATACACTACACTGACATGTATTTTACACAAGTACATGTAGGCTCATATTTAACCATTAGGTTAAATACCCTATTATAACTGACTGGGTCGACCCCCACATGGTGGGTCTAATAACCCTAGTTACCACAACCAATCCGGAGGAATAAACATCTCTGGATTCATACTATAATCACATCGGAGGTATGGAACATCTCCGGAATAAATAATATACAAATATAATATTCTTAGAAGTTACAATATTCAACACTCCCCCTTAACGAGAAGGATATTATAACAACATCCGCAGGAGCAACGAGTCATACATCATACATGATACATATATATATCATCGGAAGCTTTCTTCAGTTCATCATCATCAGTAACTCAACTAGTTACTGGAACATCGACATCACTCGATCATCAGCATCGTCATCACACAATCAACATCGTCATCACACGGTCATCAGCATTGTCATCACATGATCATCAGCATCGCCATCACATGATCAACATCGTCATCACATGATCATCAGCATCGACATCACACGATCAATATCATCATCACATGATCATCAACATCGATCATCAGCATCGTCATCACACGATCAACATCGTCATCACATGATCATCGGCATCGTCATCACATGATCATATTACAGGATGATCAATCCTGCTCTCTTTAGGACATAGGTCCATGGATGATACAATCCAGATCAAGTTCCAGGATGATAAATCCTTATCTCTTTAAGAAAAGTCTCATGTCTAGGGACGATCTAATCCCAACCACAGTGCCAGTCCTTTTTCATACTAGATGTGACCTAGATCAGATCTAGGATTTACCGCCACAGAGCCAGTCCTCTTTCATACTGGATGTGTCACGTCTACAGAGCCAGCCCTGTTTCATGCTGGATGTATCACATCTACAGAGCCAGCCCTGTTTCATGCTGGATGTATCACATCTACAGAGCCAGCCCTGTTTCATGCTGGATGTAACCTAGAGCAATTCTAGGATTTGTCACGTACATTTTGAACCGAGGTCCAGGGATGATCCAGTCCTATCATGTGCCTTTTGAACCGAAGTCCAGGGACGATCCAGTCCTATCGTGTACCTTTTGAACCGAGGTCCAGGGACGATCCAGTCCTATCGTGTACCTTTTGAACCGAGGTCCAGGGACGATCCAGTCCTATCGTGTACCTTTTGAACCGAAGTCCAGGGACGATCCAATCCTATCGTGTACCTTTTGAACCGAGGTCCAGGGACGATCCAGTCCTATCGTTCAGTTATCGGAGACCTCATGTCTATGGCTCAACTTTAGGACTGAAGTCCAGGGATGATCCACTCCCCTCACATGTTCACCAAGAACTTCATTCTCGAAGACATACGTCTACGGCTCAACTTTAGGACTGAAGTCCAGGGATGATCCAATCCCCTCACAACATGTATAACAAAACATGTATTCTCATCATCAAAACATGTATAACCAAAACATGTATATCAATACATGTATCATCATCATCATCAAACATGTATCATCATGATCATCAAGCATGTATATCAAAACATGTATCATCACCATCATCAAGCATGTATATCAAAACATGTATCATCAGCATCATCAAGCATGCATATCAAGACATGTATCATCATCATCATCAAACATGTATATCAAGACATGTATCATCATCATCATCAAACATGTATATCAAGACATGTATCATCATCATCATCAAACATGTATATCAATACATGTATCATCATCATCATCAAACATGTATATCAAAACATGTATCATCATCATCAAACATGTATATCAAAACATGTATCATCATCATCATCAAAAAAATATAAGAGTCCTAAGTCTAAATAATTCTAAGTAACTAAGTGCAGTAAAAAAGGTATCCTCATCATTGATGAGACAGACTAGTTATTAGATACTATGCTACTCCCCCTTTCGAGGAGGGTCCCTTTTGAACTACACCAAGCTTGTCTCGGAAGTGTTCAAACTTTACTCGAGATAGAGGTTTGGTCAAGATATCAGCAATTTGATCCTCAGTGCTTATATACTCGAGCTTGATAGCTCCTCTCTGCACCATATCTCGTATATAAAAGTATTGGATCTCTATGTGTTTTGACTTATCGTGAAACACAGGATTTTCAGTCATCTTGATGCAGCTTTGATTATCACACATAATCACAGTGGGATCCATTTCTAAGTCAAACACTCCAGATAAAAGTTCCGAAGCCATACTGCTTCACAGCTGGTAGAGCAGGCAACTATATATTTTGCTTCAGCAGTACTGAGAGCCACACTAGATTGTTTCTTGCTGAACCAGGAAATCATGGCAGATCCAAGACCATAACATCCACCTGAAGTACTTTTTCTGTCTGAGACACTACCTGCCCAGTCAGAATCTGAGTAACCATGTAACCTGAGTTCATGACCTCCGAGATAATATAGGCCAAAATCTAATGTACCTTTTAGGTACCTCATTACATGCTTTGCAGCTATTAAGTGGACCTTTCTAGGTTCTACTAGATACTGACTTAGGGTATTTACAGCAAAGCATATATCAGGCCTAGTATTAGTTAAGTACATCAATGATCCAATGATTTGTCTGTATAAGGTTATGTCCACTAATTCTGACGAATCATTAACTAACAACTTCAAGTTGGAGTCCATGGGAGTGGCCATGGCTTTACACTCCAACATATCAAATCTTTTGAGAATCTCCATAGTATACTTACCTTGATTTAGAAAGATTCCTTTTGGTTCTTGCCACACTTCTAAGTCTAAGAAGTAGTGCATTAATCCGAGATCTTTCATCTCGAATTCTGAAGAAAGCTTCTTCTTGCTTTCAATAATTTGTTTCTCATTTCCAGTTAGAAATAGATCATCTACATATAACAACAATATAACTAGTTCATCATCCATCACCTTGAGATAAATATTGGGGTCAACTTTACTTTTGGTAAAGCCCATGCTAGTTAAGAAATTGTCAATCCTTCCGTACCAAGCCCTGGGAGCTTGTTTCAACCCATATAATTCCTTTTTCAGTTTGCATACATGAGTCCTTCCGTCATTAACCTCAAACCCTTGTGGTTGCTCTATGTATACTTCTTCCTCAATTACACCATTTAGAAAAGCTGTCTTAACATCCATTTGGTGTAATTTCCACTTCATCATGGATGCAAGTGCCATGATAGTTCTAATTGAAGTATACCTAGCAACTGGTGCAAATGTTTCTTCATAGTCAATTCCCTCCTTCTGGGAGAATCCTCTGGCTACAAATCTTGCCTTGTATTTTTCAATGCTATTATCTGCAGCATGTTTTATCTTGAAGATCCATTTGGAAGAAACCACACTTTTATCTTTTGGTTTGGGGACTATATCCCAAACATTATTTCATTATTGACTGATATTCTTCTGTCATTGCTTCTACCCATTCTTTCTTCTGAGCTGCCTCTTCATAGCTGGTAGGTAGTTGATCCACAAGATCACACATTAAAGCCATGTAGTTGGACACTAGCTTTGGTTTCTTTCTTTCTCTAGTGGAGCCTTCAGGAGCTCCATATCTTTCAGCCCCTTGAATAATATCTCTAGCCCATGTTGGCCTTCTTTTCTTAGATAAGTCTGAAATAGGAGGCTCTTGTGGTTCCAACATATCATGATCCTCTGGAGAATCATCTTCAGGAATGGGCACAACCTCTGTGATTCTGGGAGAAGTATCTTCTTCATAGATTTCTTCAAGTTGGCACTTCCTGGATTTCTTGAGAGCTGCTTCTTCATCAAACGTTACATCTCTACTTATTTCTATGTGATGAAAACCTGGAATGTAAATTCTGAAGGCTTTGGATGATTCACAATAACCAACAAAAATCCCTTCTTACCAGAAGGGTCCAACTTGGTTCTCTTTTCTTTTGGAATGTGGATGTACACAGGACACCCAAATATTTTAAGATGACTTACCTCAGGCTTCTTACCTGTAAACACTTCTTCTGGAGTTTTGAAATCAAGAGCACTATGAGATAATCTATTTTGCACATATACTACTGTCTTGGCTGCTTCAGCCCATAGATACATGGGAAGATCTTGGTCATGTATCATGGTCTTTACAGCTTCCATGATTGTTCTATTTTTCCTTTCAGCCTGTTATCTCCCAAATTGACCACCATCATTTTGGGTGACAGAATGGGTAAAATTTCTTATTTCTATGAGTCTTGGGCTTCAAATTTCGAAAAAAACAGGTTTCGGCAGCTAACACTGTTTTGCAGGAAGCCAGTTAGCTGCCGAAAGGGCCCATTTTCGGCAGCTAAAGGCGTTAACAGAAAATACATAAGCTTCCGAAAAGGTTTTTACAAGAAAAATTAAAGGATTGGGTCCGTATTCAGTCCCACATCAAGCGAGCCTGTGTTTAAGCCGCCGAAAGGAAGAATAGAGCGCAACATTAGTCCGCAGGAGGTTCTCAGCAGGGTAAAACTCAGTGGAAAAGGAGGAGTCAACTTTTGATTTAAACTCCATGATTTCAGTAAGAGGTTCCTTTTTTGTCTGCTACAAGATATTCTCTCATGTCACAATCTGCTGAGTCTCGCTTTCACAAGCTGGAGTCTGCTCAAATCTTGGTTGCAGTGACAGGTCATCATCCAGCTCTATGACTGACAGTTAAAATCTTCAGCTACAAATCAGGAATCATAAACGAACTCCTTCTTTCAACAAATAACTGAGACTCCAAAGGAAGGGTATCTCTAATCAACTGAAAAGGTAGCTAACCCTCTGATTCGATTTAAGAGGAGCTCGGCAAAACGTTAATAACACAGACCTGTAACAGAAAATTGGAGGAATTTTCTGCTGAAACCACGTGATCTTGCGGGGAGATTTTGACGGCCTTCCCGAACTCCAAATTCAAATCCGAAAGCACCAGTGGATAGCTTAGGTTCTGTAGATCAAAATCGACTATTTGAACAGCCAAAATGGACATCGGACGGTGGAGAAAATCGATTTTTGCTGAAGGCAGTTTTTTTTTGGAATTCTACAGGCTTTCGGCAGCTTAGGCGGGTTTCTACAACACTCATTAGCTGCTGAAAAGCCAGCTTTCGGCAGATAAGTCATGAAATTGGCAGCACTGTTAGCTGCCGAAAGTCTGTTTTTGGCAGATTTTCGTATTTTGCACAGATATCATTTTTGTTCGAGGATAAAGCACAAGGCCAGTCTTAAGAGACATATTATGAATTATATTATCCATATCTAAAGGTTATTGGGCGAATTTTCAATCAGGGGCATATTTTAAATGACTTTCACCTTGAAATGAGGGATGGCTCTAAGGGATTGATTGCCACATCAGCTTCTTGACTGTCTCTGCGCCCAGCTAAGATCACCGAGCCTTGGGAGGCTGCTGCACTTCATCGACCACCGAGTTTTGAAGAAGATTGACACATCATCAAGTCCCTTGATTCAAGGAATCAATCCTTTCTCTTTGCATTTACTTTTTTAGTTTGATGTTTCAGTTAGCTCAGCCAGATCCACGTTTTTAGGATCTGAGAATTACTGTGTAAAGGCTATAAAGCCTGAGAACCAAGTCATTGTAGAGGGTTCGATTTTGGATGGAATGATTGGCTACTGTATTCGGTTTTCCTATGCTAATATAGATCACAGGTTTCCTTCAGCTTCGATATCAGTTTTCATTTTCTCTTTCACTGTATCAGTGTTGTCTAGCTTTGAATGTGAATGTTCTCTTTACATTGTTTAGCTCACAGCTTGATTCCAGTTCCTTGAATGTCTCTCGAGCCCTACTTTGTACTGGTTTGGTTACATGTTTTCTTCATCCACCTTTGATGTTATATGCTGATCAATCGATTCTTGAGGGCACTGTTTCATCTGTTTACATGCTGAATGTCTGAATACTGTACTCTGATTTAGTCATCCCATTGATCCACCTTTTTTCAAAAGACACAAAAAATCATTGAATTCTTAAGTTACCAGGCATACCTAGCTTATAACCCTAGGTAGTTTCCTGGAGTGCTAACAAATTGGCGCCGTTGCCGGGGAGAGGAGTGAGAAGCTGATCTTCCTGGGAGAACGACACAGATCTACTCTTTGATGATAGACAAGGGGTAGACACTTACTGGTTATAATCATCTATCTGGCGACTCCATGAAGGACGAACTCAGTGGCGACTCCATTGTTCAGAATCTGTTGGTGATTCCACTGGGATGACATGAACAGAATCTTAGCCAAGAGGTATGCGTTCTGTGATTTTTCAAGCATTGCTGGTTTTCCTAATCAAGTGCCTGCTAGAGATGAATGGGAGAACAGTCTTCCTAGATTTCGAGGAGAAGAGGGGGAAGTGCCAGCTGAACATTTGCTGGACTTTCATGACTACATGCACCGGTTGCAGGTAGTGCATGAGGATGTTCAGATCCGACTCTTCTGTTGTTCATTAGAAGGGATTGCCCGTGATTGGTATCGGTCTTTGCCTAATGCAAGTATCAGTTCTTTAGCAAATTTTCATGCTGCTTTTCATGTGTTTTGTAAAGATATATTCTCAGCTGATCTTCTTTATCCTGAGTGTTGCCATGAGTTTGATCTTTCAAAAGTAGATCTTCAGGAAGAGTATGCAGCTGAAGAAAATACTCTTCACCATGATCCGGAGGTCATTGATTCACCTCAGGATAACCTTAATGATGCTTTTGACATCATATCAAATGCACTTACTGATGTATGTTGTCTTGAAGATGAGATTGTTCCCTCTGAAAAGTTTGAAGACGTTGAGCAGAATGACATACCAGCAAGTGACATTTTCAGATTTGTAGAGTTTAAAGAAGATAGCTTACAATTTCCAGATTTGCAGGAGCTGTCCAATCTTCAGCTAGAACAGGTGAACCATGATCCCGAATGTATTGATGTTGCAGCAGCATGTGTTATAAGTAGCCCACATCTTCCAGACTTGCAGACAAAGGCAGATTTCAGCATTAATGAAGAGAATGATGGTGGTGAGGAACTGAACAGTCCAGATCAGCAACCTATCGTATATGTTCCTCCAGCAAAGATCCAGCAATCTACATTCATCAATGAGTTCGGTGAAGGAAATGAAGAGCAGTTACAACACAGTCAGTTGCAGCAGCAGCTTCAAGAGGTATTTCATCATGTTTTTCATGATCCTATTGCTGATTCTTTAGATTCTATGAGCAGCATAAATCCAAGGATATTTCTGTTAGCAGGTGATTGCTTTGATCATCTGTTCGAACCTTTCTTCTGCATGATATGGTATTTATTATTGTTGGGATCAAGATTCAGCATGATGCCTGTAAATCACAATCTCACATGGATGCATTGGAAATCCAGTGTTACTTGATCATGCTGCTCCTATCAGTTAGTGTAGGAGTAGATAGGAGAATAAGCTCTTTTCATGAGCACGTAGATAAGTTTTCAGTTGTTATTGAATAAGTAGAGCAGGCTGCATGTAAGCTACAGGTTTGCAGAGGGATCAGTGTTAAAGACTTAATGACTCCATGCCCAATGCTAAAGGCTACTGGAACTACTTGTTCTTCGGAACCTCACTGGGAGGATTCCATCCCCGAGTAGGAGCCAGATGTTATCTCCCAAATTGACCACCATCATTTTGGGTGACAGAATGGGTAAAATTTCTTATTTCTATGAGTCTTGGGCTTCAAATTTCGAAAAAAATAGGTTTCGGCAGCTAACACTGTTTTGCAGGAAGCCAGTTAGCGGCCGAAAGGGCCCATTTTCGGCAGCTAAAGGCGTTAACAGAAAAGACATAAGCTGCCGAAAAGGTTTTTACAAGCAAAATTAAAGGATTGGGTCCGTATTCAGTCCCACATCAAGCGAGCCTATGTTTAAGCCGCCGAAAGGAAGAATAGAGCGCAACATTAGTCCGCAGGAGGTTCTCAGCAGGGTAAAACTCAGTGGAAAAGGAGGATTCAACTTTTGATTTAAACTCCATGATTTCAGTAAGAGGTTCCTTTTTTGTCTGCTACAAGATATTCTCTCATGTCACAATCTGCTGAGTCTCGCTTTCACAAGCTGGAGTCTGCTCAAATCTTGGTTGCAGTGACAGGTCATCATCCAGCTCTATGACTGACAGTTAAAATCTTCAGCTACAAATCAGGAATCATAAACGAACTCCTTCTTTCAACAAATAACTGAGACTCCAAAGGAAGGGTATCTCTAATCAACTGAAAAGGTAGCTAACCCTCTGATTCGATTTAAGAGGAGCTCGGCAAAACGTTAATAACACAGACCTGTAACAGAAAATTGGAGGAATTTTCTGCTGAAACCACGTGATCTTGCGGGGCGATTTTGACGGCCTTCCCGAACTCCAAATTCAAATCTGAAAGCACCAGTGGATAGCTTAGGTTCTGTAGATCAAAATCGACTATTTGAACAGCCAAAATGGACATCGGACGGTGGAGAAAATCGATTTTTGCTGAAGGCAGTTTTTTTTTGGAATTCTACAGGCTTTCGGCAGCTTAGGCGGGTTTCTACAACACTCATTAGCTGCCGAAAAGCCAGCTTTCGGCAGATAAGTCATGAAATTGGCAGCACTGTTAGCTGCCGAAAGTCTGTTTTTGGCAGATTTTCGTATTTTGCACAGATATCATTTTTGTTCGAGGATAAAGCACAAGGCCAGTCTTAAGAGACGTATTATGAATTATATTATCCATATCTAAAGGTTATTGGGCGAATTTTCAATCAGGGGCATATTTTAAATGACTTTCACCTTGAAATGAGGGATAACTCTAAGGGATTGATTGCCACATCAGCTTCTTGACTGTCTCTGCGCCCAGCTAAGATCACCGAGCCTTGGGAGGCTGCTGCACTTCATCGACCACCGAGTTTTGAAGAAGATTGACACATCATCAAGTCCCTTGATTCAAGGAATCAATCCTTTCTCTTTGCATTTACTTTTTTAGTTTGATGTTTCAGTTAGCTCAGCCAGATCCACGTTTTTAGGATCTGAGAATTACTGTGTAAAGGCTATAAAGCCTGAGAACCAAGTCATTGTAGAGGGTTCGATTTTGGATGGAATAATTGGCTACTGTATTCGGTTTTCCTATGCTAATATAGATCACAGGTTTCCTTCAGCTTCGATATCAGTTTTCATTTTCTCTTTCACTGTATCAGTGTCGTCTAGCTTTGAATGTGAATGTTCTCTTTACATTGTTTAGCTCACAGCTTGATTCCAGTTCCTTGAATGTCTCTCGAGCCCTACTTTGTACTGGTTTGGTTACATGTTTTCTTCATCCACCTTTGATGTTATATGCTGATCAATCGATTCTTGAGGGCACTGTTTCATCTGTTTACATGCTGAATGTCTGAATACTGTACTCTGATTTAGTCATCCCATTGATCCACCTTTTTTCAAAAGACACAAAAAATCATTGAATTCTTAAGTTACCAGGCATACCTAGCTTATAACCCTAGGTAGTTTCCTGGAGTGCTAACACAGCCACCCCATTTTGTTGGGGATTGTATGGAGTAGTTAGTTCCCTTTTAATTCCAACTTCTTTACAAAAGTCCTCAAATTCCTTTGAGGTAAATTCTCCGCCATTATCTGTTTTGAGAATTTTGATTCTCTTATCTGATAGATTTTCTATTAGAGCCTTGAACTCTTTGAATTTTCCAAAGACTTCATTCTTACCTTTCAGGAAGTATATCCAAGTTTTCCTTGAATGGTCATCAATGAATGAAAGATAGTATTCAAACCCACTTAGAGAAGGGGTGGGCATTGGTCCACATACACCTGAGTGTATTAGCTCTAAAATGTTCTTAGTCTTTGTTTCACTCTTTGGAAAGGGGTTCTTGATATTTTTCCCTTTCTTACACCCTTTACATGAGCCATCATGATCAGCTTTCAAATCTAGTAATCCTATTACTACCTTGCTTACATAGGGTAAGGCTTTATAGTTGATGTGAGCTAATCTTCTATGCCATAGCTCACTGGGGCTAGAGATCTCATGAGCAAGGGCAGCTTCTGGATGGCCCTTGAGCTTATAGAGACCTCCTTCTTCTTCACCAATAACAATTGCATCTTTAATTGTCTTTCCTTTGGACCACATGAGTACTTGTCCATCTATGAAAGCTACTCTAAAACCTTTCTTATCTAGTGCTGAGATAGAGAGAATGTTCTTCTTTAAACCTAGTACATATAAGATGTCTTTCATCTTCAAGGGTGTTCCTAAATCTAGCTTATAGCTAGCTTCACCAATTCCTTTCATGGTATATTGGTAGTCATATTCTAGAGATACCTTTTGTGTAGAAGAATTTTCTTCAAGATTTGAGAAGGTCTTCCTTTGACCTGTCATGTGCTTAGAAGCACCACTATCAATGAGCCATGTATCTTCTCTAGGAGATACAGATCCAGAGACTGTAGAGAATAGAACATATTCTTCTGGATCTTCTTTCTTCACCTTATATCTTTTCCTTTTAGGCCTTACCTCTACCTCTTCTTCTTCATCATCTTCTTCCTCTTCTTCTTCTTCACTATCATTTTCTGCCATATGTGCATGGTGTCTTTTGTGGACAAACTTCTTCTTTTGTGAAATACAAAATCTGGAGATGTGTCCTAGCTTATCACAGTTGTAGCATTTGACTGTGGAAAGATCTCTTACTTGAAATGGTCCTTTTCTCTTTTTAGGTCTAGAGAAGTGTTGAGATCCTTTGTGGTCAACTTTCTTGAGATGACCTATTCTTCTTCTTTTGGTATGGGTGGCCAAAGCTTGGTCATCCTCTTTGAGAAGAGCTTCTCTGTTGGCTACCCTAGCTTCTTCTTGAACACAATCCTCCCATACTATATCAAACTTCATGCTCTCTTTCCTGGCACACATGGTTTGTATGAAGGATTCCCAAGGTCTAGTGAGACCATTGAGAGCAGTCATCACAAGTTCATCCTCATCAAGAGTATCACCAATTGCATCTAGTTGTTCCTTGTTTTGTGAAACCCTTGAGAAGCAGTCTTGAATGGATTCTCCTTTGTGCATCTTGGTACTCTTCAATTGAGTCCTTAGATTCATCTTCCTATTGATGTTCTTTCCTTCATACATTCTTCCTAGGGCATCATACATTTCCTTTGGAGTCTTCTTGAAGGCCACTTGGGGAATCAAGTGGTCTTTAATAGAATCAGCTATGATTCTCTTTGCCCTAATCAAATCCTTCCTGTGCTTTTCTTTGGCTTCATCTCCTTCTGGTTCTGCAACTTCTTCCTTGATATAATCAGCAAGATCATTCTCTTCAAGAATGAGACCAATTCTGTATTTCCATGCCCGGAAATTCTCTATACCTTCTAGATTGTCTTCAAGATTAGTGTTTGGAGCCATCTTCTCTTGGGGGAGTCCAAGAGACAGAGTAGACTTACCTGGAAATGTTACTTTTCACTTTTCCAGAATCTGGAACATAATTTTATCGCACTTTTGGTAGAATTAGGGTTTGACTTTCCCAGAGTTCTATCCAACCAAAAAGTTCGATCTAGGGCTCAAAAGAATGGTCTTGAGAAGGGCTATCCAGCCATGTAATCAGAATTCAAAAATGTCAACTTTTTTCTGAACCCAAATTCTGACTTATCGCACTTTTGGTAGAATTAGGGTTTTGATTTCCCGGAGTTCTACCCAACCAAAAAGTTAGATATAGGGCTTAAAAGAAAGGTATTGAAGAGGGCTATCCATACATGTAACCAAAATTCAATAATACCAACGTTTTGCTGAAACCCTAACTTTCACCGGAGAGAGAGAGAGAGGTATTCTTACCTTATGAAAGATGTCCTATTCAGTCTAGATCTGATACCATGTTAAGTTTAAACCAAATAGACTATCAAGATCACTGAAAGAAACATAATCACAAGATAGACATAGAATATACCCTGGGAAACCCTCATGGGGTAGAAAACCCAGCAAAGCTTTCCTCAATAAGATGATCAACCAAAATACAAGATGTGCTCCCTCCTACTTTGTCTCCTTAGCAAATATCCCAGACAAGTGCGCTATCTTTCACAAGTGAGTGAGTGTGTCAAATGAGGAACATACCTCCTCTATTTATACACTACACTGACATGTATTTTACACAAGTACATGTAGGCTCGTATTTAACCATTAGGTTAAATACCCTATTATAACTGACTGGGCCGACCCCCACATGGTGGGTCTAATAACCCTAGTTACCACAACCAATCCAGAGGAATAAACATCTCCGGATTCATAGTATAATCACATCGGAGGTATGGAACATCTCCGGAATAAATAATATACAAATATAATATTCTTAGAAGTTACAATATTCAACATGATTCAGGGATTAAGAGGGAGTTAACTGCTCGCTACAATCCACAACAAAATGGAGTTGCAGAAAGGAAGAATCGAACAATCATGGAAGCAACACGAGCAATGCTGCATGACCAGGATCTGCCTATGCATCTATGGGCAGAAGCAGCTAGGACAACTGTATATGTTAAGAATAGAACACCACACAACATATTGGACAACAAGACACCAGAAGAGGTCTTCTCCGGTAAGAAGCCCGAAGTCAGCAATCTCAGAATATTTGGTTGTCCAGTATACACTCATGTCCCAAAGGAAAAGAGGACCAAGGTAGATCCTTCAGGAAAGAAGGGTATATTTGTGGGTTACAGTGAAAACTTGAAGGCTTAAAAAATATACTTTCCATGGTTCAAGAAGATTGATGTCAGCAAGGATGTAACATTTGATGAAAACTTAGCATTCATCAAATCAAGGAAAACACCTATTGAATATCATAAAGAACCAAAGGAAACAAGATTTCAAGACACTACCATGACTGAAGAAATTCCAGATGTTGCTCATGAAATTGAAGATCTGTAAGAACCTGTAGATCCACCTCGTGAGAAGGACTCTCACAAGAGGAAACCTACATGGGCTAGAGAGCTCATTCAAGATGAAGAAAGATATGGAATTTCAGAAGAAGAACACAGAGCAAAGAAGAGAACTAGATCACATACCAGCTATGTTGCTTTACTCTTTGATATTATGAACAAAGAACCTTCCAGTTATGAAGAGGTAGCGAAAAAGAAAAAATGGAAGGATGCCATGGTCGAGGAATATCAGTTAATCATGAAGAATGATGTTTGGGATGTGGTCCCAAGACCTGAAGGGAAGTCTGTTGTGACTTCCAAATGGATCTACAAGATCAAGCATGCTGCAGATGGCAGCATAGAAAAATACAAAGTGATATTTGTATCTCATGGCTTTTCCCAGAAAGAAGGAATTGACTATGAAGAAACTTTTGCTCCTATAGCTAGATACACTTCTATTAGATCAGTACTTGCTCTAACTACAGTGATGAAATGGAAGATACACCGGATGGATTTCAAGACTGCTTTCTTGAATGGTGTAGTCGAGGAGGAAGTGTATGTGGAGCAGCCACTTGGTTTTGAGACGCATGACAGGAAGTCCTATGTGTGCAGATTGAAGAAAGCCTTGTATGGCCTGAAGCAAGCTCCTAGATCTTGGTATGGTAGGATAGATAGCTTTCTATCCATTTTGGGCTTTACCAATGGTAAAGTGGATTCCAACCTTACTACAAGGTTGAAGAAGGCAGTCCCGTGATACTACTCTTGTATGTTGATGATCTATTTGTAACAGGTGAGGATAGATTGATTGCCGATACAAAGAGGAAGCTTGCTGCCGAGTTCGAGATGAAGGACTTGGGGATGATGCACTATTTTATAGCCATGGAGGTGTGCCAGAGTGTAGATGGGATCTTCCTTGGACAAGGGAAGTATGCAGTAGAGATATTGAAGAGGTTCGGGATGATGGAATGCAAGGCCATGGCCACACCTATGGCATCGAAGCTGAAGCTTATGTGTGATACTTCATCTAATCCGATTGATGTCACAGTGTATCGTCAGATGATTGGGTCCTTGATGTACCTGATGAACACACAACCAGATATTTGCTTTACGGTGAACACATTGAGCCCGTTCCTGACAGATCTGAGGAGTGCTCACCTAGTCGTTGTAAAGCATATTCTGAGCTAACTGAAGGGTATAGTTGATTATGGGCTCAAGTATGGTGCAAATCAAAAGTTTAACTTGTAGGGTTATGATGATTCAGACTGGGCAGGCAGTGCTGTAGATAGGAAGAGCACATCTGGGTGCTGCTTCAATATGGGATCAGGTGTGATCTCTTTGTTTAGTAGGAAGCAATCCTGTGTAGCACTGAGTATAGCCGAGGCGGAGTATGTTGCAGCTTGTTCGGCCAGTTGTGAGGTAGTATGGATCCGGAAGCTACTATCTGAGTTATTTGATCTCTCGTTGGAGGCTACTGGTATTTTTTGTGACAACCAGAGTTGTGTGAAGCTGTCTGAGAACCCAGTGTTCCACGACAGGTCGAAACACATTGAGATCAAATATCACTATATCAGGGATATGGTGCAGAGAGGAGCAGTGAAGCTGCTATATGTTGCGATGAATGAGCAAGTTGCAGATGTGTTGACAAAACCACTATCCAAAGTGAAGTTCGAGTACTTCAAAGAGAGGCTTGGTGTTCTTCATATTGATGACGCTTCGAGGAAGAAGTGATGGAGACATTTGCTGGAGCCATTCCAAGCATGGTGAGAGGAGGATCCTTCCCATGGTTGTGGATATAAGTGTTGGATGATGAGCATCAGGACGATGCTCCAGTTACTACTCTATATATGCATCATGTTGGATGCTTGGATATGATCAGTTGGATCATTTATATGTATATGCATCATGTTGGATGCTTGGATATGATCAGTTGGATCATTTATATGTATGCATCATGTTGGATGCTGGGATATGATCAGTTGGATCATTTTTATGTATATGCATCATGTTGGATGCTGGATATGATCAGTTGGATCATTTTTATGTATGTATGCATCATGTTGGAAGCTTTGTATGATCAGTTGGATCATGTGTATGTATCTGTAGATGTATTAGGTGGATACATTGTATGATAAGGTAGATCATGTATGTTGATATGTATCAGGTATGATCAGGTGGATCATTTATTTGTATATGTGTCAGGTGGATACATTGTATGATCAGGTACATCATGTATGATGATATGTATCAGGTAGATATTGTGTATGCATCAGGTGGATGCATTGTATTATCAGGATGATCATAGATGATGAGCTTCAGGATGTTGCTCCAGATGACATGCATCAGGACGATACAGTGATGATGATCAGGTTGATCATGTGATGATGCACATGAGGATGATGTATGTGGCCATGGACAGGTTGTGCATATGAGCATATACGTAGACCTGGGAGATCTGACAAGTAGAGCTGTGTGCTTGTAATAGCCTGGGATGCTCTTTCAAGGCATTGCTCTGGGAGGACATATAAGTAGAACTGGGAGATCCGAGAGGTAGAGCTGTGTGCTCGTAACATCCTGGGATTCTCTTTTGAGGCATTGTCCTATGGCATATAAGTAGACCTGGGAGATCCGATAGGTTGGGCTGTGTGCCCATAATAAGTCCTGGGATTCTCTTTCGAGGTATTTCCATGACTACATGTAAGTAGACCTGGGAGATCCGATAGGTTGGGATGTGTGCTTGTAATATGTCATGGGATGCTATTTCGAGGAATTGTGGTAGGGGTCACATGTAATAAGTCCTGGAGATATGGACAAGATGAAAAAGGCCTCAGATTCTCTTTAGATATCTTGCTTGGAAAGACACTCTTTTAAGGATTTGTGACATTCACATGTAAGTGGACCTGGGAGATCTTGTCAGTCATGCTTCGGCACATAAATGGTCCTGGGATACTCTTTCAAGGCATTGTGATGCATGTAATAAGTCCTGAGGATTACACAGTATGGCCAGGGATGTTGAATACCTGCAGGTGGTCGGCCTACATCTAGTATGAAAAAGGACTGGCTCTGTAGAACTTCCTATGACGAGTAGATTCAGAGATTGATTGAGATAGCAGTAGCAATGACGATGTCAATGATTCGAGGATGATGATTCGCTAATGATGATCTAGAGAAAAATACTTGTGCTAGCAGATCTGTGTCGAGAAATACCTTCCTAGTTAAGAGGGGGTGTTGATGTATATGTAACTTTGGAATGTATTTCACCTATGTATTTCCTCTATGTATATTGTACTCCTATAGAGATGTGTTATTCCTCTAACAGAAGTGTCGTCATTTGTATTGACAAGTGTCACAAGTGTCGTAACTTGCCGATAGGTTATTAGACCACCATGTGTGGGGTCGGCCCTGATTAAGTTAACCATGGGTTATTAGGCTAAGCTAGACAAGTCGGCCCCACTGTTTTATTGGGTAGGACAGGACAAGTATAAATAGAGATCGGGAGATCTCTATTTGATCATTCACTTACTCACTCTTCCTTCACTTGGAAAGTGGCGCACATGTGAGGAGGAGGATCATCTACTAGGAGAATACTATCTCTGTGTACTTTGGTTGTATTATTTCTCTATCTATCTCTGAGGAAGTTGTGGGGTTTTTCACCTTAGGATTTTCCCCACAGAAACTCTATGTGTCTATTGTCTTGTATGATTGCATCTTGCTATGATTGGCATGCTTGATATGCTTGATATGTTGTGCATGTTATTCTCTCAGTAAAGATCCTAGAGTATATTGAATTAATGCTCAAAAATTAACACTGGGAAAGACATTGTTTTAAGGTTTTGTGACAGTGACATGTAAAAGATCCTGGGAGATCCGATAGGTTGAGCTGTGTGCTCGTAAAATGACTGGGATGCTCTTTCGAGGTTTTGTTGATGCACATAATCAGTCCTAAGGATTCCACAGTAGGGCCAGTGATGATGAAGACCTACAGGTGGTGGGCCTACATCCAGTATTAAAAAGGACTGGCTCTGTAGAACTTCCTATGATGAGTAGATTGGAGATTGATTGAGATAGCAGTAGTAGTGACGATGACGATGACGATGATTCGAGGACGATGATTCAATGACAATGATCCAAAGAAGAAGACTTGTGCTAGCAGATTTGTGTCGAGAAATACCTTCCTAGTTAAGAGCGAGTGTTGATGTATATGTAACTTCAGAATGTATTTCACCTATGTATATTGTACTCCTATAGAGATGTTATTATTCCTCTATACAGAAGTGTCATCATTTGTATTGACAAGTGTTGCAAGTGTCGTAACTTGCAAGTGATGGGTTATTAGACCACCAAGTGTGGGGTCGGCTCTGATTAGTATAACCATGGGTTATTAGACTGAGTTAGACAAGTCGATCGTGCTAGGTTATTAGGCAGGTCAGGTCATGTATAAATAGAGTGCGGGAGGCACTGTATTTGATCATCTCATTATTCACTTCTACACTACTCAGAAAGTGGTGCACTAGTGGAGGAGGAGGTTCAGCTTCTAGGAGGACTATCTCTGTGTACTTTGGTTGCATCATTTCTCTTTCTATCTCTGAGGAAGTTGTGGGGTTTTTCACCTTTATGGTTTTCCCCAGTGAAACTTTGTGTGTCTATTGTCTCATGTGATTTCTTGGTGTGATTGATATGCTGTACATGTTATTCTCTCAGTAAATATCCTAGAGTATGCTGAATTAATGCTAAAAAATTAACATGTTCGTGCAGTTTAGAAATAGTATGGAAATAATACTAGAAAAATTGCATGAATGGGGGGGACCATCGAAGGAGAGAACTGGAGACACTCTGTACTTGGAGACTTGTAATGTTTTACAATCTTTAAATAATTTCAGTTAGTTTCTATTTACTTTATTTTGTTATATGAATCAAATTTCCTTGATTCATTTTGGTTTTTCATACATTCATCTACTAACTCTGTTTTGTATTGTTAAATCATAAAACATATAAATCTGTGTGCTTGATTTATCATTCATATGATTTATATGCAGGTTATGCACCAGTCTATTTCTTTCCTTGATTCATATTGTTTCACATTCTGCAATCACAGCGCAGTCATTATCGTCATACTTTAATTTGTTAATTAGCTCATCATTGGCAGGACAATCACATTCTTTTTAATCCTTTGAATAAAATAAAACAGGAATCTTTAGTCTTGAAAATATGCATCAACTTTGTTCAGGAATATTATTTCAGAACTGAAGGGCTCAATACAAAACGAGTATATCTTCATGATTTCCAACCCTTACTACATATCCAAGAAAAAACATCTAATCCTTTGAATAAAATAACACCGGAATATTTAGCCTTGAAAATATGCATCAACTCTGCTCTACCATCTTTATTCAAAATTGAAGGGCTCAATACAAAACGAATATCTCTTCATGGGTTCCAACACTTACTCCATTGCCAAAAATTGTCTTTTATACATTGTAAAACCTCTCAAGGTAAAACCCTAACTGCTTCATCACTAAAAATATCAAATTATAAACTAACTATTACATTCCATTTCTGTCAAAATTTATACAATTTCCAAAATTTCTCAAAATATAACATTTGATGTCTTTGTATTGGCTGTAGTTGCTGGCAGGGCTTCTTTCTCGAACAGTAGTCTTCAAGTGTGCAAGGTGTACTTCATTTTCCCATATCTCTCCACTGTCTTCCATTGCTCTGTAGAAGGTACCTCATAACTAGTCATCTCCTCGACCAAAAATTTCATCTCTATGTGCTCTGTAATGGAAGTTGAAGAAATCTTTTCAGCTATCATGGCCAACTGGTTTAGAATTTCAAAGTCAAGAGAGAGTTTGTTCAGTATAATTTTCCCTGTTAGAACATGAGTCAAACCTTGAAATTGTTCATGGTTCCTCTCGATGTTATATAGTAAATCCTTATAATTGTCCTCGGAAATTAATTATTATTTCATCCCAGAAAGAAGGCAGTCCCTTTTGTATTACCTTTTCAAATCCCTTTTTGAACGCTTCAACTTGTTCCTTCATTTGTTCTGCACTAGCCTGAACATTCTCAATGTGAGAATGTTTTCCAAGGACACTCCTAGCCCAAGTTATGACTGTTACCCTATTTTCGATAGCCATTGCTTTCAGATCACCTTCTGTCAGAGTATTTAAGAAACTTATGGTACACTGGGCTGTATCTTTTGGTATCTTATCTAGAACTTCTCTCATTGCTTTACATCTTTGTAAGATATCATTTTCTATGGCTTCCATTGTCTTCATAAAATCTAAATGAGGACCCAATTTTGCAGCCTCATCGATGATTGAATCCCAAATCAAACGCCTTGCACTTTGCAATGCTAGTTGTCCTGTCACTTGGCCTATCATCCTCTGATTTCTTCCTACCAAATCTTTATTTTTTTGTCAACTCTTTTATTTCATTTTCCTTTTTCTGATTTTCCTCTTTTAGTCTTTGTTTTTCTTCTTTTAGTTCTATGATCTCCACCCCTTTCAAGCTAACTTGGGGCATAGCTTGAACTATATCACATGTGCTTGCTTCTTTGTTGCCTTGATCTGTTCCTTGCATCTCTTGTGTTGTATTTGCCAATTTGGCCTTTAGATATTCAATTTCAGTCTTAAGACTCGATTTATCTTTCTCCCAACTTTCCTCTTTTTCCTCAAACTTGAGCAATTTAGCAAGATAGTCATCCAATTCTCGAGATAAAGTTTCTTTTTCTTGTTCTAACACAATTAATTCAAAGGCTTGAATTATTTGAGTTGTTGGAATTCTAAACTTTTGTTGAAGTAATTGGATATTCTTTTCTTTCTCAGCTAAAAGCTTTTTAACTGCCTCCCCTCTATTTGGTTCATCATTGCTCTTCACTAGGTCATCTTGTAATCTTTTTATTTGCAGTTGATGAGCTTTGTTCTCTGTTTTCTCTTGCCTCAACTGGATTTGCAGCCTGTTCACTATTTTATGTAGTTTTTCCACTATTAAAGTAGCTTTCACCATATCAACATAAATCACCTCTCCAGTCTGTCTGTGTAGGTGAATTTTATCAGGGACTGTTATCTTCTGCAAATTCAATTTCATTTCTGTGACCTTATCATCAGACAATACGGCCAAATTCAAAGTATTTTTGTCTCGATCTCTGCTAATCATGAGAGTAATTTCTGAATCAACAACATTCCTAACTTCTAGAAACAATGTATACATTGCTTCTGCTGTTGTTTGTCTGTCTTTGCCATTGTTTACACATATTTCATCTCTTGAATGAAATTTGCTAGAATCACCTACAGCTCTTGCCTCGTCAAATTCGTATTCATGTACTTGAATTCCTAGTCCTTGGTATTTTTCTTTCTTCATTCGCTTTTCTTTGTCAGATACAACTACTTCATCTTGCTGGATTGATTTTAATCTTTTGGATTCTCTTTCTTCCTCCACCTGCATATCATTACTTTCATAAAAACTTCTTTTACTTGTTGCTTCAACCTTTCCTGGGGTAGGTACCATTTTAGGCACCAACTTAGCTCAACCTTTATCCAAGGTAGAAGGATTAGCGTGTGCACTTCCCGAAACTTCTGTGTATGATTCATAATCTAGTAAATTTTCCATCTTCGCCAATCCTTCAACCTCTTGGTGATCAAAGGCTTTATTTTTGTTCTATTGCCTTCTATCAGAAATAACATGACAAGGATCATAATTAATAGTTGTCGCTTTCCTAAAACTCTGTGCTTCTAAATGTTTTTGTACAAAAGGGAGAGCATTCTTGTTCTTGATGATAAAATGACCAATTTTTAAAGGGAACTTTATATCTGTAGCTTTCTTGAAATGTAGAAAATGGTCATTTTCTACTGTCAATTTTTGTCCAATAAACTCCAAAGCAAAAAATCTCGGTGTCAAAAAGGATGGTAGAATATAGGGCTCCCTAACAAATCCATAAAGTCTGATTACTGTATCTTGCTTCCCTAAAAACTAGTCTCCAATTGATTTTTTTGGGCTTAATTGCATTAGGGTCTACATCGTTGATAATACTCTAGGAAAATTTTCTCCAAACATCAATCTATATATTTCTGATAAAATAAAATTCATAAAATTAAACATACTGTCTTCCACTGTTTCTGAAAAAACAGATTGTGGGAAATGTAAATCTTTTCGACTGTTAAACAGGAGCATTTTCATCAGGTGTGTCTGGAATCTGAAATGTCTTGAAGGAATCTAAAATGTCTCGAAGTGTGGAAATTCACTAACTGAGAGTGGATGTTCCGAGCCAAGAATTCATCACATTTAAGGTAGGGTACTTGATTGTAATCCATTTCTAGTTTAGAAACACTTAATCTAAAAAGAAAACTTAACTGGACCTCTGTGACCATGGAATCATCACCAAACCCTAAAAACTATGAAATGAGTGACAAAACTAGCTGTGAATTTTCATCAAAGAAATTAATGTCAAGTGGATAGGGGGTGTTATCAATGGCAAGGCCAGGTTTTAGAAAACTGGTCATGAAGGTTTGCTTGGTCTCAGGGGATGACTCTTTGTACTGGCTAACTAGGGCTTCTTCGGCAAAATCTTCCTAGTGGTGGGAGGAAAAAAGGGGTACTGCTACAGATTTCCTAACGGTAGATGCATTTACACAGTAAAGAATTTTCTTTCGTGATGAATTCATAATGACTCTTTGACTCTGAGAATAATTTACGGCATACCACGAAATGAATTCCAGAAACCCTGAAGGTTGTTCAGGGCAGAAATGGATAAAACGAGACTTCTAAACATTGTGTTCATCCAAATTTTGTTTATATAAACCCTCCAACTTGCTTTTGATTTCTGAAATTGAGAATTTAACGATTATGGGGTCACGAATGTCACTATCTCTGTCCACTAAGGTTTCTCCTATCCTCATAGTTTCAACGTTCTGACAGACGGTTTCACTACTTCCTTCCATTATGTAAACAATTCTAGTTACTTTCATGAGTTAAGAGGACCTACCTAGCACAGACAGGATGAATAAACTATGCTCTGTCACTTTCGAGCAGCACAAACATGTTCCAATCCTCCATCATTCACAACACAAAATTCAATTTTTGACGCGCCCTTCACTTTTATACACCACCGAAGGTGGTTTCACAATGCGGGATGGTGGTTTCCCTTACCGCTTTCTCTGATTGCAGAATGATGTGGAGACGACAAGCATACAATGGTATGGTATTTCGCAACTGCTCATACCTCAATTACATCGGGCATGTTGGCGGTGCAGAAAGATTATGGACCGTCGATCTAACCGCCCTTTATCGAATAGTCGTTGATCTAACCACCCTTTTATCATTCTCCCATGAGGTACGGCGGGCATTTTCCCAAGGACACCTGAACCAATCAGCTTTAGACAGTGACTTAATGATAGCACCAAAACACCATCATGTGTCTTTCCAGCCTCATCACACATTCCATGTAATCATACATGCCATGTTATCACTTCCTATGGTGTCAATTCTCTCTTTGAGTCTCACACATGTCATATTTTGGCCTGCCAAAATAGAGATCAATTCATGTATAACCAGAATGGTCAAGACTGGAAAAATACAAATCACAAGAAGGGTCGGCTGACCCTTCATTTAGTAGATAATTTGAACACGAATATCCAACAATTCACCTATATCCAGACTGGTGAACACAAGAAGGATCGGATGACCCTTCTTGCAGTCTAGAACTAGTATGAAAACAATATTGGTCAGAAAAAGGGTCGACCGCCCCTTCATTTATGAGGGAATTGTGCAAATATTCAACCTATGAAGTATAGGCTATCAATTCATGTATATCCTGAATGGTGAAGACTGCAAAAATACTAACCACAAGAAGAGTCGACCGACCCTTCATTTAAAAGAGAAATGAAAAAATATTTAATATACGAAGGTTGGAAGGACAATTCCCCACTACCAACTTCCATAGTATATGGTAGGGATCGGGACATTGCCTATGTTATAACATCTAAACAATATCTCTTCGGACTTTCGACTGCCGACAAGAAGGATCGGCTGCCCCTTATTTTAGTATTTAATTGAGAACACCATTATCCAACAATTCACCTGTATCCAAAATGGTGAACACAAGAAGTATTGAACCACACTTCTTGCAGTCTAGAACTATTATGAAAATAATAGTGGGCAGAAGAAGGATCGATCGACCCTTCACTCATTTATTTCAAGCCTCATTCAAAATGGGGTGTTGGTTAATGAAATTCAACTTGAAATGACCGTCATATTATATAGACACCTATTCATTTGATAATTTGTATATTTTTTACAACTTCAAATGACCGTCATAATTATCATATCGGAACACCGCAAAAACCAATTTCAAAAGTCGCAATATCAAAAGAAAAAGTATGGCTTTGGAACCTGGATTTGGCACTTTTGGAAACGAATTTGGTAGTTTTGGAACCGGTTTGGTCACTTTTGGAACCGGATTTGGCACTTTTGGAATTGGTTTTGGCTCTTTAGGAACCGGTTTTGTCACTTTTGGAACCTTGATTTGGCACTTTCAGAATTGGTTTTGGCACTTTTTAAATCGATTTTTGCACTTTCGGAACCTGTTTTGGCACTTTTTAAACCGGTTTTCCACTTTTGGAACCGGTTTTGGCACATTTGGAACCTTGATTTGGCACTTTTGGAACCGGTTTTGGCATTTTCAGAACCGGATTTGGCACTTTTGGAACCGGTTTTGGCACTTTTGGAACCCAGATTTGGCACTTTTGGAACCGGATTTTGCTTGATTTTGGGGTTTAGAAAGGCTATTTTTGACTCGTCATCAAAGTGACTTGGACTAGAATATGTCCAAGTTTAATGAAATTAGCGTTAAATGTGTGTTTTGGGTAGAGATCCCTATGCCACCTGGTATGTGCTCAATATGGGTGTGGGTGTAGACACCTACACGGGTTCCTAGGAGGCCAGATATGGCCACCTAGCCATGAAGGTATATGCAGTCCATCCCCAATACCAATTTCCATTGCGAAATCAATAAGATCAACCTACTCATTAAAATTTATATTGTAGGAGTAAGATGTAAACCAATGTCAACAATTCAACCAAGGAAATCATCCAAAACAAGATTATCCATATGATAAATAAAGAATAAAATTAGCCATGTCATTGATGTGTTCTTTTTGAAAATGGGGAAAATGTAAAATCAATATCTTGAAGTGTGATTTTTCCCAAGTACAAATCTTTTACATGCCCCATGCATAGGCCTATATATTTTCATTCCAAGATTGGATGAGTACTACCCAAACCAATTGGGAATATTTTATGATTCAAATGAGAATTATGTTCTTTCCTATTTCCATATATGGAATACACTTCTGTAACTTTGGTATTGCAACATGCAATAGATAATCTAGCAGATGAAGCAACACATTTATCTGTTTCAATGCATAGCAAAAACATATGAAAGCATCATTTCATGGGTGTAGAATATATCAAAATATTTATCTAAGGCAAATTAAAACAGAGATCTTATACACAAAAATTTCAGATAGTGAGCACGATGTCCAAAAAAAGCTTGTTCATTTCATCAGGATGGGTTTTTCTTCATTTATTATACTTGCAAAACATCAGTGCATTATCCAGAAAGCTAGAAATAAGTAGCCCATGTTTTGTATTGATGGAGGAAAACAGGAGCATGCTCTACAATAGCCTATCACCCACTAGTATTACCCATATCTCTAATGAGAGCTCTAATGAGAGAAAAAGAGAATAAAATGTTATCCACTCGCGAAACCCTTGAAAATCAAGAAGGCGTATAACAACTCATTCCATGCATTTGGGACTCCAAGAAAACACTAGTGACTACAATCTTCAAACTCCTTGGAATACTGCATGTGTTGGCTAGTGAAATCATTGTTGTAAATTGAAGGGTGACCATCCTTTCAGAATTATGGAATTCCTATGATGTCCAACATTGTAACTGGAAACTTTGTCCTCTTGAGAGCTTACTTTGCTATTGGAAACTCAGGAGGCATAGGAGGATTGTATCCTATAATTTGCACTGGATCCCTATAGTTGTAGCACTGTTTCCCATTTGGTTCATACCAATAATTGGGGTTGCAGCATTAATTGCATATATTCCATATATCATGCACTATAACTGAAAAACTAGCAAAATACTAAATAGATATATGCTTATAGACATTGTATTTCCTTTTAGTTACCAGTGGTTACTTGCCATGTTTAGGGGAGGTGGTCCTGTAGAAGACCAGTGATTTTGTTGGATCAATGTTTGCAGATTCCATATTTCCCAAGTTGTTAAGGCCTTTCTGTAACTAACCATTGGATCCATGCTTCTGTGAAGTCGATTTCCTTCCATGATTGAGTCCCATATATCCAACAACAATATTAATTAATTTTCATCATATACTATTTCTTATGCTTAAATCAACCCTTTTAGCTCACTAATAATTAGGTTTTATTGTTGGTGCAAATACAAAACTATAAATAGTAAGTTGAAAAGTTTTGTTCTTGATTTGATTTGGGTGATTGGGAGCATTGTTTGTGATAATTCTCATCCAGTTCAAATATGCCTGGCTTAACATGTTATGATAGATATTGGGATATTTTGATTCTTTCTGAACTACAGTTATAAAAAAAATACAAAACTATAAACAAAAAGTTGAAAAGTTTTCTAATTAGTTTTTATTGTTACTACAAATACAACGCTATAAACAAGAAGTTGAAAAGCTATAAACCAGAAGTTGAAAATACAACACTATAAACAAGAAGTTGAAAATACAACAGTATAAACAAGAAGTTGAAAAGCTATAAACAAGAAGTTGAAAAGTTTTGTTGTTGATATGATTAGGTTTTATCGTTGATGCAAATACAAAACTATAAACAGGAAGTTGAAAAGTTTTGTTTTTTATCTCATTAGGTTTTATTGTTGGTGCAAATACAAAACTATAAACACGAAGTTGAAGCTATTGCCAAAAGATGTTGTGTCACTAAAATAGGAGTTACCTAGTGATAAAATGTCAAATTTAGATGACGATCCTAATTTTGTTTCATTAAATGAAGGTATGGCACCGAGTTATTCAGCAAAGCGCTCCAGAATCTGAGCACTCGATGTCCTATGCTTCATTTCAAGAGTTAGAATGAATGTTTTACATGTTTACTAATGATTATCTTCACCATCGAAAAACATTTGCAGTAAAATAAGTAATTTATCAATCTCATGGAAAGCCCAGTATACCAATGAATAATTAGTGAATCTTCTTGATGAAGAAGCGCATGCAGACACTGAGGATTTCCTTTCCTATTTAAAATTCCAAAATGGATGAGACTACTCTTGATGCTAACAATAGGTGCATCTATTACAATTCTCATTTATGTTGAAAGCTCGGCATCAACGATTGAAATTCCAAATGTAAGTCTTCAAGAAGGAAAATGGTGCTTGAATCACCCAATGAAGAAGCACCAAAAACTATAGAGAAAACACTGGGACATAATACCCAAATGCCGCAGAGGGAGAGGGTTTAAAAAAGGATAAAAGTTATGATGGAAAAAAAAAATAATAATAAATGTATCCTTATGCTGAGAATATTGCTGAGTTACTGATATAGATTTTGGATTCCCCTGTTAAGGTAAACCTTAAGTATGTAACAAATCCAAATATACATGTATTAGAGAAGATGACAGGATAGAGTATATCTAGAAGAACAAGGGCCCGGTCATCCAAAAGAACCAGAAATATCATATCATAATCTAAGCACGTTGAAGGAGACACAAAACATGATACTTAGTCAACACAGGATATTGATAATATGACTAGACAACTCAGAATTTTTGAATCTAAAGCCACTAAATGGAAATCCATTAAAGAATGAAATGATAAAGGAGTCATCTCAGTAGAACATCATAGATATGTAATTGCTTCTGAAATATTATACATGCAATCAGAAAACTCCTTATTACTAAACAATAGTGTTACAAACTCTACACAGTACAGATGGAGAGAGAAAGACAGGCCCAACTAGACCTATCATATCTTTGCTCTTAAACTGTGAGGCATGTCCATAGATAGGTCACCTTCTTGCTGAAATTTGTTGAAATGGATTTTCCTTGAGACAACAGTTAAATCACTCCTACGAAAACATAAAATGATGGAAAATATTATCTGTAATATGCTCCTGAAGACCAGTTGTAGCAAAACATGTTCAACCAAACACAAATTTGAAATTTCAAGTAAAGAAAATAGCTTGATGACCTTAAGAATGTCTAAAAGTTAAAAGAAACCAATGCTATACAATCTAAACCAGAAGTCATCCTCTTTTTTCTAAAATAAGCACTCTTTAGTCAATAAGAAGCATAACATAAAAGGGAAAAAAACAACACATTTCCACCAGGAAGACAAACAATCAGGTAAGGATTATTACATTGAAAGCTTTAAAGTACCATAAATAATTTCCAAAAGTAAATGTCTACATAAGATGGTCACGAGTGTGATTTTAATGCCACTATATGTTGTTGTCATTGGATATATCACTTCCTATCTCCAAGATATCATATTTTCATTTAGGGTTACTACTTTCTCTCTCCAACTATGAATTGAGGATATCGTTATTTCCATGTAAAGTTACCACTTTTTCTTTCCATTCTACATGCATGGAACACTTGCAGTGATTGTCTAAGAAAAAGTTGTTGGATGTTTCACATAACTTGAACTTTAGAAATCACCAAATTTGCTAAGTATTGTTAATGACATAATTTTGCAAAAAGCAATAAAGAGAACATAGCCAGAGTCATATGTTCTACAATGACCAATGGAGGCATTAACTATTTGGGTGCATTGAACTATGGAACAAATTGAAGGTGTGTTGATTTCTAAATGGTGTGGAAGTAGTGTATCGTTTTTCATATTTATGGTTTAATCTCACTGATATAATACAAAATTTAAACATCTACGTCTAGATCCATTCAGGAATGCATAGCATATACCATGTATATGGATGAAGGGCATATACCAATTTAGAATTCTAATTGTGTTGCAATCTGTGGAACATAATTACAAGTGCGCTTTTCCCCAAGTAATTTGATACAGTCTTTAATTGATTGCATCTAGTGTCCAAGAAAATGTGCCAACTAGTACCAGGCATTGTAACTGCCCAAATCTATAAAATGTAAGCATGATTGTGTCAGAATTAGAGTTAAAGTTCAAAAATTTTAGAAAGATTTAAAAGAATGATACCTGTAGCAACTCATGAAAAAATTGAAATAACCTACCAACATCCTTTCTAGAATCAAAGTAACCAATCATGACTTCTTTCTTTGCATTAATTATGTTTCTGTACCAGTTTATTGAAAACAATCTAGCCAAAGCAGCAGGAGTAGCCTGTAGATTTGCAAGTTTCTCAAATAATGGTACAACACATAAGGGTTATTTCACATGGCATTCTTGTAGTAATAACTCAACCACTAAAAGATACAATGTTGCAGTTTCCATTGAAATAATATAAGTTCCAAAATTATCAGCGGGAAGCTCAAATATCACATGCAATGTTGTCTAGAACATCTCGAACCTCATCTGTCCTTGGGAGGTCATGCCCAAACAAGGGTCGTTTTCCTTATAATTATGACAAGAGCCATGATTGTGATTATTCCTCAAACCACTCTTTGTAGGGTCCAATGCCTAAATTCCTTGTAATTGCATCAACAACATCAGTGTGTCTGTCAGATTCCTTTCTAATATCCATCCTGACAAGTGACAAACCGAATGTTGAAACTTGACACATGAAATCAAGAAGACTGCCATCTGCAATTGGTTGTTCCCTAGTAGAAGACAATGATCTGTAACAAAGTTCAAGTTGCTCCAAACCTTAAAAGCAAAAGCAAGACAGTGTCATACAACCTAACAATACATGTATTCTTAAATATATATATTCCTATGTATTGCAAAATTTTATGTTAATCGTAATAAGTAGGGATTGTCTGCCACATTTGGTATCAGAGCCAAAAATCTTTAAATAATTCATGGATTAAAGTGCTCAAGCCATGGCATTTTTAAACCAACAATCACCCACCATCATAGTTCCTAAATGAAGTAAATATACAAGCATAGAGGGGAAGTTATAGAAGAAATTAAAGATCTGGTAAAACAATTAGAGAGGGATTTTCACCTAATAATAAAGGATAGTGCTAACCGGGAAAGTGAAGAAGATAGTCACAAGGAGATTGAAGAAAATCAACTTTACTCTCCATTGAAGAAAGCAGCATTGAAAAAACTAAAGCAAAAGATAAATTTTCTAACTTGGATGTTGAATCTAACTCGAAATGTGAAATTAATGGAAAAAACATTGAATTGAAGGAAATTAAAGAAAATCCAAACCTACTCCAAAAACTACAAAAAGGCATCAATTTGCCAGCACAAGAAATAATAGATGAGGCCCTCAAAGAAACCATGAACCCTCTAGTGGAAGAAAATTAACACATGCAAAATGTTGTCTCTACGACAAAACGAAAAATTCATGTTTACTCCAAATGATTCAAGCTTCCTCCGGCAGCATGATTTCCAAATTGTTGTATACCGATCTCTAGAGTTGCCTCAGTTGAAGTTGGCAAAAAAAGAGTTTACAAAGAATAATCAAATCCAATCCAAGCCATTAGAAATCCAAATTTCATGTTTACTATGATTGCATTATAAGCGCAACCAAATTTCATTCATTACCTCGACGATTAGTAGCGAAGCAAGCAGGAGAAGAGGATCATCCTGTGACCACAGAATTCATCATTTTTATTCAGTGCTTCCCCCATTGCATTTCATGGCATCATTGAGGCCAATGTTATTTTTTCATCATGTAATTCAATATGATCTAGGATCTTAACTGAAATAACAACATGTATAGCATATCAAACATAAGAGACAAGAGACAAGAGACACAAAGCATTTCACCGAGGAAAACCAAGAAGGTTAAAAACCCCACAAATTCCTCAGAGATAGAATAAGCACCAATACAAAGATCACCAAGATGAATCCCCAAAAGATAAATCTCTGGAGCAACTACTCCTCCTCTACTTGTGTGCGCTCCTCCTCTCTCTCAGTAATGGGAAGTGAGTGGATGAGTGAATGAGTGAATGAATAGAATGAGAGAGACACACTCTCTATTTATACAATGACTTGACTTGCCTTTTAATCTAATTGGGAAGACTTCCTAAGAAATCCTAATAACTCATCCACATGTCACTGGGCCGACCCCACTAGGGTGGTCTAATAACCCTTTGACCCACACTGGGCCGACCCCTCTAAGGTGGTATTATAACCCATCAAATATAAGTTATAGCACTTACAATATAACTTGCGACACTTGTAAATACAAATGACGATACTTCCAACTGGAGGAATAATACATCTCCATTGCGGATGCAATAAAGTACAAATGTAATACATACAATATAAAAGTGAATATCTTCCGAAGTTGCACATACATCAACACTCCCTCTTAACCAGGAAGGTATTCTCTTGACACAGGCCATCAATACATATAGGCACAAGTCTTCAATTATGGAGTTGTATCATCGTCACTCGATCATGAAGCATCATCGTCACTGTTGTTGTACTTGTCATCTCAATCACTGGTGCTATCTCTCAATTCTCCTCATCATAGGAAGTTCTATAAAGCCAACCCTTTTTCATGTTGGTTGTAGGCCTAGCCTCTTGTAGGTCTTCATCATATATGGCCATCGTGTGGAATCCTTGGGGATGATTACGTGCGTCAACAAAACCTCGAATGAGAATCCCAGGACTTTTACGAGCTTACTGCTCAACCTATCAGATCTCCCAGGATCTTTTACATGTGACCTTCACAAAACCTTAAAAGAGTGTCTTGTGACTTGCAAGATCTCTAAAGAGCATCCCAAGATCTTTTACGTGCCTAGCACAACCTGTATGGATCTCCAGGACTGATTACATGTGAACTCACAAAACCTTAAAAGAGTGTCTTGCAACCTGCAAGATCTCTAAAGAGCATCCTAGGATCTTTTACGTGCCTAGCATAACCTGTGTGGATCTCCAGGACTGATTACATGCAATGATGCACAACTTGTCCACGACCACGGAGTATCATCCTGATACTCATGATCATATTGATCATCATCATACAGTACATCATCCTAATGCACACCATCATTACATGATCATCCTCTTCAGATAATCTCATTGTCCATGGAGCACAGCCCAGATGCACATCATACAACACTTACACCACCGGCATGGGAGAACACATCTACCACCATTTGGGGAAGGCTCCAGCCCTTACTTTTTCACCATGGGAGAACACATCTACCACCATGTGAAAAATGGCTTTAGCCCTTACATATACACCATGGGAGAACACATCTACCACCATGTGAGAATGGCCCCAGCCCTTACATCTGCACCATGGGAAAACACATCTACCACCATGTGAGAATGGCTCAGCAATTACATCACAACCATGGGAGAACACATATACAACCATGTCGGAAAATCCCATGTGCATCTTGGTATTCCAGACTCATCACTTCCCCTTGGAAGGAAGCTCAATATGAAGTACACCAAGCTTCTCTCTAAAGTAATCAAAATTCACTCTGGCTAGTGGTTTGGTCAACACATCTACAATTTGCTCGTCCATCGCAACATACTGGAGCTTCACTACTCCTCTATGCACCACATCTCTGATATAGTAATATTTGATCTCTATATGCTTCGACTTGTCATGGAATAGTGGGTTCTCTGACAACTTCACACTACTCTGTTTGTCATAATAGATACAATTAGCATCTGACAGAAGATGAAATAAATAATACAGTAGCTTCGTTATCCATATTGCCTCACAACTAGCCGAACAAGTTGCGACATACTCTGCTTCGACTGTACTCAGTGCTACGCAGGATTGCTTCCTGCTAAACCAAGAGATCACACCTAATCCCATACTAAAGAAGCACCATGAAGTGCTCTTCCTATTTGCAACACTACCTTCCCAATCTGAATCAACATATCCCTCCAGGTTAAACTTTTGATTCGCACCATACTTAAGGCCATAACAAATCGTACCCTTCAGGTACCTCAGAATATGCTTTATAGAAATCAGGTGAATATGTCTAGGATCCATCAGGAACTGGCTCAATGTGTTCACCGCAAAGAAAATATATGGTCTCGTGTTTGTGAGGTACATCAAGGACCCAATCATCTGACGATACATCGTGGCATCAACCAACTATGATGAAGCATCACTCAATAGATTTAGGTTAGATGCCATAGGTGTGGCCATGTCCTTGTAGTCCATCATCCCGAACCGCTTCAGGATCTCTACTGCATACTTCCCTTATCCAAGGAAGATTCCATTTGTACTCTGCCACACCTCCATACCTAGAAAATTATGCATCATACCCAAGTCCTTCATCTTGAACTCGACAGCAAGCTTCCTCTTTGTGTTGGCAATCAACCTATCATCACCTATCACAAATAGGTCATCTGCATATAGTAGGAGTATCACTGGATTTCCTTCCTCAACCTTGTAGTAAAGGTTGGAATCCGCTTTACTCTTGGTAAAGCCCAAACTAGTCAAGAAGTTGTCAATCCCACTGTACCATAACCTGGGTGCTTGTTTCAAACCATACAAGGCTTTCTTCAATTTGCACACATGTGACTTCCTATCATGTGTCTCAAATCTGAGTGGCTTCTCCACATACACTTCCTCTTCGACTACACCATTCAAGAAAGTTGTCTTGACATCCATCTCGTGTATCTTCCACTTCATCACTGCAACCAAATCAAGTATTGTTATGATGGAAGTGTATCTGGCTACAGGTGCAAAAGTTTCTTTATAATCTATCCCTTATTTTTTGGAGAGGCCACGAGCCACAAACCTTTTCTTTGTATTTCTCTATGCTATCATCTGCAGCATGCTTGATCTTGTAGATCTACTTGGAAGTCACAACAGACTTCCCTTATGGTCTTGGGACCACATCCCAAACATCATTCTTCATGATCGATTGGTATTCTTCGACCATGGCATCCTTCCATTACTGCATCTCGGATCTTGAGAAGTTCAGTTCTTCAATATCTTCACTAGGTAGTTTTCTTGAACTTCGTCGCTGGAACAAATGTGGTTATCCTGCTTTTGTAGGTGATTGTACATTATCTTTCCTACAAGTTAAATTCAATTGCATGATTAGAAACTTCTCATAGTTTTCAGAACAAAATCTTCCACATAAAGACATATGTCATACAGTGATGCAATTATCTTAGCCAATGCTTCAATACAACATTTATCCATATATCGTAACTTTCTAGATGCCTTCCATCTCTACTAGAACATTGTTAAGAGTGTGCACAACTCCCAACATGTCAGCAAAGAGGTTTCATTCTAGATAAGTAGCAAGGGAATGTTGTACAGTACCATAGGCCACTTACCCATTACTATATTAGTAGTATCTTGTTCAATAAAGCAATTTTTCTAAAATGCATAATATACATCCTAAATCTAGGAACATAAGTATGTACATGACTGAACAACATCATTTAAGTAATAAGAAATGACAATTCAAATACTTATCTTTGTTTGTGTCACGTCCCCTCCCATCATTCCAACTAGATGGAGATGATCGTGAGGTTAAGCCGAGCATCTAGCCCCCATGATCTTATTAAGCAAGTTTTCACACGATATAAAAGACATATGAAGATGCATAAATATTTTAAAACATATAGAAGACATGTGGAATGTATGATTATAAGAAAAACACAACAGAATTAATTTCAATAGCACTTCCATAATACATTTCAACTATTCATCAAAGGAATAATTGCAAAGTTAAAAACACAAGAGAATACTTATCTTGACAAAATAGTCCCAAGCAACTAGCTATGCAACTGCAATGTTCCACCCAACCATAGGCCAGTTGTGCTTATCAACCTCTTGATACAACTGCCACCCCCGAGCTGGGCATGATCTCTATAAGGAACCAGGGAACATCGGACTCACACATAGTCAAGCATACACCAAGATGAGCCAAGCCAATCTGCAATTGGGTTTATCAGGCTGCTAGGACATGGAAGGGAAGAATTGCTAAGCTAGTGAGCTCAACCACAGAGCTATGGGCACCACTCCCAGATCTATTCAGCTTGGCACTCACAATGCCTACACACCCAATCATAAGGAAGTATTCTCTTCACTGCCACACAGTCCCTCAAGCCATACCTTCCTTTCTAGTGCTCTCAGGGTGTGCATAGAAAAGTAGCCAACCCTCTTGATCTTATTGAGAGGTTACTCCCTACACTAGGTTTATCAAGCCAATTCTGTCCACTACCACTCCAGTTTCTTGCTCACGGGTTCACAACAAAACAAGGATGCTCATAACAGCAAAACTACACTTGCTGAGCATGAAGAAAACATTTTCCACAATGGAATGCATGAGATGGGGTTTCAACTAACTCAGAAAAACGTGGGAACCCACAAAAACGAAATGGAAAGTTGGGGAACAACCCAGGGAATCCAAAATACATTTTTAGAAAAACTTCCTTGGACATTCGGGGGCAAAAACGACCTCCATACAGTCTCCAAATTGTGGCCCTTCTCTCCCAAGCTACTGTATATGCAAAAACGAACTCCGAGGCATGGAAAAATGCAGGATTTGGATGAAAAACATGTAGGGAAAGACCCAGCTAGCTCCAACTTCGTGAATGAGTGAAGACTCACTATTCAGAATGGCTTTGGGCACCATTTCGAGGGTGTTTTCTTGCCCAATGAGACAAAACACGAATTTCCAGGTTAATGGCTTGCCCATACACGAAAATGGCTGCCATACTTCTTCATTCCCAAGGCATTAACTGCCTCAACCAACTCTTGGAAGAATTAAATGATTGGGTCCATAACCCGAAATGGGTAGTTGGTGGTTTATGGGTTTTCTCATTGACACATGGATTAACACCATTGGCTCAAGGGTTTGAATAATTTCCCTCCCTACTCCTTGTAGAATCATGCCCCCATATCTTTGTTGCATTGCATAGCTAGTTGTGGGTATTTTTCATTAAAATTCGTATTTACATGATGTCTTATTTACATCGTGCCCATCTAGCACAAGAATTATAGGCATCTATTTCTTTAATTGCTGATACATAAAATGCTAAATCAATGGTGGGGCCTTGGCCTTGGGCTCCTCACCATGATTAAGTAATAATATTTACATCATTTACGATTTAAGTGCGAAGGGGGTCAAAATGGGGACGTGACATATTTTTTTTTTTTTGGGAACGATTCGGTGAAGTCTTCTGCAGTTGCGGAACGATTCGCCGAAGTCTTCCGCAGTTGCGGGACGATTCGGCGAAGTCTTCCGCAGTTGCGGAACGATTCGGCGAAGTCTTACGCAGTTGCGGAACGATTCGCCAAAGTCTTCCACAATTTCGGAATGACTCGCCGAACTCTTCCGCGTTGTGGAACGATTCGTGGAATCCTTCCGCAATTTCGGAAGAGAATTCCTTTCGAAAACTTCCTTTTGACGCCGAACACTTAGAAAAATTTTCTCTTAAAACATTTTTCTCTGCTGTTTCGGAGCAGTTTGCTGAATTCTTCCGCAATTTCGGGAAGGTTCGCGGAACTCTTCCGCAATTTCGGTAAGGTTCGCCGAACTCTTCCGCAACTGCGGGAAGATTCGCGGAACCTTTCCGAAATTTCGGAACGACTTCCCAAAACAGGCCTAAAAGAAAATTTTCCAAAACTCTTAAGAAATTTTTTTTTTTCTTCTTGTAATTGCTATCAGATTTGGCCCATAGAGGCCCAATGCTGCAATGCAGCTCTGATACCATTCTGTCATGTCCCCTCCCATCATTCCAGCTAGATGGAGAGGATCGTGAGGTTAAGTCGGGCATCTAGCCCCCATGATCTTATTAAGCAAGTTTTCACACGATATAAAAGACATATGAAGATGCATAAATATTTTAAAACATATAGAAGACATGTGGAATGTATGATTATAAGAAAAACACAGTGGAATTAATTTCAATAACACTTCCATAATACATTCTAGCTATTCATCAAAGGAATAATTGCAAAGTTAAAAACACAAGAGAATACTTATCTTGACAAAATAGTCCCAAGCAACTGGCTATGCAACTGCAACGTTCCACCCAACCATAGGCCAGTTGTGCTTATCAACCTCTTGATACAACTGCCACCCCCGAGCTGGGCATGATCTCTACAAGGAACCAGGGAACAACGGACTCACACATAGCCAAGCATACACCAAGATGAGCCAAGCCAATCTGCAATTGGGTTTATCAGGCTGCTAGGACATGGAAGGGAAGAATTGCTAAGCTAGTGAGCTCAACCACAGAGATATGGGCACCTCTCCCAGATCTATTCAGCTTGGCACTCACAATGCCTACACACCCAATCACAAGGAAGTATTCTCTTCACTGCCACACAGTCCCTCAAGCCATACCTTCCTTTCTAGTGCTCTCAGGGTGTGCATAGAAAAGTAGCCAGCCCTCTTGATCTTATTGAGAGGTTACTCCCTACACTAGGTTTATCAAGCCAATTCTGTCCACTACCACTCCAGTTTCTTGCTCACAGGTTCACAACAAAACAAGGATGCTCATAACAGCAAAACTACACTTGTTGAGCATGAAGAAAACGTTTTCCACAGTGGAATGCATGAGATGGGGTTTCAACTAACTCAGAAAAACGTGGGAACCCACAAAAACGAAATGGGAAGTTGGGGAACAACCCAGGGAAGCCAAATCCGTTTTTAGAAAAATGTCCTTGGACATTCGGGGGCAAAAACGACCTCACACAGTACCCAAATCGTGGCCCTTCTCTCCCAAGCTACTGTATATGCAAAAACGAACTCTCAGGCATGGAAAAATGCAGGATTTGGATGAAAAACATGTAGGGAAAGACCTAGCTAGCTCCAACTGCGTGAATGAGTGAAGACTCACTATTCAGAATGGATTTGGGCACCATTTCGTGGGTGTTTTCTTGCCCAAGGAGACAAAACACGAATTTCCAGGTTGATGGCTTGCCCATACACGAAAATGGCTACCATACTTCTTCATTCCCAAGGCATTAACTGCCTCAACCAACTCTTGGAAGAATTAAATGATTGGGTCCATAACCCAAAATGGGTAATTGGTGGTTTATGGGTTTTCTCATTGACACATGGATTAACACCATTGGCTCAAGGGTTTGAATAATTTCCCTCCCTATTCCTTGTAGAATGATGCCCCCATCTCTTTGTTGAGTTGCATAGCCAGTTGTGGGTATTTTTCATTAAAATTCGTATTTACATGATGTCTTATTTACATCGTGCCCATCTAGCACAAGAACCATAGGCATCTATTTCTTTAATTGCCGATACATAAAACGCTAAATCAATGGTGGGGCCTTGGCCTTGGGATCCTCACCATGATTAAGTAATAATATTTACATCATTTACGATTTAAGTGCGAAGGGGGTCAAAATGGGGACGTGACAGTTTGCTTGTTGGGTGGACTCCCTCTCAATCTTTGCTTTCTTACAAGAATTACTGGAGTGTGCTCCCTCTTGATTTTTGCTTCCTTGCAGGAACTACTGGATGGTTCTCCCTCTGGATCTTTGCTTCCTGGATTATTTGTCTTTGAACTTATATCCATCCTGGACCACTATGCATGCTTAAGTGTGCACTAGTGTCATCATTGTGTCATCCTCAACATCTCATACATAATCATACATTGATTAGTATAATCTCAATACTATCAAAATATTATGATTCTAAATAGTCTTAAACATGTACCGTCATGGTCATTTCATACACATTTAATTTATCACAAGCATTAGTATTCAAGGTCAGGTAGTACTTCTTTTACTCATGCATATTCTTATTTTACCATTGGACTCTTCTAGTTTGTCGTATAATTAATCAAACTAAGAAGTATAATATGCATAAACCCATGATTACTCAAACTTATAACTTCATGAATAATCATTATCAATCATACAAAAGGATACTTATATGCGGTCCTAACATAAGGTAGGATTCTAACTTGATACAAAAAACATACCTGGATTGTCATGTTTGCGAATTATGTCTAACATACCCAAACAATGTCTTCTTTGTTCTCTTCAATGATTTAGAGACCTTATGCTAGTAACCCGCATAACTCATAAGTTAAGCATTGTAGAACCAAATTTCGGACTTTGAACCCCTCAAAAATGACTTTGGAAGTTTCGGATCTACAGCTTCTGTCAAATTCTGGTTTTCTAGTTTTTTGGTTTTCTGGTCAAAAATCTTGAACTAGGGTTTGATAGAGCCCGGGGTTCTACCCAACTGTTCTACCCAACTAAAAACTTCGATCTCGGTCTCTAAATTTTGATTTTGATGAGGAGCATCCATCCGTGGTCTCACATTCTGAAAATTCCACTTCTACCAAAATCCCTAATTTCCCATAGCAATGACAAGCGAAAAATGAAGGTGCTCAGAATCCAATTTTGTTTTGACAGAAATATATGCCATATTGTTTCCAGTGAAACTCTGAAATTTCAGATCCTTGGGTTATGAAACTTTGTCCTATGGTAGAAAGATATGTCATATTTCCAACCCCACATATCTGACCTCAAATGGAATCTCCATCAGAGAGACATGCCAAGTGTCGCAACATGACATGTTTATGGGATGAAACAAAATAGTGAAGTTGTACTGAGTGCCACATGTGACTGTTTCAACTTCGGCCTTTGAAACCTAGACCCGTGACACTACATTCCGTGCCGTAACTACTACTTTTTACGGAATTCAATTTGGAGCTTCCTATCCCGAGATATGACCTTTGTTCCTAGGTCACCTGTTTAGGGATGCATTCTGGAAGAGGCAGAAACCCTAACTTGTACAAATCATATCTCACAAAGTACAACGAATCTGAGGCTGAGCTTTGGAAAAAAGGTATATGAAACTTTCATCTTCTACCTGTAAACTTTTCAGATCCTAAACCTTCCTCAAAAAGTATTTATAGTGAAAGTGCCATGATGACTGGTTTTTACTATACCAAGCCCTAGCTTCCAATTTCTCGCAAGTGCAACAAGTGTCGTAAACACCATGCAATGCCTTCCTTCAGGATAGCTCTGATACCATGCTAGTTTTTCATCATTTAATTCAATATGATCTAGGATCTTAACTGAAAAAACAACATGTACAACATATGAAACATAAGAGACAAGAGACAAGAGACACAAAGCATTTCACCGAGGAAAACAAAGAAGGTGAAAAACCCCGCAACTTCCTCAGAGATAGAATAAGAACCAATACAAAGATCACCAAGATGAATCCCCAAAAGATAAATGTCTGTAGTAGATACTCCTCCTCCACTTGTGTGCACTCCTCCTCTCTCTCACTAATGCGAAGTGAGTGAATGAGCGAATGAATAGAATGAGAGAGACATTCTCTCTATTTATACAATGATTTGACTTGCCTTTTATTCTAACTCGGGCGACTTCCTAAGGAATCCTAATAACCCATCCACATGTCACTGGGATGACCCCACTAGGGTGGTCTAATGACCCTTTGACCCACACTGGGCCGATCCCTCTAAGGTGGTCTAATAACCCATTAAACATAAGTTACGACACTTACAATATAACTTGTGACACTTGAAAATACAAATGACGACACTTCCAACCAAAGGACATACAACATCCAATTTTAATTTCAATGTTTCAGACCAAACCAAAGTAGTCCATCATTAGGAAATATTGATTTGTGAAGAAAAAAATCCAGTTCTAGGATGGCGTTAATAAGTGATTAATTACAAGATATTTTAAGGAGGACAACTTAATTAAATTTGAATTACCATTTTATATTTAATTTTCACTTTGACTATTTAAATTTAATATTATAATTCGATATATTAATTTTAACTTTATTTTACATTTAATCATAATATTATTTTTATTTTTATTTATTACAATTAATATTAATTTCAATCATGATTTGTGGAAGTTTCTTAAACACTAACAATATCCACAAAAGTCTTAGATCTGAAACGATTCGCTTTCTTGAAGACCTTATAATCAACAATGATACTTTATAGAAAACGAGGAGAAGAAAACAGAAAATTGATTGGACTACAAAATGAAAGCCAAACAGAAAATACAAAAGAAGTAGCAAATTAGACTAAAAAAATTGGTCCTATCACAACCCTGAAAAATAAACATTTCAAGATTCCTGAGAGCTCGTTAGACTAAAAGAATTGGTTTCTTTTCTGGTGATAACCACCTGTGTAATTAATTATTCAAAATCTTCCTAACGCCAAAAAAGGTTGGTCTGAAAATGTAAACCAAGCATCTTCCAGGCTTCAATTCCTTCAATGTCCTTCTACAGTTAGAAGGTAATAACAACAGGAAATTTGCATTCGAAAACACTTTGGCAAATCCAATACTGGTGGATAGTAGGCACAAACCTTAGTTAATAAATGGCTCCTGGAGAGTTTTATAACTGGAGTTTACAATTCAGTCGCAATGTAAACAAATAGGTGCAGATGTTCAAAGACGAAAGCTAACTGTTCAAAATGCTTAAGGTCATTAAAGTTTAACGAGTACAGCCTACTGATTATTTAAATAAAACCGCTTCTACAGCATACATAGCTAGAACATAAGTCCTACAGCATAACTAACACATTTAGTAGTCATGATATGTCATAAACATATTGTTCATGTAGTTCATGTAAATAAAAAGTAACATGCAACACTTTTGCACTCGAAGAATCCAACGACACAACTACAAAGATTTTGATTTTAAGTATTGGATCTTTAAGAAAATCTCCATCTTGATGAAGCATATGATGTTTTTAAAATTTAGAATAACCCCCAAAAACATATGGGCTCAATTAGTTCATACTTCATTCTCCTAAATATTCTGAAATTTAACAATTACAGGCACCTCAGTTATTGATTTACAGATCTTACCACTATAGTATTATATAATATATAATTGGAACCGAATTTAAGCTCACTGAAAATTAGAAATACATTTTATGATAAAGAATTTAGAACTAAGATACTTACCAAGAGCAAAGTCCATGAGTTCAGCCGCAACAGCTACAACATCCCACTTGAAGATCCTACAGGCATCCGTGTAGCTATACTTGGATTTGTTGGAGTCCCATAGTGTTTTTTTTTCTCCAGTAATGATGCAAATGTAACATCGTGTAATTTCTAAAAAATACATGATAGTTTTTCAAAACATATAGAGAAGAGAAAATGTATGGCCAGAAATTCCAATGGATCTATTTTCTGGAAAACCGTTGTACTCTCCTATCCACTAATTTGCAGCTTCTTATCTTGGAAAATTGGGAATGGAAGAAATTTTAGGCTAGGCCTGGACCCATGGATAGGAAGAAAAGAGGTATGTATATTATATGAAAAACTAAACAAAGTCTAAATCAGTAGGGATATCATTTTCTAGCAGACACCTACTCTCCAAACATATGTTTGATGTGGCAAACAGAATGGAAAATGGAGCAAGAATTAGGATTGAATTGAGCTCAAGCTGAGAAATGGATGGCTTTCGAGCATGCACTGGTAACTGTAGCATCCATAAGGCTAAGAAATGAACCACACAACACAGTATAGTCAACAAACCCCATCAAGAAGGAAGTGCATAGTCAAATTGGGATACTCATTAGTGTTTCAAACTCTGAAAGCAGGGGACTTCTTGTGGTGGTTAGCAGTATGGAAACTAAAGATTCCTCTAAATATTCGAATCTTCTTATGGTTGGCCTTATCAAGCAGAATTCTAACCAGGGATAACCTCTAAAAGATATCGTGACAAGGTCCAGGAATTCACTTTTTGTGCAAGGAGAATCGTGAAGGAGTGAATCACCTGATCTTATTGGCTCCTGTTGTTTGTAAGTCTCTGTCAGATCAACAAACTTGGATCCAACCTCTTCTCTACTCAAACCTCCGTTTACTTTGCCTTTTCTATCAGAACAAGGCACTGGCTGCTCAACATCATTTCCAACATCAAACAAATCCTTCTCCCCAGTGACGAGAAAGAAAACTGGCCGCAAAGCTGCTAAAATGGCACCAACAACAACTCCAACTGCGATAAGCTTACCCAATACAGAAGTGTCTTTGAATTGTGATTGTAATAGACAAAAAATGAAAAAGCGCACCATAAAAAAGGAAGCTATCTTTTGTTGTGCGTAGCATCGAAATATTCACAACTTTAGCTGAAACATCAAAGATGAATCGGTCATCAATTCCGTCTTTAGTTCAAAGTATGAGATACATTGTTGTAACTTCTGACCAAGATGATATCATTCCACAGGAAAGTGTTCCCAGCTACCAAATATTTCTGAAACTCAATTTCAGGGTGTGGAAACACAGTTTTAAGTTGAATCTACAAGTGTGTCTGATGATATGACATTGCCCGATGAGCCCCCTAGGGTCATATCCCCGAAGGATCATGATAAGCCCCACCCACCTAATGTAAGGCTTATTCTATCAACAACTTGATTTATGGATATTGATTTATGTGTTTCTTGTTATGTGTACCGAGAATCTAGACAATATGTTTATTTTAATTATAAGCCAATTGAACTTTAATTTGCTCTTTTCCATGCCCAAGTAGTAATTTTGTTTAAAGATCTTGGATAATTTTGTTAGTGGGATCCTCCCAATTTTGGACTAGCTCGTGGTGGCAGCTTAGCAACCGATTTATTTTTGTATAAAGCAACCGTCATTGTACACTATTTTTTTATAATATATATTAATAGTTAAAGGAATCAACTTAGTCAAAATATTCCTAATAACTCTCAATCCATTTCTATCGTGGATGATTAAAAGCATAGATTTCAATCCCCAAGTTTGAAATATGGGATCATAACGATTTGGTAATACCATGCAAGATAATCATATTAAAAATGCAACAAATATTAACGGCCATACAACTCACTACTCAAGAAAGAGTTCCTAGCAAAATAAAAATTGGTTAGCTGCGCGATAAACTAGGACCTTTATTGAAAATCATATAGCCAAAAATGAAATCTGCAAATAATGCAAGGTGCACTAGACAAATCATTATGAAGGTAGAACATTGAGAAGGCTTCACCTACAAAGTTGAAAACCACATGTGACTTAAGAGTTCGACCAAAGTGCTTCATTGTGATTCCAAAGAATGACATGTATTCTACACAAGAAAATTCATACAGTTAGCATTTTGTGACTGAATCGCTGATATGCCATTTTACTCTTTTTTGGTTGAAGATGCAACATATATTTCATTAACAAAACAATATGTGCGTACATCAAAATCAACATATCTAAGAGCAAAAGAGGGGACAAACCAGAACCCACAAACCAGCACCAACATATCTGCATTGTGTCGAAGTGGAAGAAAACCAATATACCTTTCCCAAACATGTTAATCCTAGCTAAATTTTGGGGAGCCGAATTAGATCAGAATGTAGAAACTTCAGGTCGAGTGGAGATGAATTTCATAATAAGTTGCATGAAAAGAGCATTTCCACAAGATAAATTAATCTGTTAGCCGGATCGCATCCAACATGCTCTTGCTAACCAACCAAACCATCCATTTCTCCCCAAACAAGATATCTTTCCAATGAATGGGAGAAACAAATAACAGACTATATTGTACAGCAATCCAGAACCAAAATGACCTGGCAACTGAAAAATTCCACATCACAACTTAATTGTTTTAAGTTTGCAGCAGACCACAAAACATCCACCAATAAACCTCATGGACTCTATTATTCGTCCCATCATTCTTTATGTTTCTGAGGTGTGGGGCCTAGCCTGCTTGAGTCAACTGGACCAAGTGTACAAACGCTCATGCTCTGTCGCATCATCAAGAGCAAGCCAATAGCTCTCTACGCCATCCTTTATGGAAGATTGTGGCCGAGTCCTATTAAAGTCAAGCCAGAGCTTCAGAACTTGGACTGCCCAGATAAAAGGGAAACAACTATCGTTCCAAAACCAAACTTGAACAGACTGGAGGGTGTATCCCAGATATCTCAAAGAATTATGAGGTGAATACTGGTTGCAGTGGCAAATTTTATCCTTCTTTTAATTTTACAGTTAAGCCCAGCCCAACTTTCAAGAGAAACACAGAACACATTTTCTATTGCACCTTCTTGCTAGGCTCTTGCCTGAAAGGTGCAAATGATTGGAAGCACTGATCTATTTCACCTTTTAAGAGAGCAGTAGCATAAGCTGTTAATTTTGAATACATCTAAAAGACTAATGTTCATGTGAAAGGATAGAAGTTTGAAAAATACAGACTACCAAAAAACAAATAGCTCAAAAAAGCTGCCCATAAAACATATCCCAACTTGAAACCAATTGGTGAGGATCCCATCACATGTGCTACATACCAATATATTGGAGGATTTACAGATAAGAAGTGTGATGCAACCTATCAAAGGACCAAATACAAAAAAATATTAAAACCGTGGTATCCTCCTTAAGCAATGACATTCTACATGTAGAAATTTCAACTGAAAGTGAAGGCCATATTTTCCTTCTTACCTGTACATGCATGACAAAAGATGCTACAGAAACCATGAAACTTAGCTGTACAAAAAAAGGGATCGTTAAGGTGGAAAAAAGGCTTGTTCTGTTTGAGAGCTAGTAGCTTCATCGTTTGCTTGGGCAATGGTAGGGTAGCCTGTATGTCTAAATATTTATTCCTTTTTGTTCTGTTCCGAATGGGCAATTTTTCCAAAACAGAATATACCACAAAGATGTTCAAGTTAGAAAAATGATGACAAAGTAAAGAAAAGGAATAAATGCAATAATCAATTTAAGTTTACAATATCAATAACTATGCTAGACTTACAAATGAGCAGTTGTTTCTCTCAGCAAAGACCGACTGTAAGTTGCTTCTTTTAAAATATGCACAAGATAGCACAATCTGATTCTGTATAGAGCCACACACTCTGCAATAAAGAGTCTACTTCAAAGAAATTTTGGTTCAGTTTCTTTTTCAGAAGGGTAATAGAAAAATGCAGGCCTTGGATTGACAAAGTCCTGCATTGCAATTACAGATTATGCCATGGAATATTATTCGACTACAACCAACTTATGAATGTACACCAACCACGTAGAGCTCCTACAATTCACTCAACAAAATAAGACTTGCAGCTATTTTTAGAATCTCCAATACCAGGATCACCACTCTCATAAAGCACATTATCATCTTCATCATTTTCATCATCATGATTGAAGAAGATAAAATATTCCATGGAATTAGTATTCTATATTGGCTTCGCAGTTCCTTCCTTCATAAAAGAAAAAAACAGCTTTGTAGTGCAGATTACCTCAACGGGTGATGCACCAATCATCCTTAAATCAAACAGCCTGTCTTTAATACAATCAGAGAAGCACAACCCATTGGAGTCACTAAACTGGACGCTCTGAAATATTAACATATTTCTCACAAAGAAATTTAGAGGATTGGAAAAGTCACTAGGATCCCACACAAACAATGAACCCGTTTCCTCTTTAGTCGTAACAGTGCTTAATAGCAATCCATAGATATTTTCAATATGAATGCCCACAATTGCATAGTCATGTACCACCATTTTACTCAGGCATTTACCAACCTCAATATCCCACAAACAAGCAGTAATGTTTTGAGAAATTGTACAGGTAGATGATAAACCGACATTCCATGCAATCTCAACTAAAAATACAACGTCCTCATGAAGGGAGAGGAGCTTTACAAGACTTCTCTTTGGGTTTCCTAAGACCTTAGCAAAATTAATGTATCGGACTAAATATTTTGATTATTTATCCAAATTCAATCCAAAACTACTTGTATGGGAATACCAATTCGAGTCATAACTCAGCCTTAAAGACTGCAGCCTGTCCCACCCAAACTTAATCTCAAATTATTCAACTCTTTTCCACAGATCTAGGTCAACACAGCTCTTACCTACCTGGCATCCCAGATATATGATCGTGAAACACATCCAACCATAAATAGTCTCTTGGCTCCTCCCACACCTTCTCAAGCAAGTAGGGATAATGAGAAGATGTTAACTAGTAGTGCATCTAATAAAGAAAAGGATAGAGCAAATCAACATCTTAGTGTTCATTTTACAATCCCCCTTCAATTGCCCCATTTGTGGAATCATATCGCCACATGCTTCCCCTTGCCCTCCATCTCCATTTAGTCCTCCATTTGAAACAGTAAGAATTTTTATATTTAGATCAATGTACATTTACAATTCACTTATGGCCTTGGATTACAGCCATTTCATCTACATATACATTCAGAATCAAAGGAATCATAACTGGGGTATTACAATAACTATGTTAAGCTCTGTTTTGTCAAAAGTAGTAGATCCACATGCTTTTTCTTTGAGGACAAATTGGACATTTTATAAAATCAGTTCAGGGTGAACAAAATATCACTATGAATATATAACTGGATGTGTTTTAGTTAAACAGAAGAAACAGAATGCAGTTCAATGGAGAAAACAGAGCACATTTGAGGAAAACAGAATGAATACGGAGAGTAACACTCAATCTGTTTATATTGACTGAAGCATTCAGAAAACGGTTACAACAATCACCGCAGAAATAGGATCTGCATTAAATAAACTGTAGTTCATCTATCTGTCTTATTAATTCTCCATTACTTCAAGTCTTCCCCTTAATGGAGAATGGATTAACAGCTACACCTAACATTTCCCTAAACAATTCAAATTTGATCTTTCCGAGAGGCTTTGTGAAAATGTCAGCAGTATTTTCACAAGTATTACAATATATGAGATCTATTTCATTGGATTGTAGCTTCTCTCTAACAAAATGATACTGAGCATCAACATGCTTTGTCTTTGCATGAAAGATGGGATTATTTGCCAACTTGATTGTACTTTGGTTATCACATTTGATTACTGTAGGTTCCTTTTGTTCTTTTCCGACATCTTGAAGAAGTCTTCTCAGCCAAACAGCTTCACAGGTAGCTGCACACAGGGCCTTGTATTCTGCTTCAGTAGAGGACAGAGATACAGTAGGCTGCTTTTTACTGCTCCATGAAACAACTCCAGATCCTATGCTAAATGCATATCCAGTGGTTGATCTTCGATCATCCGGATTCCCAGCCCAATCAGAATCTGAATAACCTGTCAACTCAACAACAAAAGCATCAGTATATTTAATACCAAAGTCAAGTGTTCCTCTTAGATACCTGAGTACCGTCTTTGCTGCATTCCAATGGCTTTCTTGCGGTTTTGCCATAAACTGACTTAGCATACTCACAGAATATGCAATGTCAGGTCTAGTTGTGGTGAGATAATTCAAACTACCCACCATCTGTCTGTACATTGTAGCATTCACCTCCTTTGAATCATCAACACAAGAGAGTTTCACATTCTGCTGCATGGGAACAGCAGAAGATTTACACTCATCCATTTTAAATCTCTGAAGTACATCTCTAACATACTTACTCTGACAAACAAATGTTTGACCTGCATTCCTCCAAACTTCAAGACCTAGACAGTAATGAAGCTCACCCAGATCTTTCATATCAAAAACTTGTGACAGCTGCTCCTTTATTTCATCAATCAGATTCTCTGCATTTCCTGTAATTATTAAGTCATCAACATATACAGAAATCAATACTAGATACCCCTGCTCATCACATTTGATATATAGATTTGGATCACTCTTGCTCCTCATAAATCCCTGTTGAAGAAAGAAAGAGTCTATCTTCTCATACCATGACCTAGGTGCCTGTTTTAGTCCATACAACACTTTCTTTAACTTACACACTAAGTGTTCTTGCCCCTTTTCCACAAACCCTTTAGGTTGAGTAAGGTACACCTCCTCTTTTAACTCACCATTCAAGAAGGCAGATTTAACATCTAATTGGTTTAACTTCCAATTATACTTTGTAGCTAAGGCAATTAATAATCTGATAGTATTCAATTTAGCTACAGGTGCAAATGTTTCAGCATAGTCAATACCCTCTGTTTGTGAGTATCCCTTTGCCACCAATCTAGCTTTATATTTGTCTATGCTACCATCTGATTTAAACTTAGGTTTGTATATCCATTTGCATCCTATTGGCTTTTTATGTTTAGGCAATTCAGTCAATTCCCAGGTATTGTTTTGCATTATTGATTCATATTCCTCCTCCATTGCATTTCTCCATTCATCATGTGCATTGGCTTCATCAAAACTAATGGGTTCTATGACATTCGAAATGCTACTCATAAGGGCATAGTCTTTGTACCTTTCAGGAGCTCGAACCTGTCTTGAAGATCTCCTTAGCTGTTGATTACCTTCCTCTTCGCTGTGTGAACTTTTGTCTTCATCACTAGTTGAGTTTGAACTGTTTGTATCACTGAATCCCTCTTGCTGTTGCTGCTGTTCCTGTATGTTTGGCTGCTGTAATACAGTTTGCTGTTCTTGTGTAACCCCTTCATCAATAACTGGTTCATCAAGAACTTTATGCCATTCTTCATGGCTTTGGTTGCTGTTCTCTGAAATTTCTGTTTCCTGTTCATGGAAGAGTACATCTATACTTGCAAATACCTTGTGAGTAGAAGGATCAAACAATTTATATGCTTTGAATTGAGAACAGTAACCTATGAAGATACATTTAATGGCTTGGGCATCCAGTTTCTTCCTATTTTCCTTTGGAATATGTGCAAAAGATGTACACCCAAAAACTTTCAAATTCTGAATTACTGGTTTGAAACCATACAAAGCTTCAAAAGGAGTAATATTATCAAGACTCCTAGTTGGACTTCTATTCTTTAAGTAAACAGCAGTATTTATGGCTTCACCCCAGAAGGTATTTGAGAGACTCTTACCTTTCATCATACTGCGTGCACACTCTACCAGGGTTCTGTTTTTCCTTTCAGCAACCCCATTCTGCTGTGGAGTGCTGGGTACTGTAAACTGCTGTTCTATTCCATTATCTTTGCAATATTTGTTGAAGTCTCCTGATTTATACTCTCCCCCTTGATCTGAACGAAGGATTTTAATGGATTTTTCTGTCTGTTTTTCAACCATGTTTCGGAACTCCTTAAAATACTCAAAAACATCACTCTTTCTTCTAAGAAAGTAAACCCATGTGTATCTTGTGCAATCATCAATAAATAGCAGAAAATAAAATGCACCTCCTAAAGATCTAGTCTGCATAGGCCCGCAAACATCACTATGCACAAGATCTAACACATCTCTTTTTTTCTTATCAGGATTAGAAGGAAATTCATTTCTGTGCATCTTTCCTAATGCACATCCTTCACAAGGAATGTTCACATTTTTTATCATGGGAAGTCCTTCAACCATATTATGCTTTAATAATAACAATAAATCTTGATGATTGATGTGACCATACCTTTGATGCCAAAGACTCTCTGTTGGCATGATTGCAGAAGTTAATGCGTAATGCTCTTTACTAGTAACATCAAGTTTGTATAGGCCTCCTACTCTGACTCCCTTTGCAAGAGTTTTGTGTTGGTCTAGTAAGTCCTTCACTATGCAGTAGTTTTTGAAGAATTCAACCTTCAAATTCTGATCTGTAATAGTAGATACAGATATCAGATTTTTCTTTATCCCTAGCACATACACCACATTGCGGATGTGACGAACACTACCATTCGGCAATGTCACTGGAATATCTCCGTATCCCTTGATCTGATAAGCACGGTCATCACCAAGATATATACTAGCACCATTCTGTGTTTCTTTATAGTTAGTATACCACTTCTTATTACAAGTCATATGCACTAATGCTCCGGAGTCAACAAACCAAGCATCAATATCATCAATTTTAGCAGATAAAGCAGCATTAGACACAAACAGTCTAAGATCCATTGAGTCAAAGTTTGGCGTTTCAGAAATCTTATCAGCAATTTCATCTCTAGCCATAAACAGTTTTAGATCATGTGGTGAAGAAGAGTCTTCAGCAAAATGACCTGAATGTTTTCTAGGTTGTCTATTCCTAGCCTCATCATTCTTTTTCTTATAACAGTCTTTAATAAGATGTCCAGGTCGACCACAATAAAAACAACTTTTTGACTCATTCCTGTTAGATGGCATACCTTGATTCGGTCTTTGAGAAGCTCTACTCTGTGATGACCTGCCTCCTCTGCCTCTTTCTCCTGATCTCCCTCTCGGAGATCTCTTACTTGACCACAATGCCAAACCTGAATCTTGAGGCTTAAAGTTCCCACGCCTCTCTTCTTCTTGCAGCAAAATACCTGTCATCTCTTCAAAAGTAGGAGGTTTCTCCCTTGCTGCGAGACCTGTTATAAACATATGGTAGTCCTCTAGCATACCATTCAATGTAATTGTTACGAGATCAGTGCTGGAGACCTTTTCTCCTATGTCTCCTAGCTTATCTTTTACTTCTTTGAGACGACCCAAGAAGGAACTAACAGACTCATTTGCATCCATCTTAATGCCTAGCAATTTAGTTTTTAAGAAAAGCAGACGGTTTGTATTGCTAGTTTCATATAGATCTTTAAGTGCTGTCCATGTTGCAGCAGAAGTTTTAGCTTCTCTGATATGTGGAATAATACTATCTTTAACAGACATTCGTAACAGTACCTTAGCTTTGTTCTCGCGCTTATCCCAGTCTTGAATTTGTGCTGGTGTTCCACCCGCAGCTGCTACAGGTTTCGCTTCATCTCCATTGGTGATTGTCCAGACACCATAGCCTTCCATCAGGGTCTGCATTTTGAATTTCCAGTTTATGAAATTCGAGCCATCCAATTTGTTGGCCTCATTGAGATAGGTATCTGCCAATGGATTTGACATCTCAGCAACTCCTTCTTTCCGTTCTTTACCAGCAGATCTCCTTCTCAGCTGTGCAAGGATTTAGCAGCAATTTCTCCACCAGCAATTTAGATCGATCCCAGCAGAGAAATATTGAAGAGTGATCTGAGACTTTTCAGCCAAAAAAGGTACATAAATCTTCAACCCGAAGACAAATCGAGGCGTGCGGACAAAAGCTAACCAGATCCGGAGACACAAAAAACCCCAAACTCGCCGCGCCACAACTACAAAGGCCTCTGCAGACAACAGGTAGAAATGTTCTGTTCTCCACGCCGGTCAACACGTATCCACAAAAAAAAATAGGGTTTCAGCAAATGATGGCTCGATCTCTTCACTCTGCGTTTCAATCTTCAGGTGTACCCACACAAAAGCTGGTGCTCCTCTTCTTCACACAGGCCGTCTGTCCTCCTGCAATTTCAAAATCGAATCCGGCTCTTTTAAAGCTTGCACTCAGCACTTACACTAGCGCAGACCAAGGAACGCGGTCTTCACGGCTTTCACAGCCCAACAAAGATCACACTAGCGCAGGCTCTCCAAAACAACCTCGCTCTGATACCAAGTTAAACAGAAGAAACAGAATGCAGTTCAATGGAGAAAACAGAGCACATTTGAGGAAAACATAATGAATACGGAGAGTAACACTCAATCCGTTTATATTGACTGAAGCATTCAGAAAACGGTTACAACAATCACTGCAGAAATAGGATCTGCATTAAATAAACTGTAGTTCATCTATCTGTCTTATTAATTCTCCATTACTTCAAGTGTTTTACTCTTGCATATTTTTTTCCAATGAAACAAAATTTTTAGTGGTGAAATGTGTTTGGTGACTTTTTCCCACCACGAAGTTGTAAGACTATATCCAAGAATAATGGGGCTACCAAAAGATTCCAGGGAGGTAAGAAGTATGCTAACTCCAAAAGATGTACATCTGCAATGGTGACTTGCATTAGAAAGGGATTGAATCATGTCCATACTCAGATTGAGGTCAACTAGGTACCTATTTGATGTGGTGCAATAGATTGTTCATGCTAACAAATTTGTAAGGGTTGTGCAACATGTTGTGTCCTTTTCTATAGTTCGTACTTATGTTGTTATGAACATACTTAGTCTCCCCTATCATAGGGCCTATTAATATGCATTGTTATCTATTAAGTATGTTCTTGATGCAAGTTTCACATACAGGAAGGTGCATAGCATAGCATGGGTTATATTTTATCTATATACTTCCAAAAGTTCAGCAAAATAACTATTTTGTACTTCATGACACCTGCGATTCAGAAGCTTAATATTAATAGATTCAGAAAACCAATCAGAGAAGTGACAACTGTATTATTTATGCTTATATTGTATGGCAAATTTATTATCTGTTGAATCGTATTTAACCTGTACTCTTTATTTCTGAGCAAAATCAGGACTTAATGAAAGTCAAAATAACTTCTATGTGGTTATGTTGTAGCATCACTCCTAAATATTGACATCTATTAGACTCAGTTATGCTTTATAGTAAATACTGTGCTGAAAGCTACCAGCCTTTGAATAAATTTAAAACAAACATGTAATAACAAGTATTTGAGAGCGCACCTCATCCTTTTACAACAGTGACAATCATGCAGAGACATTTCACACATGCTAAAAGTTTCCCAATCCATATGAAAATATTTAAGAAAATATAATGAATCGAGCACAACACGTTGGAAAATACTAAGACAACATAAATTTGGCAAATGTAAAGATTCCATGCAATCCTTTAGCATAGGCTGAAATTATTTCTTCAATCCAAAGCAATGAGCAATCGAAGCCCCAAAACTAACTCAGGAAAGTCAGTGTGTACAAGTAAACACAAAAATCCTCTCTTTACAATGCCAATACTCCATATAAACTAAAACAATCAAGGCATATGAATCCAATTCTCCTAGATAGAGGTACCAGACATCCAAAACTCTAGAAGCAATTCCTCTGAACAATTGAGGGGCCATGCTCCTTATATTCTAATTTTGAAATCCACATGACAAGTGCATATTTTTAGGTGAATCCAAAATTTTTTCTAAGATCAAATTAAGAACCAATAAACAACATAAAATGCTCAAAATGAAGTAACTGAAACTTGTAGTACATACATGCTGGCAAGTACTCAGGGAAGCCAAAATAGACCCTCCAATCCAGACAATGTATTTTCTTTCTCGAGGTGCCACCACCTTAATCTTCATGCTCTTGGGAGTCAGTGAAGTAATTTCCTTACTCATACGATCTGTAATTCCAGGAAACATTGTGGAACCACCACTAAGTACAACATTCCCATACAAGTCTTTACGAATATCCACATCACACTTCATAATGGAATTGTAAGTAATATCATGGATTCCAGCACCTTCCATTGCTATTAATGATGGTTGGAACAAAACTTCTGCATATATGAATTGTTCTGCACCGATGGTAATGACCTGGCCATCATGAAGCTCATAGCTCTTTTGCAATGAAGAGCTAGTTTGTGCAGTTTCCATCTCCAGTTCAAAATCAAGAGATACATAAGCTAATTTCTCCTTCATATCTCGGGAAATCTCGCGCTCTGTGGTTGTGGTGAAGGTTTAACCACATTCTGTAAGAATCTTCATCAATGTATGAGTCAGTTCATGCCCAGCAAGGTCCAATCTGAGTATGGCATGAGGCAAAGCATATCTCTCATAAATAAATTGGTTAGTGACACCCTGTCGGCATCCCAACAACTCCTCTTTATTTTGCAAATAAAGGGATCCTGATTAAAATTTTGTAAATACTTACTATAGTTTTCAGTTTATCTTGTTTAATTTGGTAGGTGATTTTATTCTTTTTTTTCTTAGATCTTTTGCTTTTTGCATTGTTTGTTTTTTTAGCTTAGTTTTCATAAGATAGAGATATGTTGATTTGACCCTATGCTATTTTCATTTCTTGGTTACTTGATTATGCTTGTGAACCCTTATTTGAAATTGTCTGATTTTATTTGGTTTATATAATACTTCATGGTTAATTCGATCGGACTTCATTATTTTATTCAAAATTTGATCATAGTATTACTCTGCACTATCAAAATCTTGGAAGAAATTTGTTTTAATATATCTATCATAAAAATGACCTTCGTCAAGTTTCATTACAACCTTTGGCATATATTCTAAAGAAACATTTTATTTGATTAAAGTGTTAAGATCATCTTTTCTTCTGAATAAGGTGAATCTCAATTGACTTTTATATAATGTTTGATACCTTTAATGTCATCAATTTTATATAATTTGAAACTTTAATTAAATCATTTTTCAAACCTCGAAATATTATCGACTCAGATTATTACTTATTAAAGAAGCTTTAATAATTATTTTAAAAGGGTTCTTAATTATTATAACTTAGCAAATGGATTTTTGTTTTGTTTTGCTTTTAGTATATGGTTACTTTTATAAAGACCCTTTACGAAACTTGTCTATGATCACCATTAAGTTTGAAAACTTAATTCCTTTTATACTATATTTAAGTTAAAAGGTCTTTTCTTTGTGTCATTAACTAAAACAAAACTTTGCATTAGCTCTTGAGCTTACCAAAAGTGGTAAATGACGTGGTTGGTATTGAAGCTTTCGAAGCTTTAGTAATGATGATTGTATCATTTTTTATATGAAGTTTCATAATGGTTTTATTATAACATGCCAGCAATTCTTTTATCATTAACGCTTCCTCTATATTGAATTTATTGCAAAGCATGTTGTTCTTATTAAAAGATTGAATGCCACGATCTCTACAAGAAAGAACAATTATCACCACCTCGTTGGAAGTCATTATTTGCCTTTCATGTTAATATTCATCATAATATATTTTGCATTAAATGAAAGTAAGAAAAAATGCTTGGTAAAAAAAACTATTAGCTACATCTACCAAACAGGTTAGGTTGGAGAATTATATGCTCATCATAAATTGCGAAGGTTTTTCTTCATAGAAGATTTAAACGTGTCGATTCTGGCGGGTGAAGCAAGATAGCTTAGGTTGAGAATATCACGCAAGCTATGATCATAATTTCTCACTTCTCAAGGACATCTCAAGCATCAAAATACAGCCATGACTTTCAAGGATCTCCATGAGATTCTTAGGGAGGATTTCCAATAAAAGATATCAGTTTATTTCTCGGCGTGAATGAGAAAAGGAGGCCAAATTACAAGGCGGTTGCTCCACTTATTAAAAGAGATTCTAGGCCAATGCATTGAAGGCAGAAGAAACCGTCAACAGATCGCTAAGAAGTTATACCTAAACGCAGAATTTTGAGTCTGTCTGCCTATGTGTTAAATTGAGGAGCAATCATCTCCACCAGAACGCCAGCTCATGGGGATGAATATCGATAGATAATAATTTTAAATCTTTGTTTCAAAGACCGTTGAGTTGAGTTGAACTGCCATGTTATTGATCTGAATGAATTATTTGATAACACTAATGCTAAACGACGCCATTTTGTTATTGTATTATATCATGATCACAAACAAACTTGCTTTGAAGGTTGACTCACGCTTTTTGCCACGAATCCACGCTAACAACATAGCGTAGATGCGTCAAATTGATCGAGAATCCAATGAATTTGGTAAAAGAAGGTTCTTATATTGTAAGCTACCTTGAGACAATGAAACTCCTGATCACCAAGTTTCCATAATATCGCAGCAAGGGAGATCGTTGGGTCATTTACATCTACCACGCCAGATTTTATAGAGAGATGCTCTTTGATCGATTAATAAATTTCAGTTGTTTTATTTGAGTTTAGGTTTTAGATTTTATTTATCTCATTTTGATATTTGATTAAGCTTGTTTATATTGCAGATTTGGTAGATTCATCCTCGGATGAATGAAAGTCAAAGAGTTTGATCGATGGGATCATATTAAATCGTGAGCAAATAACAAAAGCCCGAAGCATGAGCAATCCGAATTTGCACAGGATTTACCCTGAATTGTGCGCTGCCATATCGTGTTTACACCGAACTCCATGAAAATTTCCCAGAAAACAGATATTCCAATAGTTGAGAAAGACGAGGAGCTTTTCGAGAGGTTCGAGAAGATAAGCATGCACCTAATTCTTGGATGGATTCAGTTACAAGAAATGATTGATCGCCTATAAAAGGAAGGAAGATCGACTGTCAAAGGGGACGTCTCGGCAGAATAGAGATTTTGTTTTCTCGATTCTGTTTGTAATGTTTCTGTTTGCAAAAGGAAGAAGAGATGCTGCGAGAGGGGGAGAGAGCGCTGGAGAATTCGAGGAAATTTTCTTCCCAAAATTCTGTTTGTGTTCCTCGTGAGATTCGAGGATGGATGTAATAGGACCATGGGAGTGGGTCGTGATTAGTATTATTGTTTTGTAACAGAGTTCTGTCACAACCTCTTCAATCTGGTTTGAGAATTTACTTTCCAATATATACAAAACTCCTGTTTATATATGCTATATCTATATTTTTGGCATATGTATACTGTGCGATTGTATGCTAATATCATCGTCATTATTCCTTGAATTGTATGTTGTTCTTGAATCTGTTTAATTGATCATCAGTATTTTAATGATAAACTGGTGTTATTATTTTAATTATTCATGTTGTCAAAAGATACACCCTGTTTAAATTAGAATGATAGATGTTGCATTATCATTTTTATTCAAATAATATTTATCTTAATTCAGGTTTTAAGGTCACATTAGTCTTTATAAACTTGCTGCAGGTTAGCATAGGATAGAAATAGATTGATAGAAATAGATTAGTTAAATTTTAGTTTTAAATTTAATTTTAATTTTGTTTCATAAATGGAATGTTATAGTTTAGCAGCCGTTAAATCTGTGTCATTTAGCAGCTACTAAATCTGTGTGTTTTGTGTTTATGAAATTTGCATTTTAGTTAAATTTAGTTTTCATTTTATAATAGTTTATCATCTAGGAAAAGTATTAAGTTCTGATTGCAAGACTCTCTATTCTAGAGAGCAAACCTAGAAAAGGTAGCGGGCCTTTGAGGTATCTCAAACATCGGAAGCTGCAAAAATATCTTAACAAAATCCTTAGTTGGCCTCATTCAAAAAATCCGGCCAACACACCCTTAAAAAATATCTTAACAAAATGTGTTAGTACAACTTATAACACTTAGAAAGATGAGTTCAACATAATTATATGCGGAATACACCTAAGAGATCGAAATTAATGGTTGAAACAGGATGGCATCATGAAAAAGAGTACGAGTACTTCGTTCACTTGAATACAGAGAAAGTACTTCCTAGATTGAAACATGCATGGCAAGCACATTGAATGTCTCAAACATTCTCTTTGGCATCTTCTCTCTATTATCCTTGGGGTTAAGTGGTGCCTTTGTGAGAAGCACAGGGTGTTCGTCGAGGGTGACACTGAGTTCATTGTAAAATGTGTGATGCCAGATCTTCTCCATGTCATCCCAGTTGGTCACAATGCCATTGTCGATTGGGTACTTGAGAGTCAATATACCCCACTTTAATTGAGCTTCATCTCCAACATATGTATCCTTTTGCCCCATACCAACCATCACACTAGTATGCCTTGGTCTACCCACAATGCTTGGGAAAACAACGTGTGGATCATCATCTCCACCAAATCTAGCCTTATAAGCATAACAAGAACAAGAATTGATAGTATCAAGATAACTACAAAACAAAATCACATTCCTCAACATAATACAGAAAATATGATGAAAATAAATCTTTTAAAACCTAGCTAGCCCTCTAACGTAAGGCAATACTCACACCAATTAAAAGATGGCCTACAACAAACATACAACACTACTACAACTACTTGCAGTTGAATTAAGGAATCAAATAACAAAGATCATGGATCATAGACCAACATTTTGTAAACTAGTCTTTTAAAACCTAGCTATCCCCCTAACTCAAGGAAATACTCGCATCGATTACAAGATGGCATACAATAAACATACAACACTACTAAAACTAATTGCAGTTGAATTAGGGAATCAAATAACAGAGATCATAGACCAACATTTTTTAAACTAGCCTCCATTCCCGTATACCAATGTTATGTGAATGAGATATAAATATTAGAAAAATAAAAACATAAATACCAACCTTAACCATTCTAGATCCATTGTCACATACAAGGGGCTGGATTTCTTCTGCATCAGCCATTCTCAGAGGATATCAAGGCTCGCATATAATGGCCATTCCCTTTAATACTGCAAAAAGATGTTGCTAGTGTTCAAACTGACATTTTTGCGAAGGCCCACGCTTTGATTATATCACTTTGGATCACGAATGCATTTGACTGATGTAAAAATTCCTTCCAAATTCCCAGTGCCAGAGTATGCAACTGCCTTAATGCTATTATCGCTGCCACCTTGACTGGAAACCTCGCTTTTGAAATTGTATTTGAAGAACAATTTAAGGATGAAATTGAGCTCTTGTCAACAAGAAATAGATGTGTGTGATATTCAAAAACCTGCCATGAAGGACCATAAACCGATTTCAACCTTAGTAAGATTTGTGCAGATGGCATTTTAACCTTGGATAACTATCTTCTCGGCCTCCAAGAAACAAGAATTCGTTCATGGAACAAGGGCTCTGGGAACTCTCTCAACAAGCCCCTTCATGACTGAAGTACGAGAACATTCGCTTTGTGATATATAATTCTTCACAATGAGAATTCACAAACTAGGAGTGACCATTCTACCGTGTGATTAGTCTTCAATCAAATCCCTCAACATAGACTCGCCTTTTCCTACACACTAGCAGGATTTTTATATTAATTACAACCATGTCATCATCATATTTATAAATTCCAAACCATCCTGCCTCATAATTTTAAGTGATTATGTAAAACCATTGGCAATTTACTTTGATGAATTAAACTTAATTTTTATTTATGGATATAATTCACATATAATTATTTAACGAAAAAGTAGAGGACATTGAATCTGAGCTTGCTTGTCTATATGAACAAACCAACATGAAAATATTATCATTAATCCTAGGAGCTAATAAGATCATAATTTAGTAATTTACAAGATGAAGACCCTGATCCGATAGGGCTAAGATACAAGCTCTTGATGATGCCCTGCCTTTTGTACTTAAGTAAGCTTTCTCCATGACCCTAGCAAGATTAATAGCACCTTCAGGTTCCTCTTGAATTGTAGCCATAGAATGAGACATATAAAATCATGTGCATAGTCTCCAACATTAACACCCATATGAGCCCAACCCCCAACACCATCAACAAACTGGATAGCATGTTTATCTGCACAAATAAAGTGAGCATCCTCTCCACCTAAAGGCTCCTTGTCCAAGTGTAGGATGTAGCATGCACTTGATAGTAATTTAAATACTCCATCACCAAGATGTGCCTGGTCTGAAGCATTAGAAGAGTCATCAAGACTATCATATTTACCATAACCATCAAAGGTCGTGTCTAGAGATACCCGAGAAACTGTATTCAAGAGAGCAGTAAAATTGTGAAACCCCTTTGACTATGGACCACATACCCAATGAAGGCAGTTTCCATTACCAAAAGAGTGAAAGCCAAGCAAACCATAGGAAATTTTCCAATACCCCTATTTTGGACTTTGAACCCCTATTATATTTCTGCTAAGTAATATTTCATTTATACTCAAGAAAGTTTACAAATCTGCTAAACAAGTTTCTATTGACCATGTGGACCAACACATTAAAGAGGGATTCATAGTCCCCTAAGGTTGGAGGGAAAATGCCACTTAATAATTATAATAAGAAATTATTATTGGAGACAATTGGAAAACCTTAAAGAAAAGAATTGGGAGATTAATGAATTAAAAGAATTCACATAATGAGGAAAATTCCCCTGAGAGAATAAAAGGTGAAAAGTCATTGAAACTCTCATTATCATTATGCATCATTCACAATCTCATGAGATGAACACACAAGAGCATTGGGAATGGGAAAAAAACCCTGATACAAATGAATATTGGTCAGGGAGGACAAATTTGGGAGAACCAAACTGGTTCTAAAGCCAAGTGATTATGGGCAGATTTGGGGGGACCAAACTGGCCTAGTTTAAGAGAAATCATTCAGCTTGGTATGAGCTTGGCCACTTAATTCTGTGCATGTAGGAGAACTACTCCAAGCTGTAGGAGTACTGCATTTACCTTAATAGACTATGAATTATTGATTCTCTTAGTGGATAAGGCTTAAAATCCCTTGGAGCACCCTGGAGCTCAGGAGTACTGAGTTGGGTGTTGGGTTTCTTGTTTCCCTTTGAAATATCCTGAATAACTTGGGGATTAACAAGTTAAGGGTAAACTAAAATCTATACTCTACCCGGGGGACTGTGAACTCAGCTCGGGGGTGACCTGAGAGCAAGGAGAACTTGCTGGTCAAAGGCTAGGAGGTTTGTGCCTGGTTCCACTGGTCAACAGATTCAGATAAGTTTTTATCTTCTGACTTGTAGAGTATTTGTTTTGGAACATTATTTAAATATGTTTCTGAGTATATCTGAATTACAGTTGAATGGTATATGTATCAAATCTGACTATATATTTCTTGTTCCATGACTATTCTGAGCATGAATCCCAGCTAGACAACTAGATATCTACAATGAGTTTATCTTATGATCATCTTTAAAGATTCTGGAATATTTGTGATTTTGGGTTGGCTGTGAGAATACCTACATTTTATGTGTAGTAGATAGATATCATTAAGACCCCTATACTATTTAAAATGTATACAGTATTTAACATAATACTGATGTGGATCATGTGCTAACCTAGGGTTTGATGAGGCATGTTTCCATGTTGCAGGTGTTTATATTTAAATATATTCCAATATTCAGTAGAGATCTTATGTCTTGAACTATAGTGTTGTAAATAGGGCAGACACGTAAACCTGAAGGTTTAGATGCCTAGCCCTTATATTTTATCAACTCTTTTACATTAGAGTTTGTTTCAGAAAAGAGAAACCCAGATAATGCTAGTGCTCAAACCTATTCTAATGCTTAGCTATAATTATTGATAGAGTTTGATATTCTATTTCAATCTGGTCAAATCGACCTTAAGCATTTAATGGCAATTCTAGACTAAGTTTTTAAGCATTAAAATACACTATAAACTGCTATACATTTTCTGAGTTTAATCTCTGTGAAAATCTCAATCTGAGTTAGACAAATGTTAGTTATTTAAATAACATGGTTATATTCATTTATTAATGTTACTATGGTTGCATATCAAATGAATATGTTGTAAGTTCATTAAAGTCCAGAACGCAAGTGATTCAACTGTATAAGGGTTTTACCCTTAGCATGAAAACCATTACCACTAATATCTAGAACTAAGCATTTACATATGCATTATAATACAGATAACGTATTTCCATTATGTATATAATCATGTACTGGATAAAATAACACATCAGCATTTCATATATTAAATACATGGTATGAAATCATTTATGCATAATGAACTTGTGGTGCATTCAAGGCTTTGCCCACAGCCGAAGGGCATCATAACAATCTATACATTAGCACGCACAAATCATATTAATGGTGTGACTGCGTTTTCATGAATTGCATAAACATTATCGTAACCCTATGCAAGTGCATACATATAAGCTGTCACTGAGATCGAGTTTAGCACCATGCGCATGAGGTGCTCATTTAAATATGAAATGGTGTATATGGTTTGGCTGGCAGGAAAACAGTAAACAAATGCATTAATGAAAGTTGCATATAAGCTGGGAAGGCTTAATGCCTTCGCCCCAAACCTTAAATCATTGACAGGTTCCAATATCTCATAATATGTTTATATTCATTCATTAAAAGCTGAAATCATTAAGGCATGCGCAACGAAGAGACGAATCATCATCATACGAAAGCAGACAACCCAAGCATTCGTTTATGCTACTACCTATGATTTTATTACTCAAACCATTATAAAAGATTACATGTATTTCATTCACATATCAAATGTTGAGCGCAATAAACATTGCAGACTATGTTACTAGGTGCAAATAAGCTATACATAAACCATACAGTGGCAGTGAAAACACAGAGGGCGTTGAGAGTCAAACAAGGGCTTGCATACACTGTAAATATAAATTTAAAGGCATTTAATTACATCACATAGTCGAAAGATAAGACCAGAACGCTGAAGCGTTGTCTTTATTTATAAACGGAGTATGTTACATAGAATCCCGATGCCTCTGCCATGGGGCAGAGCGTCATTGAAACTCCCTAAGCTATGTAGTGATGGTGGGGTTTTCACATGACCCTTTTCCTTTAAGTGCAACATAATACATTGTAATGCTGAAAGGATTATGGAGGTCTCCAGACTCCATCGTATGTTGGCTTCACATCCCTACATACTTGGCCTACGGCCACACTCGGTCTTAACACAACGCACAAGCAAGCAAACCCTAATCTTGAAGCTAACTAGCATTTAAGTAACTCATCCCCCACCATCGGGTAACCAAACCCGAGGCAGAATGGTCAATGAGTTACCTGGTAACGAAGTGAGCTTCTCCACGTCATAGCAATGGTTACAATCCTTCAAGGCATGCGCCCAACTCCACCTCATCGTGGCTACCTACACAGGCAGTGTGGCATGTTGTTAAAACTGGACGAAGGTTACAACCGTTAACCGAAAGCAATATAAAAACCATGACTTGTTTGGGGACGAAGAGGTTACATTACCTGGTAGAGAGCTAGAGCCATGGTGCCGCTCAGCTCATCCATTTACCTGTCCACACTATGAAGAATAAGTTAACACTGGCAACATTAAAGCGTAAAAAAGAATTCAACATTTGATTTGAACAAAACGAATGCAAAAGTTGGGACATTTATTTACCTGCTCAAGGTGGATATGCTGATCGTTAGCTCCAGATGGTTCAGTAGTGCCTTTGACGACAAGCAACAACGATTGGGTATCTTTGTCACCACCATAGGCACAAAGCCGAAGATCCTTGCACCAAACTTGAACAATAACCCTCACTGCCAAGTGACCAATGAGTATCAACAAAGACACATCGGATGGAGCAGGTAGGTGACCACTGTCACTAGTTCCGTAAGCTTTAATGCTGGACATCAATAGTTGTTGGCACAAACTCCTTTCAACCCTATCGATGGTGCATATCCATTCATGAGTTTCCCTTGCACTGGTTTAGTCCACCATCGACGGGACTTAACAACTGAGGTATTAATGTTGACCAACATTTGGTACATAGTACGCCATGGGGTGTGGTTTCCAACTTTAGGAGATGAGCTAGATGGGAAGCTCCATTAATGGAGTTACCCACTCTCGCATGTTAGCACAGCCTTTAAATGCAACATGGTTGGAGTCTTCACCACGTGAGGAGAAGTTACGTAAACCTGCTAACAAGGCAAGCGTTTGGGTTTAAAATGTTGATTCAGGAGAGGTCGGCCCGCATGGCGTAATCCACGAATCACTGAGTGTAATGTCCCCTCCCATCATACCAGTGCGATGGAGAGAACATGAGGCTAAAGCCAGGCATCTAGTGATGTAGGAGCATCGGGGCCTAGGTATATCAGTCGAAGATGATTGACTGGAAGGAGCCAACTAGTGGGAATGTTGATGACCATTGGTGCGGAGAGAAGGTTGAATTGTCAAAGTCAACAAGTTGAGCAGAAGCAGTCGGGGTGCGACTGACTGGGAAATGCAGCAGACATTGAGAAGGGTTGAGAATCGACAAGAATTAGTTGATAGATGACGAGTGGAGTAGGACGTCGGGTATTCAACGAGGGGTCGAACCACAACACGACAGGTTTTGGCAGAGCCAAGCGCGGAGGAAGGGGAGGATTGGTGAACTGCAGAAGATGAGAAACAAGCCAACAGGAAGGTTGAGATGTGACCGACTACTGTAGCAGGGTCAGAAGGAAAAAAAGTCAAGGGACTGTACTTGGTAGCCGTTCGGGGTTACTAAGGAAGTTAATACAGATATTGCGAGTTGGTGAAGGACATGATAGGTGACATCATGGACAAAGGCTGTGCAGCATGGCTAGGAGCTGATAGTGCAAGTTCACAGGATTTGGGAGGATCAGCGAATAGGTGGATGCGTGTCTCGAGGATTGCAGCAGTCTCAGGAATTGCAGCAGTAGGGTAGAAGACGTAGGGGAGGATCATCAAGATCTTCAGTCTTTGATCAACAGTATCAGAGAACAGAGCCGAGCAAAGTTGTGAAGAGTCACACCAGCTGAAGAATAGGGTTGAGATCGAACCATAGCTCAGCGTTCAGTGTTGAACCAAGAGAGGGCGAGGTCGACACACAGGGAGAACACACCATAGTTACTTCTAAGTTGTAACAGCTAAGGCCGATTGTAGTTAGTTATTTCATTACAGTTATTCCGCATTGTAATCGAATTCAGAGAAGTAATATAAAGCCACTTCTGGCATCCTGTTTTACACCTAGTTTGTGTAAGAATTGTGGTTTGTGTCGTGTGTATTGTTAGGCAAGAAAGTATTCCAGTAAGGTGACTTGCATCAGTTGGTATCAGAGCTCGAAAAGAAGTCCGGTTGCAGTTGGACGCGTGAGAGTTTTCAGCGGAGGTTGGAAAATGGCTCACAAAGGCGTTAATGTCTGAGGATGAAGGATGCGTGGTGCAACAACCGCCACAGTGGATCGTGAGATGTTCGACAAATGCGTCAGAACGATGCAAACTTTGACAAATGAAGTTGCAGCGATTGAAGAAATCCAGAGATATGGTTATATTCCTGATGCATTAGACCACAACGATGAGGAAGTCAAGGAAGTGGAAGCTCGGGAAGCCGCAGCAGAAGAACCAGAAGAAAGACTCATCAAGCTTCTAACAGGTATGAGAGGTCGGGTGAAGATAGACGTGCCTATGTACTTAGGAAGCCTAGACCCAGAAGACTTGATCGACTGGTTTAGAGAGATGGAAAAATACTTCGACGTAGAGCAGATCGAGGAACCTAAGTGGGTAAAGACTACATGTTTGAGGTTGAAAGGTCATGCCTCGTTGTGGTGGGACAATGGACAAACTGACAGACTCAAGAAAAGCAAGGAGAAAATTGAGTCTTGGGACAGAATGGTTTCCAAGTTGAAGGGAAAGTTCTTTCCAAATGACTATGTGATTTCCTTGTTCAGGAAGTTACAGAACTTTCGACAGAAAGAAATGACCGTGAATGAGTACATGGAGGATTTCTACCGATTGCTGATTCGGTCAGGACAAATTGATGAAGGAGAAGAAGTTGTTTCTAGATACGTGAATGGATTGTAATATGCTATTCAGGATGAGCTGAGTCGAGATTCAGAGCAGTCAGCGAAGCCTACCAGTTAGCTCTGAAGGCAAAAGAGAAACTGTCGAGGAAATCTGCAGTGACCAAGGGAAGGATGATTGGTCGGGGTGCAAAAACTGTCTCCGCGAAAGGCCAAAGTAGTGGGTATAGGAGGGAAGGTATCGAAGATAGCCGACACATAGAAGGGACATCAACATGGAAAGCGCAAGAAAACTGATGTGATGTCCATGAGAATTGTGGTTGAGGTGCGTATGGTCGAAGTGGTCCATCTGACAAGAAAGGAGTTAACAGACCAGCCATAATCTGTTACAAGTGTCGAGGAATGGGACACAAGGCATATGAGTGCCCATAAAACCTACATAGTGCAGAGGAGTCGAAACCCAGACGTCGAAAGGATGAGAAAGTCGATGAGAGAGAAGAACTGACATCCGACAGCAATGGAGGTGAGAAGAATAAGAACCAGAATCTGGGGGTTTAGAGAGCCTTGATCCAGGAAGGTCAATGTGACCTAATGGAACCAGCACAACGGAAGGTGATCTTTCGAATGAAGGTGCAGATCGGGGAATGGCGTTGCAAAACCATATTTGATGGTGGAAGCATGGAGAATCTTGTGTCGACAGAAGTCATCGACAAGATCGGGTTGAAGTGTTGAGAACACCCACACCCATACAAGATCTCGTTGTTGCAGAAAGGACACCATGTCAGGGTGACCAGACAGTGTCTGATCAACTTCAGAGTTGAAGGATTAGAGGATAGCGTACTGTGCGATGTAGTTCACATGGATGCATGCCATCTGTTGTTAGGAAGGCCATGGCAATATGATTGGAAAATCATCTACGATGGTCGAGCCAACACAGTCATAGTGTGGAAGAATGGCGTGAAGAGGACTCTTAAGATGAGGCATGAAAAGCAAGTGTTGATGAGCACCATGAAGGAATTACTTGTAGAAGAGGAGAGGCAGTCAGGATGTTTTGCGATCATTCCGAAAGGACCATATGTCGAAGGAATGACCAGGGAGGAGAACATTCCAGTCAAGATCGAGGAGTTGCTTGAAGAATTCAGGGACATAATGGCTAATGAGAAAGCAAAGGGACTGCCACCGACAAGAATCATATCCCATCAGATCAACTTGATTCCAGGGTCGAGTCTGCCAAACAAAGCACCATATAGGATGAGTCCGATAGAGGGACAGGATTTAAACCGATAGGTCCAAGAGTTATTGGACAAAGGGTTGATGAAAGAAAGTTTGAGCCCGTGTGTAGTACTAGTGGTATTGAAACCGAAGAACGGTGGGGAATGGAGAATGTGTACCGACTCTAGAGCCATCAATAGGATCACGATCAAGGATCGGTTTCCATTGCTAAGGATGGATGACTTGATGGATTTCGTGAGTGGAGCGACATACTTCATAAAAATAGACCTGAGGAGTGGATATCACCAGATTAGGGTCAGAGAAGGAGATGAATGGAAGATAGCATTCAAAACAAAAGAAGGGTTGTACGAGTGGTCAGACATGCCATTTGGGTTGACTAATGCACCCAACACATTCACGAGATTGATGAATGAAGTGTTGAAACCATTTCTAGGAAAGTTTGTCGTAGTTTATTTAGACAAAATTTTGATTTTCAGTCGAACCAAGGCAGAACACTTGGAACACGTTCGAAAAGTATTACAGAAATTGCAGGAAGAGAAGCTGATGGTAAATCTACAAAAGTGTTTCTTCATGAAGAATGAATTGGTGTACTTGGGATTTGTAATCTCGGGTAAAGGGTTGGTGATGGAACCAGAGAAGGTGAACGAAATAGTGGATTGGCCACAACCGACAAGTACGGCTGGAGGGAGAAGTTTCCATGGACTTGCTAGTTTCTATAGGAAGTTCATTCGGCGATTTAGTCGAATTTGTGCACCACTAACAGAATGCATGAGAAAGGGTGAGTTTAAGTGGATGGATGAAGCCCATAAAGCGTTCAACGAGTTCAAGGAAAAGGTCACTGAGAGCCCAGTGTTGGCCCTCCCATACTTTGACAAAGTTTTCTAGGTCGATTGTGATGCAAGTTGAACGACAATTGGAGTAGTGTTGAGCTAGGAGGGTCGACCAATTGCATTCTTTAGTGAAAAGATGAATGGAGCGAAGCAGAAATATTCAGTCTATGACCAGGAATTTTATGCTATCATTCAAGCATTGAAGAAGTGGAGGCATTATCTGTTGCCCAAGGAATTTGTGTTATACACAGATCACCAAGCACTAAGGTATTTGAACACTCAGTCGAAATTGGACCAGAGACACATGAAGTGGGTGGAGCTACTCCAGAGATATACATTCATGTTGTGACATAGGTTGGGCAAGTTGAATAAAGTTGCCGACACATTGACCAGGAGATTTGTGCTATTGAGCACGACGACAGTTCAAGCAACAGGGATAGAGTCGATAAAGATGGAGTATGAGACCGACGAGGATTTTGCGAAAGCATGGAAGGCTTGTCGTGAACCTTGGAGTATCGACATAACTCCATATTTGAGTTACTTAGTCCAACAAGGTTATCTGTTCAGGGGAAGTCAGTTGTGTATTCCTAGAGGATCAGTAAGAGAGAACCTAATCCAAGAATTTCATAATGGCGGGTTAGCAGGACACTTTTGCATCGACAAGACCAAAGCACTAGTTGACAGGAAGTATTTTTTGCCAAGAATGTCAACAGATGTCAGAAGGTGGGTTCGACAATGTCAAGTTTTCCAGTTGGCAAAAGGAAGGAGTCAGAACACAAGGTTGTATACACCATTGCCGGTACCAGAAAACCCTTGGTAGCATCTTAGCATGGATTTTGTGTTAGGATTACTGAAGACTTAGAAGGGGAGTGACTCAATATTTGTTATAGTCGACAGGTTTTCGAAGATGGCACACTTCATACCATGTAAGAAGACGAGTGATACCACAGGGATTGTTGTACTATTATTCAAGGAGATAGTCAAATTGCATGGGTTTCCAAAGAGTATCACATCGGATTGGGATACAAAATTCATGGGGCATTTCTGGAGAACCCTATGGAATAAACTAGACACAAAGTTGCAGTTTAGTTCGACGCATCATTCGCAGACGAACGGACAGATCGAGGTGGTCAACAGAAGTTTGGGAAACCTTCTAAGATGTCTAGCTTCCGATAGACCCAAGCAGTGGGAGAATGTGTTAGCATAGGCGGAGTTTGCATACAACAATTCTGTGAATCGGTTGACAGGATTGAGCCCATTCTAGATTGTTCAAGGGAGAATCCCACACGGAGTGGTGGATTTGGCTGAGTTTCCAACAGAAACCAGGAAGAGCACGGATGCAGAATAGTTCGCATAACATATGCAGGAAGTTCATGAAAATGTGCAAAAGCGCATAGAGAAGAGTAGCACAACATATAAGTTGAGGGCTGATAGGAAAAAGAGGCTACAATTGTTCCAGGAAGGGGACTTAGTCTATGCATAGTTACGGAAAGAAATATTTCCGACAGGAACATACAACAAGCTGAAGCTGAAAAATATAGGACCATGCAGGATTCTGAAGAAGATTTCGGACAATGCTTATGTGTTTGAATTGCCGAAAGACTTGAACATTTCAGCAACGTTCAATGTTTCAGACCTGTACAAATTTGAAAAAGGGTCAAGCAGCGGAAGACAAGAAGTGATAAGCATCGACTGGACAGAGCAGATTCTAGACCGACATAAAGAGAAGATCACAAAAGTTATCGAAGAACGTGAAGTGGGGCGTACCCGTAGATCGCGAATGAAGGAATACTTAGTGCGATGGATAAATAATGAGTTGCAGGAAGTGACGTGGATTTCAGAAGAGGAGTTCAAGAGACTGACAAAGCAATTGAATTCTTTTTCACTTGGGGAGTCTCATGTAGGAGCATCGGGGCCTAGGCAGATCAGTTAAAGATGATTGAATGGAAGGAGACGACCAGTGGGAGTGCCGATGAACACTGGTGCGGAGAGCAGGTTGACTTGTCGAAGTCAACACGTTGAGCAGAAGCAGTCGAGGTGTGACTGACTGGGCAACGCTGCAGACATTGAGAAAGGTCGAGAATCGACAGGAATTAGTCGATAGACGACAAGTGGAGTAGGACGTTGGGTAGTCAACGAGGGGTCGAACCACGACACGACAGGTTTTGGCAGAGCCAAGCTCAGAGGATGGGGAGGACTGGTGAAGCACAGAAGATGAGAAACAAGCCGACAGGGAGGTTGAGATGTGACCAACTACTATAGCAAGGTCGGAAGGACAGAAATTCAAGGGACTATACTTGGTAGCCGTTCGGGGTTGTTGAGGATGTCAATACAGTTATTACAAGTTGGTGAAGGACATGACATGTGACGTCACAGACAGAGGCTGTGTAGCATGGCTAGGAGCTAACAGTGCAGGTTCGCAGGATTTGGGAGGATCAACGAACAAGTGGATGCGTGTCTCGGGGATTGCAGTAGTCTCGGGACTTGCAACAGCAGGGTAGAAGACGTAGGGGAGGATCATCAGGATCTTCAGTCTTTGATCAGCAGTATCAAAGAGCAGAGCCGAGCGAAGTTGTGAAGAGTCACACCAGCCGAAGAATAGGGTTGTGATTGAACCATAGCTCAGCGTTTAGTGTTGAACCACGAGAGGGTGAAGTTGATACACAGGGAGAACACACTACAATTACTTCTAAGTTGTAATGGCTAAGGCTGAATGTAGTTAGTTATTTCTTTACAATTATTCCGCATTGTAACCAAATTCAGAGAAGTAATATAAAGCCACTTCTGGCATCCTGTTTTACACATTGTTTGTGTAAGCATTGTGGTTTGTGTCATGTGTATTGTTAAGCAAGAAAGTATTCTAGTAAGGTGACTTGCGTCATCTAGCCCCATGATTATTAAGTAAAGTCAATGATAATAAGAAAAACATATACATATGCATATTGTAAGAAACACAACGGAATTAAATTCTATTACACCTCTAGCATACATCCAAGATATTCATGGTAGTCATCAAATAAATACATTATAGAATTACCACAAGAAAGTACTTATCTTGAAAAGAAGTAGTCCCAAGCAACTGGCTATGCAACTGCAACGTTCCACCCAACCATAGTCTAGTTGTGCTCATCGATTTTGCAACACAACAAACACCCCCGAGCTGGGCATGATTTCTATAAGGAAAAAGGGAATAATAGACTCACACATAGAAAAAATACACCAAAATCAGCCAAGCCAATCCACAATTGGGTTTATCGGGCTGCTAAGGCAAAGGGGAGGGAATGAATTGCTAAGCTAGTGAGCTCAAACACAGAGCCATGGATACCTCTACAAGATCTATCTATATTGGCACCCACAATGCCTACACACCCCACACAAGGAAGTATTCCCTTCACTACTACACAGTCCCTCAGGCCAAACCTTCCATTCTAGTGTTGTTCAAGGTGTGCATAGAAGAGTAGCCAACCCTTTTGATCTTTCTGAGAGGTTACTCTCCTCACTAGGTTTATCAAGCCAATTCTGGTCCTCTTCCACTCCCAATTTCTTGCTCACAGGTTCAAAACAAAATAGGGATTCAAATAAGAGAAAAATCACAAATGTTGGGCATGAAGAGGTACGTTTCAACAGTGGGATGCCTAGAATGGGTTTCCATTAGTTTCTGTAAAAACATGGGCAACCAAAAACGAAATGGAATATGGGGAAACAACCCTGGGAAAGAAAAATCATTTTCAGAAAACGTTTATGGGCATTTAAGGGACAAAAACGACCTCCATAAACCCCAAAATTGTCACTCCCTTCGTCCCAGCCACTGTGCAATACAAAAAAAAGTTCCCAGCTATGGAAAATGAAGGAAAAAGATGGAAAACATGAAGGAGAAAGCCCCAGCTAGCTCCGACTATGTTAGAGAGCCATGTCCATGGGTGAAGAATGGATTTTGGGCATAATTTCATGGGTGTTTTCTTTCCCAAGAAGCAAAAATACGATTTCCTATATTGATGGCTTTCCCATACACGAAATTGGTTGCCATACCTCTCCAATCCCAAGGCATTAACTACCTCAACCAACTCTTGGAAGAATTAAATGATTGGGTACATATGTCAAAATGGGTAGTTAATGGTTTATGGGTTCTCTCAATGACATTTGGCTTAACACTGTTGGCTCAAGGGTTTGAATAATTTCTCTCCCTATTCCTTATAAAATTCATGCCCCCATCTCTTGTTGCATTACATAGATAGTTGTGGGTATTTCATTAAAATTCATTTTTACATGATGTCTTAATTTACATTGTGCCTGTCTAGCATGAGAACCATAAGCATCTATTTTTAATTGCCAATACATAAAACGCTAAATTGATGGCGGGGCCTTGGCCTTGAGCTCCTCACCATGATTTAATAACGATATTTACATCATTTACAATTTTAATGCAATAGGGTCAAGATGGGGACATTACACTAAGACCACAGGAAAACCAAGCCAGCGTGTAAGTGTTGCGTCATGTTTCATTAAGACCACATTTCATTTGTTTGCCAAGTGTTACGATAGTTAGTCAGTCAACCTCGTTATAGCATGGCATCATGGCCACCTTGGCATGATTATGTGTTGACCGGTCTCATCCCTTTCACCTTATGTGTTAGCATTAAACGTTGGACCAAGTGTATGGTAGGGTCGGCTCCCACTACGGACCGTTTAACAAACCACTACATGTTATATGTGTTAGCATTAAGCCTTAGGCTAACGCTATACACTATGGTTTACAACCCTTATATTATATGCTTAGTGTTTGGCTTGGAAGCCTTAAGAAGGGTGCATTGTATTGTTAAATACATATATTTATATAGAACCATATATATATTCTCACACTTTTTAATACGTAAGATTTATATTGATGCCCCAAATAATTATGTGTTAACACATGTGATTCCGATAATTAAATATTCGTGCAGAGAGTTTAATCTACGGTATTGGCGAATTATTAACCCAAGTAATGGTTGGCATTATAGGTGTGGATTATTAATACCTATGGGATAGATATTAATTCTAGTATATACATATATATATTATGGTTATAGCCCATATCATTTTAATATGTAGACTTTAAATGTTTTCATAATTGGCTATTGAAACATAAAGTCTTGATAGATGATGATTGAATTATTAATGAGAGACATTAATATATGTTGATATATATGTATATATAGGTAGTCAACATTATATGTGTATATATGCTTAATTGTAGAATAATGAGGTGGTGGGTAATTAAAGTATGAATGTAATACTTTATGGTTGAAATGCATTTAATGAACCCAAAACCTTTATAGGCACATATGTATCAACAAGTGGAGATGATTTATCTTTATACATTTAGGCTGAGTAAGTTGGGAAGTATACTAGGCTCTAGGTGTTAAGTGCATCCTGTCTATACATGTATTTAAGCATATGTTTATTGTCACCTTCGTAGAGGTTACAAGTGTCATCATGTCGACATGGAGGACCTCTACGGCACACCTGCTTGTCCATTTGTACTCTATTTTATAACACATAAGATGGAAGAGTGCGTATAGTCTGAACGACTATAGCATTTCGGTGAGAGTCATGACAAGCATTGCCATAGAAAGGGTGACATACGTACTTACAATGTTATGCTTATGAACTATTACAAAATGTAATTATTATATGATGGCGTAAATATACATGGTACCATAGGTTCATTAGATCCGTGCAAAAAATAAAAAAATTGGTAAGAGGATACATGACACTGCCCCTCAGGAAAAATGCCTATATAAATATCTATAGGTACAAATATCGTACCTTGCTGCAAGATCCCATCGCACTCTGACACAATATTGCGGAAAAGAGTAATGAATGATGACTACTCAACGAGGACAAAACTATAGCGAATTTGGTAGAAAAAATAAGTTTTTGCAGTATAAAAACTTGCCGAATTTGTTAGACATAACCTTTAATTTGGCGGACAGAACCTTGACAACGAATTTGGTGATGTGGCAACATTCCATTCGCTCAATGAGAGAGGAATTTGTTGCACTAGCGAGAATGCTATTCCATTTTTTGAATGCCTATGCCGTATAATATATATATATATTGTTGATGTATATGTAACTTCGGAATGTATTTCATCTATGTATTTCATATATATTTATTGTACCCTTATAAGAGATGTGTTATTCCTCTATAAGGAAGTGTCGTCATGTGTATTGACAAGTGTCGCAAGTGTGTGAACTTGCTGATGGGTTATTAGACCACTATGTGTGGGGTCATCCTGAAATATATATTATATGGTTGATGTACCTAGCTAGACAAGTCGGCCCCATAAGGTCATTGGGAAAACAAACAAGTATAAATAGAGATCAGGAGATCTCTATTTTGATCACGCAGACACTCACACTTCTCTCACTCAGAAAGTGGCGCACTAGTGAGGAGGAGGATCATCTGCTACTAGGAGACTATCTCTGTGTATTTTGGTTGAGCCATTGCTCTCTCTATCTCTGAGGAAGTTGTGGGGTTTTTCACCTTAGGGTTTTCCCCACAGAAACTGGGTGTCTCTTGTCTCTCATGCTTTTGAACTTTGTGATGATTGACATGCTTGTTATGATTGATATGCATTGATATACTATACATGCTATTCTCTCAGTAAATATCCTAGAGTATTGTGAATTAATGCTCAAAATTTAACATGGTGTCAGAGCTAACCTGAGAAGAAGACATTGTGCAGTAACGAAAACTAGGGTTTCTTATTTATTGGGTTTCTCTCCACAAATTTTGGAAAAGAAGTATAGTAGGTTAACTCTACTCATCAAGGAAAATCTATCTATCCAATCAGAATTCAATTCTGAACATTTTCAGATTTGGCCCTAAAAAGTAGGGTTTCCACAAAAATAGGAATTTCTAAAATCTGAAGACATAGCTGGAAGCTCCTTGCAAAAATAGAATTTTAGAGCTTTGGATCAAGATTTTTGGCTGGGTAGATATCTGGGAGACTCAAACCCTAATTCATGGCTCTCCTTAGTGAATCTAAGAAGACAGAAAGGCAGTTTTGAAGGGTGTAGCTTTGCAGATCTCAAAATATGAATACACCAGGTTGATCAACTCATCAAGGTGCATCTTTCTATCCTTTTATAAAATTGAAATTCACATTTTGAATTTTTAGGGTTTTTCCTACAAACCCTAACCCAAGACCAGATCCAGTTTTCAGCAATTCAAGTGGTAAGACCTAAATCTTTTCTATTTCCATTTGAAGTACTCTTTAATATGTCTCACCACACCAAGCTTGAGGATAAGCTTGAAGGGGATGATAACTTCCGAGCCTGGAAGTATAGGATTGGGTTAATCCTGGAAGAGAATGAGTTGGACTCATATGTAAAAGAAGACATCCCTATCCCAGAGGATGAAGAGGATAAAATATTGCATAAGAAGAACTTGGTCAAGGAAAAGAGAATCATTGTTGATTCTATCAAATACCATCTCATACCACATGTGTCATCCCTGAAGACACCCAAGGAGATGTTTGACTCTTTGACCAAGCTATTTGAAGGGAAGAACATAAATCAGAAGATGACCCTATGGAATCAATTGAAAGGGGTCAAGATTTCGAATGGAGAAACCATTCAATCCTATTTCTCCAAGGTCTCTCAGATCAAGGAACAACTTGAAGTTGTAGATGAAATGGTGGAGAACGGTGAAATTTTTATGACCACTTTGAATGGCCTACCTAGGTCATGGTACTCTTTTATCCAAGGGATATTTGCAAGGAAGAAATTAATCTACTTTAGTAGACTGTGGGAGGAATGTTCCCAAGAAGAAGCAAGGCTTGTGGCAAGAGAAGAAAATATGGGGAATGAAGATCAAGCCCTCACAGTACGCACCAAGAAAGGAAAGTTCAAGAGGGAGCCATCCCATCACAAGAAGAAATCTTCTCATCCTTATCACAAAGATAAGAAAGATCTAAGGTGTTTCAATTGCAATGAGAAAGGTCACTTTGCTTCAGAATGTCCCAGGAACAAAAGGGATTACAACAACAACTCGAGCAAGAAGAAGAAGGGTAGCAAGAGAAAGTTCCATGCTCATGCTGCTGAAGATGATGAACCTCCAAAGAAGAAAGCTAGGGCAAAAAGTGATGATGACTCATCAAGTGCAGAAGAGTATGTTCTTATCTCTGCTCTCACAGGTACTATCTCACATGGTTGTAATGATTGGTTAATTGACAGTGGGGCTTCCAAACACATGACTGGGTTTAAAGAATCCTTTGTAAATCTATCTGAACATGAATCACCCCATAAAGTGAAACTTTGGGATGATTATCAATACCCCGTCAAAGGAAGTGGTGAAGCCTCCTACAACCTAGATTCTGGAAAATCATTGAAGATGAAAGAAGTCCTTTATGTACCTGGGCTCAAGAAGAACCTACTCTCCATCTCTACATTGGATGAAAAAGGTATGAGGGTTGCATTTGTGGATGGCCAAGTCCTAATGTGGCCAAAGGGTAAGACCATAAATCATGCAGTAGTAATTGGAGAGCAAGAGGGAGGTTTGTAAAAATTGAAAGGACAACCTGAACATGCCATGGTGCATGATTCCATGGAGTCAAGTGAACTTTGGCATAAAATATTTGCACATATGCACTACAGGGCATTACCAATTGCAGGTAAGGTTGTAGAAGGTCTTCCTGAAATCAAGACCAAGCATGAAGGTGTTTGCAAGGGATGTGCAAAAGGTAAGAACATTAAGAAGGCTTTCCCAAGCAGTGAAAGCAAGGAAAAAGGTATCTTGGAAATCATCCACTCAGATGTATGTGGTCCTATGTCATCCAGTTCTCTAAGTGGGTATGTTTACTATGTCTCTTTCATTGATGACTTCTCCAAGAAGACTTGGGTTTACTTCTTGAAGAACAAAGATGAAGTGTTTGATAAGTTCAAGGAATTCAAAACCTTGATGGAGAACCAACCTGATAAGCAAATCAAGACTTTAAGATCCAACAATGGTGGAGAATTCACTTCAGGTGACTTCAAGAAACTATGTAGTGATTCAGGGATTAAGAGGGAGTTGACTGCTCCTTACAATCCACAACAGAATGGAGTTGCAGAAAGAAAGAATAGAACAATCATGGAAGCAGCAAGGGCAGTGCTGCATGACCAAGATCTACCTATGCATCTATGGGTAGAAGCAGCTAGGACAACTGTATATGTGCAGAACAGAACACCCCATAAGATATTGGACAATAAGACACCAGAAGAGGTCTTCTCTGGTAAGAAACATGAAGTCAGCCATCTCAGAATATTTGGTTGTCCAGTATATACTCATGTGCCAAACGAAAAGAGGACTAAGCTAAATCCTTCAAGAAAGAAGGGTATCTTTGTGGGTTACAGTGAAAGCTTGAAGGATTATAGAATATACTTTTCAGGGTTCAAGAAAATTGATGTTAGTAGGGATGTAACATTTGATGAAAATTCAGCATTCATCAAATCAAGAAAGACACCTGTTGAAGTTTATGAAGAACCTAAGGAAACTAGATTTCAAGACACTACCATGACTGAAGCAATTCCAGATGTTGATTGTGAAATTGAAGATCCGCAACAACCTGTAGATCCACCCCATGAGAATAACTCTCACAAGAGAAAACCTACATGGGCTAGAGAGCTCATTCAAGATGCAGAAAGATATGGCATTCCAGAAGAACACAGAGCAAAGAAGAGAACTAGATCACATACTAGCTATGTTGCTTTATTCTGTGATATCATGAAAAAAGAACCTTCCAGGTATGAAGAAGCAGCGGAAAAGAAAGAATGGAAGGATGCCATGGTCGAAGAATACCAATCAATAATGAAGAATGATGTTTGGGATGTTGTCCCAAGACCCAAAGGGAATTCAATTGTGACTTCCAAATGGATCTACAAGATCAAGCATGCTGTAGATGGAAGCATAGATAAATACAAGGAAAGATTCGTAGCTCGTGGCTTCTCTCAGAAAGAGGGAATAGATTATGAAGAAACTTTTGCACCTGTAGCCAGGTATACTTCCATCAGAACAGTACTTGCCCTGGCTACAATGATGAAATGGAAAATACACCAGATCGATGTCAAGACTGCTTTCTTAAATGGTGTAGTTTAAGAGGAAGTATATGTGGAGAGCCATTTGGTTTTGAAACACATGACAGGGAGTCATATGTGTGCAGATTGAAGAAAGCGTTGTATGGCTTGAAGCAAGCTCCCAGAACTTGGTATGGTAGGATGGACAGTTTCCTATCTAGTTTGGGATTTACCAAGAGTAAAGCAGATTCCAACCTTTACTACAAGGTTGAGGAAGGGAATCCTGTGGTTCTACTCCTATATATGGATGACCTGTTTGTAACAGGAGGTGACAGATTGATTGCAGATACAAAGAGGAAGCTTACTACCGAGTTCGATATGAAAGACTTGGGGATGATGGACTACTTCCTAGGTATGGAGGTGTGGTAGAGTACAGATGGGATATTCCTTGGAGAAGGGAAGTACACTGTAGATATCTTGAAGAGGTTCAAGATGATGGACCGTAAGGCCATCGCCACACCTATGGCATCGAACCTGAAGCTTCTGTGTGATGCTTCATCTGAGCTGGTTGATGTCTCTATGTATCATCAGATGATTGGGTCCTTGATGTACCTAACGAACACGAGACTAGATATTTGCTTTGTGGTGAACACATTGAGCCAGTTTCTGACAGATCCGAGGAATGTTCACCTGGTTGTTGTAAAGCATATTCTGAGGTACCTGAAGGGTACAGTTGATTATGGGCTGAAGTATGAAGTGAATCAAAAGTTTAACCTGCAAGGTTATGTTGATTCAGATTGGGTAGGAAGTGATACAGATAGGAAGAGCACATCTCGGTGCTGCTTCAGTATGGGATCAGATGTGATCTCTTGGTTTAGCAGGAAACAGTCCTGTGTAGCACTGAGTATAGCCGAGGCAGAGTGTGTTGCAGCCTGTTCGGCTAGTTGTTAGGCAGTATGGCTTTGGAAGCTACTGTCTGAGTTATTTGATCTCCCATTGGATACTACTGGTATCCTCTGTGATAACCAGAGTTGAGTGAAGTTGTCTAAGAACCCAGTGTTTCACAACAGGTCAAAACACATAGAGATCAAATATCACTATATCAGGCATATGGTGCAGAGAGGAGCAGTGAAGCTCTTATATGTTGTGACGGATGAGCAGATTACAAATGTACAGAGGAAGCGACTAGCCAGAGTGAAGTTCGAGTACTTCATGGAGAGGCTTGGTGTTCTTCATATCGACGACACTTCAAGGAAGAAGTGATGGCCAAATTTGTTGAATCCATTCCAAGCATGTTGGAAGGAGGATCCTTCACATGGCTGTGGATGTAAGCGCTGGATGATGAGCATTAGGACGATGCTCCAGTTACTACTATGTATGTGCATCCAGATGATGCTGGATATGATCAGTTGGATCATTTATATGTATATGTATGTATGCATCATGTTGGATGTTGGATATGATTAGTTGGATCATTTGAATGTATTTTGTATATGCATCATGTTGGATGCTTGGACCATGTATCTGTATATGTATCAGGTGGATACTGTGTATGATTAGGTAGATCATGTATGTTGATATATATCGGTTAGATGCATTGTGTGGATCATGTATCTATGTATGTATTAGTTGGATACATTGTATGATCAGGTGGATGTTACACATAAATCTTCCACCCTGTGAGCATCAACATTCTTTGGCTTGTAGGATCCATTTCAGTGACTCATATCCATTTTCATCCTTCAGTGATACTAGTTTATCCTATTTTTGTTCCTACCTACATGTTGCATCACTATAGCATGCGTACCCGCGAGTTGCATCCCTATAGCCCACGGGTATCAAGTAAAATGGTAAAAACCACTATTTTATTACTTTTTACTCCCAAAAAGCGGTCATTGGGTGACCTTTGGCTCTCCATCTACCCAAGTAACGTCTCGATGAGTCCTTTCACCTACCTTTGAGAGGACTATATATTGAGCACATATGGCCTATGGACAGGAGGAGGAAGAGAATAGTAAAGGAACTCTAGTGGATTTTTGCCCTATCTTGAGTCCGCACTCATTGATCCTTGTAGTTGTGAACCAGTTATGTTCACCTTCCAATCTCCTTTCTAGTTTGAGTTTTCCGTTCATGGAGGATTAAAGTGGTGGAGGCATAAATGGATTGATCTAGATCTTGGTTCAGATTGGTTTATGACAAGAGGTTGTATCACTTTGTACTTCTTCTTGTTCATTAAAAGAAATACTCATGTTCTCGTCCATTCATGGTGTGAATGTCATTTATTATACATTGGGTTGCATTTGCTTATGATATTATCGACCATTGTTATTGATGATGTTAATGTTATTTATATATCACATGTACTTGTTAGATATTTGTTGTCAAGACTAATTTGCAGATTACAAGTTCTTGGACATGTGCAGATTGAAAGCTCCAACGGGGATCTACATCAAACGTTGGATTGAGGTTGGTTACATTTCTCCATTGTTTTAACATTGTCGTTTATAATAGCATTGTTTTGAGAATTGAGTAGATTTCTGGTAGTCATCTGTCTGTTGTGGTATTCCCAAGCCATGGTGAGTTTTCTCCAATATAGAAATGGCGACTCCGCTGGGGAGAACATCCATGTTTGGGAAATTTTTTGAGCATTAGTCCATATTTAGAGTTGTTGTTTATCGAAGCTCCGTGTCACTGATTGGCCGTTAAGATACACTGTAGAAAAATTGCTTTTTTCTGAGCCTCTGGACTCTCTATTTGACCATTTGTTGTTTCTCACCCATGGGCTAGCTTAGTTCTGCCCGCATACACCCGCCTCTGTTTACACTACTGCTCGTGGGTACCCGTAGGTATTCCTTCAACAGTAGCGTGTAACTCCGGATTTTGTTGGTTTATGGCTATTGGTTGTTGCTGGGTGAGTTTGGTTGATTCCTGAGTCTTTGTTGGCCTCTTTCTTGACTGTTTCATGCCTTGGTTGTGACCAGATCTCTTCGTTTCTCTTGGTTGAGCCTTCTTGGTTTTTTACCAATCCTTGGTTTTAACCTCTTGGTTTTTCCTGTTGAGCTCTTCCTTTTGGCCCAGTCTTGCTTTTTAGGATCTGCTGGGTTGTCTTAGTGATCTTCTCGACACTTCAGTGACTGAATAGTAGGATTTTGCTTGCATTTTTTCATTCCATATATATTGAAAAAATACAAAAATAATCATTAGTTTTTTGCATTTTCCTTGCTATTTAAAAGAGAAAATACAAAAATATTTTATTTCCATGTACTGCATTTTGCATTGAGTGCTTGTTGCCTTCATTTTAGGTTCTGCTTGTGCATTGAAAAGATACAAGTTTGCATATTTAGTTCGGAATTGTTGGTTGATTTTGCATATTAGTGACATTGTTTTATTGGATAGTTGAGTTTAGGATTGGATGATGGTGCATATTATTGAGTCTACACATCATTAGTTTCACGACCATATCCCTTGAGTAATCACAACCACTAAAATTAACGCTTAATCATAAAATTGATTAGACTTATTTTATTTATAGGGTACACCAACTAGCATAGGTTTAGAGTCTTGGAATAGATCATTGTGAGTTAACAATCCAAGACTACTCAACAAAACATTAGGTTTCTGACCAGGGAGTGGTGGAATCCATGGTATAGATCGGTGTTCTCAGGAAAGCTCTACTCAAACCAGAGTTAAGCACGAGGTCATGGGAGGTTGGTTGAGGAGATATCCCTCTGATACCGGCTGAACGTGGGAGATATATCCAGGATTTGTTTGTATCTAGGGGTACCAAAGGTTCATCCTCTTGTGCTTCGGGCTTAGCTACCTTTCCCATACGACGGGTCCCACCTGCGACTATTCCCTTGAGCATTGGTTATATTGCGGTAGACATAGTTTCCTTACCTAGGTACCGTACAGGGTACTTGCAGTGGTTATGTTGTTTGTGTCCTGAGTCAGATAGGAATTGGACAACACAGTTGTGTTCGTGCAGTGGACTTGACCCTATCGACACAATGAATCCTGGGTGTCTCTATAACTGATTTTGTTACCTCCGGTGATAGTTTGGGAGTCTCAAGCCTCTCCTAGGTGAGACATACCGGCTCTAGTGTCGAGAGCTCATTTAGATACTCTGTTTTTCTGCTCTTGGCTGTAGATTCTCTAGGTGTGTGATTTTGATTTACTATTTTTTATCGATAGTTGGCCTTTAGGAGATGCTGTGTCTCTCTCCGGAGAGAGCGTGGCACAGAGCCCTACATTCTGCCGGTCCCGGCGTTTGGCTGGTTTAAAGCCAGCTTTGGTTACACAACGCATTACTAGAGGACACTGGAGGGCTCCCTCTGAGTGTTCAGATTCTTACACGACTTACGTTGAGGATTACATGGATACACATCCCGATATCGGGAAAGACCATTCTACTCCTTCGGGTAGAGTTGAACACATTTTCGATCCCCAGACTCCTTGTGAGGATTGTGGAGGTGATCCACCTGTGACTCAACCTAGTTCTATTTGGCCTAATCCACTTGACCGGGATCCGTTTGATCCTTCAAATCCAGATAATTATCTTTACGGGATGCCCGACTTACCCGAGGAGGAAGAACAGGATGAGCCTTTCGTTCCTTCGTTTCCACATGATTCTAGATATAGGAGGCCTGAGACTCATGATGATTCTGGCCCTATGGTTAACCCCACTGCACTCTCTTTTGGTATGCCTAGTCACAATACTGTCGAACCTTCCACTATGGTTGGTACTCATGCTGGCACTAGTCAAAGTGTTAGCCATAATATACCCACTGGGGGCACTACCCTAGCTGGGGGCACTACGTTATCCACCCATTCACATAGTATGGGGACTGGTCCGATTCCTAACCATGCTAATGTTGGAATGCGACCACCTCCTTGGAATACTCAACCTAATCGTAATGTTGTCCGAAACACGACTCGCCATCCACCACCTAGTACACATGTCGCTACTCGTCAACCTAGGACCACTTTTGCACATGATACCGTTCCTCCCAACCATGGGGGTGGACACTTACCGCATAATTTTGTGTCCACTACCACCGGTAGTAATAGTAATGTAGGGGGTGGGAATATTTCCTATCCACATGGACATCACACCACCAAACCTACCATTGGTCACACCCATATTGGACCTGGGAATACTTCTCATGCTTATGGTCATCACACGACTGCTCAAGCTAATCCTAATATTGGGGGTGGGAACATACCATACCATTGCAGTCAATACAACACGGTTCCCACTATGAATAGTACATATATGCCCCATACCCATGGTGGCAATCCTTACTACAACACAGTCGGTGCTGGCCACCAGTATCACCCACCACCCCAATATGGTGCTCAAAACGCACATACACCTGCTTACTCTCAAATGGATCAGGCAAGGGAAGGTTATCCATCTTATGGCCATGGGAAAGCTTATGGGCCGTCGGGTCCTGAGTATCAGCAGTTTAACCCTCATGGCTAATCTTTTGGTCGATCGTACAACACAGTTCCATTCAATCAACCTTTTATGCGAGCTTATAATCAAGCTTTCCAGCCGTAGCTCCCATTCCTTGCATGCTTGAATCTCTCGGATCTTTTGAAGCTCACAAATGATCCGGTGTGTCACGACCCTACTTGGCCCCCAGTCCCTACCAAGCTCCCTTTGGACATTCCAAAGTATGAGGGGAAAGGTGGTGAGGACCCGGGGGATCATGTCACGACATTTCACCTTTGGTGCTCCTCCAACTCTTTGAATCATGATTCCATTCAATTACGCCTATTTCAACGCACCCTCACGGGGGCAGCCATGAAATGGTATGTGGAGTTTCCTGGAAACACCTATAGGGGTTTTAACGAGATTGCTTTGGTTTTCTTAGATCATTTCCAGTTGTCGTTTCATTATGATAGTGGTACTGATTTTTTTTCCACCTTCCGTCAAAATAAGGCCACACATATTTCTGACCATGTTCAAGAGTGGCGTCGGCGGAAGAGATTAGTGAAAGCCAACATTCCTCCAGAGTTCCTGTTGGAATGGTTCCTCAAGTCTTTACTTCCATATATTTCTAAGGATGTTTCGATGTCTGGCATTATGACTGAGGAGCAAGCTATCTTGAAAGTCCAGCAGTTAGATCTTCTTTATTCTCAGTTTGGCATTTTGTATGACATCATTCCTGATGCACCGAGAACAAGACATGAGCCCACATCAATTCCTGGACCACATGCCGATGGCATCGTGGGGTCCGCATGCACTCACCATGTAGACTTGGTAGCTAATCAAATGCAAAATTTGTCGCTAAACTATTCTACACCCGGACAGGTTCACACCTTGTCCACTTCCACTCCGTCGTCTGATGTACATAATGTGCAATCAACGAAACCGTTGGGTAACCAGCAACCTGGTGGTAAGAAAAAGGGGAGAAATAATTGTAGGGGTGGAAACAATGGAAGTAACAATAATAGCAATCGTAATACTCCTCGTAAAGATAATGCCAACCCTCCTCGGGAAGGCGATAATGCTGGCGAGGATCGTAAACCTAGGCGTAAGGTGAAATTCCCTTGCAAGCTTTGTGGGGAGGATCATCTTACTCACCTATGTCCTCATATTGAAGAAGCATCGAAGCATTTGGCATAGAGCCTAGTTGTGTTGAAGGATCCCCTACCTCATCACCAAAACATGGCTTCACATGCTCCCACCACTAGTTATTGTACTAATGAAATGACAATGTCTTCTTCCAATACTAGTGGTTATGGATGCGTGAATATGGTTCAGTCGGAGGTTTGTGTTGCTACTCGTCAACGTGATTATGGTGCACCAAAACTGAATTTGGGGAATGAGCCTCCCCCTCCTCCTAATAATTCCTTGCATATCGAGAAACCTTCTATTATGCCGTGGATACTGAAAGGTGTTCTCAAGCGCTCTATGCATAATCCTAATGCTCGAGCCACCCAGAACTACTCCATCGTAGAAGATTTGGGCCAAACTCCGTGTGCCATGTCGGCTCTTGAAGTTTTGCAAGCCTGTCCTTCTCAGAAGCATGCCCTTTTGAGTGCGTTAGGAGTTCAGGATGGGGGAAGTCCTAGTGTTATCAAGTTCGATACTACTGATGTCCAACCTCGCTTGCCTTACCACGTGGCTTTTCAAATCCAGGTGGTTTTCCTTAAGAGCTTCGTCAAATGTACTATGGTTGATGAAGGTGCTTCCGTGTCAGTAATGTCGTTCACTTGTTGGAAAGCTCTTGGCTCTCCTCCCCTACTTGCGTCTAGAACTACACTCACTGCATTCGACGATAGATCTTTTATGCCACATGGAATTATCCCTTCCCTTGTTGTCTCCTTGGGAGGTAAGTCCGTGCCTATTGAAGTCGAAGTGGTTGATGCACCCATCGACTACAACCTTTTACTGGGTTGGAACTGGATGTACGCTATGAAGGATGTCGCGTCTACTGTATTTCGAGTTATTTGCTTTCCCCATGAAGGAAAGATTGTGACGATCGATCAGTTGGATTATGTTGGAACTCCTTCGACAGCATCTATGGGATCAGTAGTCCCACAAGTTTCTGATTCTCAGTTGGCAACTAGGAACATAGGTGTTGGAATGTACCCCTCGTTGATGGGAACTTTTAACCATTCTGCACCTATGAATTTTATTGGAACCATTTCCGACAGTGCGCCTCCTCCCTCGAATAGTATGCCATTCCGGACTTCCTATTGTGGTGATCCCGGGATTTTGCCATCCGCGGATTCTATGACTGGAGACATTGCGCATGTTGGGATGTCTATGCCTTTATCTGTAGTGGAGCTCACTTACGATCACATCCAACAAACCACTGCGGATCCGGATCTGTTTTCTCCCCAGATAGTTGAAGAAGATCTCATTATGATACCAGTTTGGGTAGCCAACTCATCTTTCTCTCACGATTACCTCGATGATACTTTTCCATCTGATGAAGCTATCCTCAAAGCCATGTGTGGTAGTGAGAGGCCTTGGGAAGATATGCATCATCAATCTTATTTCCTTCCCAACCTTGAGCTCATTGAGCAGGAGGAGTTTAGGATCACTCTAGCTGAGATGGTTGGTCACCCTGTGGCTCTTTTGCAGTCGCATGATGTTTTCTTGGAGGGGAATATGGCCAATATTTCCCCAACCACTTCGATCAACATCTCTCGCACTCCCGGAAAGATTGAGAATGTTTACATTGGTGACTATTATACTCCTGAGGAGATTGCTATTTACACTAATTTGTTTATGGAAATCTGGGAAGCTTTCGCCTGGTCATATGAGGAGATTCTAGGAATAGACCCCCACATTGTTGAACACAAGATTAAAACGTATCCTGATGCTAAACTGGTTCGACAATGCTTACATGCTATGAAACCTAGGAAGGCAGTTGCTATTAAGGCAGAGGTGGAGAAACTGCTCAAAGCTGATTTCATCTACCCCGTTCCTCTTACCAAATGGGTGTCAAACCCTGTTCCTATGGATAAGAAGCAGGGAACGATCCTTGTATGCACTGATTTCAGAGATTTGAACCGTGCATGTCCGAAAGACAACTTCCACACACCATTCATTGATCAAATACTGGATGCTTGTGCGGGAAGTGAGATTTTTTTATTCATGGACGGATTCTCGGGTTATAATCAGATTCAAATGAAACCCGCGAACCAACATAAAACATCGTTTATTTTTCCATGGGGAACTTTTTCCTACTGGAAAATGCCCTTTGTCCTCAAGAATGCCGGAGCTGCTTTTCAACGAGCCATGACCTATGCCTTTCACGATCTTAAGAAGATTATGGAAGTTTTCTTGGATGATCTTGCTAGCCATTCTCGCAAGAGAGTGGACCACCCCAAGTAGCTCTGTATGATTCTCGAACAATGTATCCACTACAAAATTCAATTGAATCCGAACAAATGCATCTTCGCTGTTAGGACTGGTCGCCTTCTAGGATTCATAGTTTAAAAAGAGGGTATTAGAGTCGATCCTCTCAAATTTGAGGCAATACTTTAGTTCCTCCTCCACGTAATCTATTTCAACTTTAGAGCCTCCAAGGGAGAGCTACTTTTCTGTGTCGGTGTGTAGTTAACTATGCCAGTCTTACTAAAGGTTTCACACGCCAATTGAAGAAAGACACACCTTTTATCTGGGATGAGTGAGCCCAACAGTCTTTCGACACCCTTAAGAAAGCTTTGGTATCGGCCCCCATGCTTAGTCCACCGGACTTTACATGAGATTTCATTCTTTATGTGGCTGCGTCTCAAGAGACTATTGGCATGGTCTTGGTTCAGATAGATGATGCGCCCATCGAGCATGTTATTTATTATCTTAGTTGAAATTTAGTAGATGCTGAACTAAGGTACACCCACGTAGAAAAGCTGGCACTTGCGACTGTTCACGCAGTCCATCGGTTACAGCATTACATTTTGCTCCGAACAACCACTGTTGTAGCTCATATCAATCTGTTTCAGTTCATGCTATCACGACGCCTTATCGGGGGTAAGTATAATAAATGGATTGTGATCCTTCAGGAAGTTGATCTCGAGTTTGCTTCTACAAAGTCGGTGAAATCATTGGTGTTCGCTGAGCTTATGTCGACCTTCAACAGCTTGATGAGGATGTCATTCATGAAAATTCCTTTGTGGATGAACACCTATTTCTTATCTCGACCGAGGACCCTTGGTATGGGGATGTCATTAGATATCTCCAAACTTTGAAGTTTCCTCCGCATTATTCACGAGACGAGCGATGGCGTGTGAGACATCACGCTAAAGATTATACTATCGTCGGTGACACTTTGTATCACCGAGGAAAGGATTCCATTCTTCATCGTTGTTTGACTCACGAAGAAGCGGAGTTGGTACTTAATGATTGCCATGCGGGGGCATGTGGTGGCCACTTATCCGGGCTTGATACAGTCCAACATATTATGCGAGTGGGTTATTTTTGGCCTACTATATTTAAATATTGTATTAACGCTGTGAAGAGATGTCACCCTTTCCAGCTGTTTTCTCGGAACATACACTCGCATCCAGCACCCCTCCATCCGGTCATCACTGTCGGTCCCTTCACTAAGTGGGGGGTAGATTTCATGGATTGCAAACCAGCTTCGGCTGGGGGGCATCATCATATTATTGTGGCCGTGGATTATTTTTCCAAGTGGGATAAGGCCATGCCTACCGTTAAAGCCGATGGTGCTACTGCAACCCATTTCGTGTTCAACCAGATTATCACTCGATTTGGTATCCCGAAAGAGATTATCACTGACCATGGCAGTCACTTTCAAAAAAGATGATGGAGGATTTGTCTCTTAAGCTTAGGTTTCATCAGGAACACTCGTCTTCCTACTATCCTCAAGTGAATTGTCAGGTTGAAGCAGTCAATAAGTATTTGAAGACCATTCTCCAACGTACCATCCAACAAAGCAAGGCTAATTGGCATATCATGTTATATCTTGCTTTGTGGGCTTATCAAACCACAGTTAAGACTGCCACCAGGTTCTCACCATTCCAGTTAGTTCATGGTGTGGAGTCACTTTTACCGGTTGAATGCAAGATTCCTTCGCTCAAGCTAGCCATAGAACTCCTCCCTGATACGACGGAGATATAGCAACGTTTAGTAGACCTTGAGAAACTTGACGAGCACCATCGAGATGCCACTGTGGCCACTGATGATAACAAGCATCATGTCAAGGTTCAATATGATAGGTCTGTCTGTCCCCAGCAATATGTTGAAGGTGACTTGGTACTCTTGTATGACCAAGCTAAAGAACCCTTGGGGGAAGGCAAGTTCAATCCCATGTGGCACGGTCCTTACATTGTGAGGCATGTCCTGGAAAAAGGAGCTTATGAGTTAGAATATTACGAGAGAGTTGTCTTGAAGGAGCCTAGAAATGGGCTCAACATCAAGCGGTATTATGCTTGAACCTTTGGTTCGAGCTGATACTTTTGTACATTATTGTATAGTTTTTTCTGTACATAGTCTAGGTTACATTTTTGGTTGTCGGGTCTGCTGATTAGCCTCTGTTTGATTGATAGATGTCAGCGGGATGTCCTACATTCTTAGGTTTTGCGGATGGTGCTAGCCAATATACACAACAGCTTGCTTTTGCTGCATGGGTTATCTTTTCACCTGACCATCTAGTTGTGTCCTTAGGAGGTGCTTGTCTCGGTCCTACATCGAACAATGTGGCTGAGTATAGTGCCGTTGTTGAGCTACTTAGGGATGCCATTTCACATGACATACAGTCTTTAGAAGTCCACCTGGATTCACAACTAGTTGTGTCTCAACTAAATGGGCAGTACCGTGTATGAGACCCTACATTACTACGGATATTCCTTAAGGTACGACTCTTGGAGAGACATTTTGTTTCCATTACATATATTCACATTCCAAGAAGTCATAATTATATATCTGATGCATATGCTAACTATGTATTAGATTGGAATTTGTCACATTAATCATGAAGCACATAAATACAAAGAAATTCATACATTTGTACCATACACACACATAGTAGAACCGAGAACCAAAGTTGTATATATATATAAATATGTCCAAAAATGGTAGTGTCATACAAGACTGGAGCCCGTAGCCCTCAAAAATATACATATCGATACAAAAATGACGAGACCCTGGGATATCTACTCCCTCCAAGGATATCTAGCTGCCGACTCGACGAGATGTGTCTCATAATAGTACTATACTGCGTTGGCCATCCACTGCAGTAGCTGCACCCACTCACCAGGAACACCCACTACCTGGCGTTGCATAGCATCTGGTAGTCAGGCTACCTCTATCAATGCTACTCGGGTAACCATCCGTGATATGCTGTGCCGCAATGTCTATAGTGTGTGCCCTCTTGCAGCATCTGCTGCCACCTCATCTCTACCCCGATGACCATGTCTCGGGACGCCCTCGGGTCTCACTGGGCCTTTTTCTGTGAGCAAACAGTCACCCATTAACACATGACATTACCACCAAAAAGATTTTTTGCATTCTAACTATCATCAAAAAATCCATAAAAATTAAAAAACACAAAACCAAAAGAGTACTCACCGATGTCTCTGAAGGCTACACCTAGAGGGAGCGGCATGTCACGATCCTGTCTAAAGTCTATCCTCGCATAGGGGTAGTCCTCGATAGCAATCACCTGCCAGTTCCAACAGCAGAAGAAATCCTCAGTATATGGTGACGCCAGACGACCACCACCCTGTCGTGTCAGTATCTCATCCCACTAGGCCAGGCCTGGATCTCGGAGACTGTGAGGAGGGACATCCACCCTTGGACTAAGTCCTGGAACCCTCTCAAAGAATAAACTACAGAGGATGCTACCATACCCAAATTTTTTGGCCTTCCCCTCTTTGCATTCCATTAGTTGTGTCTTCATCGACACCAACAGAGTAGTACACCAGTCGAATATAGTAGGCTGCAAGCATTGTGATGCATAAAACATCACCTATCTGGATGCCTGATGTAGTGCTTTGGATCTAGTGATCCGCACCAGAGTTGCCACTATGATCTTTGTGCTCAAGTCCACTATGAGATTGATCGGCACTTGAATTCCCATTGGTCGTGTGTCGGTGGGACAATACCATGCTATGTAGTCTTGCATAGTGATCCCACCACCCACGGTCCGTGACTAAAGACTCGCCACTTCCCCTCTACGGGACAAACCTGTAATGAAATAGATATCCTCTACATCTAGTGTCAGTGTTTTCCCATTGAGGATGAAGTGTTGTGCATCCACATCCCAGTAGTTGACCAAATGACAGAGTAGTAGGTTTTGGGCCCTTAATCCCCTGAGACTCCAGTATTTATATAAGCCACATGCTTGCAGTGCTTGTTGTGCTTGCAAATCATTGTGCACGGCCTCATCTACCCGGTCATGCTCTCTCTCCCTCCACTCTAGAATCATCCTGGAGTGCAAAGCAATATATTTTTAGTCAATTTCATGCTTAAAAATTTGTTCACGGCCTTACCCGTGAGCTATATTGTAGACAAGTGCGGGTAGACGCGGGAAGTCAGTTTTTTGACTGCGCGTTTGATGCCCTACCTGCGACCTGCATACTTACAGCCTGCAGGTAGCACTGAAGCCATTTAGGGCTTGGCCAAACAAAATAACTCACCGACCAAAATTGAAATAAAAGCACTTAAATGAAAGGTATGGCAGTGACCACTAACCTGCTCCAGACGGTTCGCTGAACTGTTGCTCGTAGCTCCCATGATCGGCGCTTGAAATTTCAGGTGCAAACTTACCACTCAACTTCAAAATGGTGAATAGTGCAAATGAATTGAAAATTATTAAATTTTGTTACTATTTATAATTTTCTGGACCCACTTTTCTATAGTTTTGTCCATTTTGGGCCGTTATGAACTAATATCGTGTCATGGAGTAATGTTTTTTCAATAGATTTCCTCAGCGAGAGTTGTTTCGATTCATTTCACACCTATGACAGGTATGTTTCACACTTGGAATATAGGTTAGATGCCATTTCCACATGCATTATGCATTTGACCTGTCGACCATTTTCATAAACCCTAGGTGCGACCCCACTTCGTGATTGACAAGGGACCTTCACACTATTATAGAAGTGTCGTCATGTGGCGGTAGGGCTTTCCCAAACATGGGTACCCTAGTTAGAACCCCCTTATGCATTTTGGTGCCCATGCCGTTGTTTGTCCTCAGGATTGGGAGTCCTTTGTAGTCACACCATGACGTTGCGATAAAGACTCATACTCTACTTTGTCTTATGCTAGCCATCTCCCTTAAGGACTCCCCTCAGTTATATCATGTTGTGATTGCATTGCATCATCCTGCTTGCTGCTTGAGCCTTGTGCCGGCTCCTGCTTTCTCAATTGTTAGCCTGGTGCCTGAGCACTTTCCCTGTTGAGCCCTGCAGAGCTTATATATTTTCCCTTCACAATTTGATGACCCTTTGACCCTGAGGGAACACACCCCCGAGTGTCCACATCCTGCACGCACTTCCTTGCTTTGAGCATAGGTATGTTCCACTTCTTGGGACTAGTCTGCTAGCTATTTGACACTCGTTCCCTCACTTGTTGTACTATAAGCAATTTTATTCTTTTTCAAGCTTTTCCCAAATATGAAAAAGACAAAAAAAATCAAATATTCCAAAAAGCCGGATGGGATTATGGTCATTATTTCTTGTTGGCAATTGTTGTGTCACCTTTGAACAGAGCATTCATTCCACTCCGTACATTATGAGTTAAGACTATAGTTGGGCCTTAGGAGCTGTACTTGTTTCTCAGTTTTCTCCACCGATTGGTTAAGATTCCAGTCATTATGGAGCCCTCTGTAATGCCTCCCGGATTGCATAGTTTATGTCGAGTCTATGCTGCCTGAGTCTATCCATCTGCTCATGCTCTTGTTCAAAGGAAGTCCTGAAACCGGTGTCGGCCACTCCTCAGATATCTTGACTATTGCATGTCGGCCATCCTTATTGAGTCAGTCCGTTTCACTTGAGATCTTCCAAATATTTCAGCATTGCTGGTACCTTGTGCTGGTTGATGGGGGATGCCTTAATGCCCTCCTTCTAGCGAGTCTTGTTCCGTCGACCTCAACTCATTTATTCCGGGACTTGAGGCTTAGAGTTTGGTTGAGTACCTTGAGGCTTGCAGTCATTAGTAGCAGGTTCTCTCGCCATCGACAGTTTTGGGAATACATCAATGTCCCCTGATCGATGGATTCATCCTAGTGTTCAACTTCAACCCATTTATTAACACTCTAATGATTGTGCTCTATGCCTTGATGCCCATTTTCATTATCAGTGGGTCATCTTGCGTCTGTTAATGGTATACATCAATGACCGGTAATCAGACGATGTCTCATCATGTTCGACCCCAACTCCTTTATTCACTTGATGGGACTTGCACCGTCAAAGAATTGTGTAGAAGACCCCAGGCGATTGTGGCATTCAGTATGCTACATATGACTTTGAGTTTACATCTAAGATATCACCTCTCAGATTTCAACAGTTTGTACCTCCAGTTTGCACCAGTTGTCTTCTTTTCAGCAGAAGACCATATCTTACTGTAGAGGGATCATGGCTATGATCACTTATGACATGTATCTACTTATGTACTGCCTATTCATGGCCATTGTATCAGATTGTTGTACTATACCGACATGTATTCAGAGATACTATTGTATTATGACGACTGATCCATTCTTTCCACTTGTGTCTCCATCACTCCACTTCTGAGTTTTATAATGTATTTCGGCCATCGTACCAGTTTCAGTCTCTGACCTCACACATTAGGGGGCATTTGTTACACAGAAATATTCCACCCTATGAGCATCAACATTCTTTGGCCTGTAGGATCCATTTCAGTGACTCAGATCCATTTTCATCCTTCAGTGATACTAGTTTATCCTATTTTTGTTCCTACCCACATGTTGCATCACTATAGCATGCATACCCGCGAGTTGCATCCCTATAGCCCACGGGTATCAAGTAAAATGGTAAAAACCACTATTTTATTACTTTTTACTCCGAAAAAGCGGTCATTGGGTGACCTTTGGCTCTCCATCTTCCCAAGTAACGTCTCAATGAGTCCTTTCACCTACCTTTGAGAGGACTATATATTGAGCACATATGGCTTATGGATGGGAGGAGGAAGAGAATAGTAAAGGCACTCTAGTGGATTTTTGCCCTATCTTGAGTCTGCACTCATTGATCCTTGTAGTTGTGAACCAATTATGTTCACCTTCCAAACTCCTTTCTAGTTTTTGTTTGCCGTTCATGGAGGATTGAAGTGGTGGAGGCACAAGTGGATTGATCTAGATCTTGGTTCAGATTGGTTTCCGGTAAGAGGTCATATCACTTTGCACTTCTTCTTGTTCATTAATAGAAATACTCATGTTCTCGTCCATTCATGGTGTGAATGTCATTTATGTTAGAAAAACAGGATCGCAGAGCAATAACAATAAACAGAAATGCAAATATAATCACACATACACATTACAAGAGAGACACAGATATATCGTGGTTCACCCAACTTGGGCTACGTCCACACTGAATTTGCCAGTCCTTATTATTATTACCGTCCAGCAAGATGAAGGGATACAACCTGCAGCACAACTGCTGCACTTCCTCTTCTCTGTTTCACAGCCTCTCTCCTGATCTCAAAGATCTTTACAATGCATAAAATCTAATACATCAAAAACCCTAGCCGTATTACAATGTATTTCTTTTATAAGGGAAATACAATGGGAAAATACCACGGGATACCCAAAACCATGGGCCCGCAAAACAGCTGGCGAAAATAGCCCCAAAAATTTTCTTCGAGGGCGCTGCCCCCGGACCCCCGCTGGGGGACCGCTGGCCCCCGGTCCCCCCTGGAACCCCGTGGAGGGGCGATGCCCCCCCACACCCCCCCGCTGGGGTGAGTGTACAGTCCACCTACATATCATATAAAACTGGGGTACAAACACGGCTGATACAATATCATCTATGAGACTAGAAGATTTGGCTCCACAACCAACAATTTATTATACATTGGGTTGCATTTGCTTATGATGTTATGGACCATTGTTATTGATGATGTTAATGTTATTTATATATCACATGTGCTTGTTATATATTTGTTGTCAAGACTAATTTGCAGATTACAAGTGCTTGGACGTGCGCGGATTGAAAGCTCCAACGGGGATCTACATCAAACGTTGGATTGAGGTTGGTTACATTTCTCCATTGTTTTAACATTGTCATTTATAATAGCATTGTTTTGAGAATTGAGTAGGTTTCTAGTAGTCATCTGTCTGTTGTGGTATTCCAAAGCCATAGTGAGTTTTCTCCAATACAGTGGATCATGTATGATGATATGTATCAGGTAGATACTTGGTATGCATTAGGTGGATGCACTGTATGATCAGGATGATCATGATGACAAGCTTCAGGATGTTGCTCCAGATGATATGTACCAGGACGGTACAGTGATGATGATCAGTATGATCATGAGCATCAGGATGATGCTTCGTGCGATGATGATCCGTTGGATCATGAGTATTAGGTTGATACTTGGAGGTCAGAGATGATATGTGGCAGGTTGTGCAAATAGCATGTAATCCATCCTCAGATATCTGATAGGTTGAGCTATGTGCTCATAATCAGTCCTGGGATGAGGTATTTCTATGTAGTATGTAATCAGTCCTCAGATATCTGATAGGTTGAGCTGTGTTCTCGTAATCAGTCTTGGGATGAGGTATTACTACGGAGACATGTAATCAGTCCTGTAGATCCGATAGGTTGAGCTATGTGTTTGTAATAACTCATGGGATGCTCTTTAGAGATCTTGCCGGTTGTGCTGCGACACATAAATGTTCCTGGGATGCTCTTTAAAGGTATTGTCTATTCACATGTAATCAGTCCTGGAGATCTGAGAGGTTGAGCTGTGTGCTCATAATAAGTCCTGGGATGCTCTTTAGAGATCTTTCCAGTCATGCTGCGGCACATAAATGTTCCTGGGATTCTCTTTAAAGGTATTGTAAAGGAGATGCATGTAATCAGTCCTGGGAGATCTTTCGAGTCGTACTTAGGCACATAAATGTTCCTGGGATACTCTTTCTGGTATTACATCCGCACATAAAATTAGTCCTGAATGACCACCTCTATTAGACCATTCGCACAGATGATGAATACCTACAGGTGGTGTGCCTACATCCAGTATGAAAAAGGACTGGCTCTCTAGAACTTCCTATGACGAGTAGATTCAGAGATTGGTTGAGATAGCAGCAACGATGACGATGAAGATGATCCAGAGAAGAAGACTTGTGCTAGCAGATCTGTGTCGAGAAATACCTTCCTAGTTAAGAGGGAGTGTTTATGTATATGTAACTTTGGAATGTACACAACTACATTTTGACCCAAAATCCGATGGCAAAACCGTCTGATATGCGACACTTGTGTGTCGCATATACGTCATTATCATTTTTTTTTAGCCGTCAGTGGTTTTCTGTAGGTTATCCGACACTCCCTTTGACTGTCGTTTAATCCATGGCTTATTGGTACCGTCGATGGTGCTTTAACTGTCGGTTGTGTGACGTGTATTTCTTATTTTAAAGAATGAAAAACTTAATGAAGGCATTGCTTCTCCGATGCAATGTCAATTTCTACACATCGGTTAATGGACGCCTTAAGCCATTTTTTAAAACAATCCGATGGTAACCTACCATCGCAGGTATAGCAAGGTTGTCGGTTTACTATGTCACGGCGGCAATTAATCGATGGTCAGCTGCCGTCACATTATAACATATCCGTCGGTTAACCGATGAATATGTAGTTTTTAAAAACAAATATATTTCACAGGACGTCGAATAAGCGATGGTCTGTAATTAAAAAACAAAAAAAAATGTAACCTAATATTGTGGGATATTTGTATGGAATTAAACCCTAAACCACAGTCATGCCTAAATGAAAATATCTAAACTAAGAGAAGTTAGATGATGATTATTTTCCATGCTTATCCTCAAACTGCATCTATTTGTTCTTGATTGTTTCCCTCAACATACTTGATCCGATGATGCCTACAAGGGAAACAACTTCCAGATTGTTCTTGGTGGAGTACAACATTCATTAACTTGTCCCATCTTGGCAGATAAATAAAGGAATACCTCATACGACATGAGGTATGAGAGTACATGGAGGTTTGGCTCCATTAATGTTGGATTAAGCCTTTCCCATATTGCTTGCCACTTGTCCTTTGTGATTGTTTTCTTCATACTTAGCTATGAGTTTAAGGTTTGATTCATGGGAGGTGACATAGGATTAACCCCCCCCAATATATATATATATATATATTCTCATCATTATGAGTTGTAGATTATAAGCTTCGTTTTCTTTCTCATTTTTTGAGGAGTTACGCAATCTCGAGACACGATAAATATCCATGAATTCAAAACTCTTTTCTATTCTTTGAGATCTACTTATGAACCTATTGAGCTAAGGTTCATAGGAAATGCTTGATGGACCATATGATGATAATTGTTGAGGAGTCCCTTATCATCGAAATCAAAATTATCCTTGTTTGTTTCAAATTCAACATCCCTTATATAATGTCAAATCTTTTTCTTGATTATTGGTAACCTTATCTAATCCCAACAAAAAAATAGTTTCATATTTCCCTCAATGTCGAGAATAATCCCAAGCACTTTCCATTGTTGTAAAATAGTGTAATTATATTATTCATCATTAATCTACATTTAAATTCACATTAAGAAAATTATGGCACTTCAACTGCTGCAACTTATACTGGTTCTGGTTCGGCTGCAACAATTGCTGCTTTTTTGGGGATGTGGGGAGACTCCAACGGTTGATTCATCTTCATAAACTACTAGTTTTGTGGATCAACTGGTTTAAGGAAAACAACTAGTAATGCTGTTGGTTCAATAGGTGCTGCTTAAACCACTAGGTTTACTACTGTTGCTAGAGAAGCTACAACTTTTACCTTGACTGATGGTGCCCCAGATTATATATAAATAAATTAGATGGCCATTTTAGCCCACTGTATAAACACTTTGTGACCTTCTCGGGGGGCATAAAGAGTCCCTTAAACTAGTGACCCAATCACCTCCAATGATATGGAAACAACTTACTATTTTTCGGAGGCGATTGCTCAATCACAAACGGCAAGACTCTTCCATCGATAACTTAAGGTCGTGGGTTGCCGGTTGCTCCAGTAATAATGGGTTGCTGAGATAAGTCCAGCTTTTAACACACTCTTTTCATTGGCTGCTTGTAACACCTCCCACTAGTTATTAGGGAACGACTTACTTGTAACTGGCTACAAAGAGAGAATCCTACTTGTCTGTTGTCAAACCTACCACTTGTTCTTTCAAAACAAAAGGAGAGTCCCGCTTGTCTTTCGTTACACCTACCACTCTTTTAAACATAGTCTTTAGATTGGGTGAGGAATGTAAGTAGCAGAAGATAGAGACAGGAGGTATAGGGGTACTTTACCTAGTAAATTAATAGATTGGGGGAGAGGGCAAATAACTTAGCTGATAAGAGTGCTGGTCCATCACACCTGATATTGTTGGTCCGATCATAGTGCCTCCTTCACGATCATGAGATGTAGTTATATACCCATATTATATATGTTAATTCCAGATATCAAAAGCGGGAGGGTTAATCCACTCTATATACATTAAATGTTATTCTCATTTTTATTCCTTTTAATCCAGTTAAGAAGCGGAGAGGGGTTAAATTACAAAGTGGAAAGGCATTGGTTTCTGATACGAAATGCAAAGATTGAAATCCTTCTACCCCATTGGGATTATTATCCCGAGCTATTGGGTTGAGTCACCCAATCAATATAAAACAACCAACAACCCTATGTTCCCAAGCATTACCATATCCTAGAGCTAATGAATCCCTCTGATTCAAATAGCCACATAGAACAAAATCTCCACGTAATATACTTATAAAAAAATCTTCCTCCTAATCGATGGTTCCCTTATAACCTGCATATAAGTATATACTACAAACTTTTTCCAAACAATACTCTAAATTAAATATACACCACTAAAATTTGAAAATGACAAATCATCTTTGCTTTGAAAGACTAACTAAAACTTTTTCCAAACAATACTCTAAATTAAATCTACACCACTAAAATTTGAAAATGACAAAGCATCTTTGCTTTGAAAGACTAACTAAATAAAATCAAAACCATAAAATTTGAAAATGACAAATCATCTTTCCATTTGAAAAATTGACTTAATAAGCTCAAAGACTTCAACTATGACTAAAATGGGAAACCACATAAGGAGGATTTGGGCACCCATTGAATCAAGCCTTAGGAAAAGCCCATGCTACTAAACACTCAAGTTAACTAAGTCCCTCCAATATCTTAAAAAAAACACTACACTAATAGAATAAACAATTACATACACCTACATCGAAATATCTTAAAAAAAACACTACACTTATAGAAAAAACAATTACATACACCTACATAGAATTGGTCAGGAAGTACGCCATTGGACCCATGCTCACAACATCATGTTTAATGCATTGCAAGCAAATCTCATAGGACAACCCACCCATGAAAGTGACCATCTATCATAAGATGGTTTTGGGGCCAGTGGGACTTCATGTGACAGTGACAATACTGACCATCTGAAAGTGACAATACTGAAAAATCTATTTCAATGTACCATTAGTGATTTCCATACAACTATGTATGTGTGACATATTCAGATACATGTGAAAATAGGTCTTTACTTACTGTCTTGGGATTTCGATCCAAAACTCTTGTTATCAAATCTTTTGCACTTGAAGATAAATGTGAAGGACAGGTGAAATCTGCTTTACTAATCTGTAACTCATTTGCAAAAGGTCAGTCATAGGAATGTTCTTTGTCAATAGAGTTACAATACTATAAAACAACTATAATAAAATAACTTGAAATCAGTACTATGCTCACCTTTTTGTACAAAGTAATAAGATTTTCCTCATCAAGAGGAAAACATCCTGCCAATAAAACATAAAGAATAACACCACATGACCACAAGTCTATCGTTGCACCATCATAACCTTTATCATTGATGACCTGCACAAAACACGTGAAAAATGGGTGACCACCAAAATATTGTGTTTTCTAGTTAGGGATTAACATAGACATAGGAAATCCGAAAACATCATACTTTAAAGTGCAGATTGTATGCCAGATCACTAATGGAACTAATATCAATACCTCGGGAGCCACATAGTTTGGTGTTCCACATGTTGTGTGAAGTAAACCATCCTTCTGCAATGAATCAATCTTAAACATCAATTTTTCCCATTTTCTCTTCTGCCTGGGGGAAACCAAATGCAACACTATTGAAAATCAATATTGAGAAGGACAACACTACGCAAATTTTGAAACCCTTGCTGTATGTTGTATGTTTTTCTCCAGGTGCAAGTGACAGTAAAGATCAATATGTAAAACAGTCTGTCTACTATTCAAAATTTTGAATGCATCATTATTTTACTTGTCATTATGCAAAATTTGGAAAATTAGAATAAAAAATCTAAAAATAAAAAATACAATGTTCTCTATTAAATGATTGAATTGGAGTTTTTACTTCCAGTATGCGTACCCTAACTTGCTAAGGTAGTGCACTCAAGCCAAACTCTGAAATTTTAAGATTCCCATACTCATCCAAAAGCAAGTTTTCTGGCTGCAAAGGCCATGAAAGGAAAATTTACAATTAGAACATGTTAACACACGATTTGTTTTCCTTAGAAATTGTAAATTGATTCTAAGAGGAGGAATAGAGATGATACAAATGCACAAAAATAAATTTTCTAAAAGATGGAATATGAAATCAGTCCAAGGTTTACCTTCAAATTTCGATGGTAAACACCCCTACTATGGCAATAATCTAAAGCATTAATAAGTTGCTGAAAATATCTCCTTGCTTCAACTTCCTTGAATCTCCCATGGCCAGTCTAACATTTTAAAGTGATACAGTCAATCATGAGACGTTCTAAACAGTGGATATTTAGTCTATTACAATAACAAAACCAAATAATACAATCCACATATATTCAATTTTGTGGGAAGATCATCAAGACATGGAAAACTATTTAACTATCATTATTCACTAGTAAACAGGAGACCAAAAATTTTACACCCTATTTGCAACTTGTATTTTGCAAGAGCTGTTAGTTACTCATAATTTTTTCAAAAAGCTCACCTCTAGCAACCGTCTCCATCACAATATAAATCTTCATCTTACTGGCCAACACCTGTAAAAATCAAAAGATGAATTTAAAATTCAGGACAACAAGGCAGATGCTATTATTGCAATGTCTTTTATAGATGTAAATTGCATTTCCAGATACTGCTGCAGCCCAATCTCATCGCCTACATATTCAACAGAGCCCTAGAGAGAGGCCAAGAGATCCTCAGCTTGAGGATACAACTAGGACAATGGGATGGCATGGCATTTCCTATTTTTCATTAATATAGGTCGTACCCTCCTTCGAGGGTCTTTTCCCTCTCCTTTTGTGGCCTTTGGGACTTCATGTATATTGCAGTGAGATGTAATCCACAACCCCCCTTTGACTCACTACTCTATGCATTTGAATTTGTATACATGCTGTTATTTCTACTCAATTGGATCTTAATTTTAGAAATTTTAAGATGACGTGTGAAGCCCTGCCCATTCGGTTACATCCCCACACAAAACAATTCACATGAATAATAAAACAGTAAATTGCAACTTCAGCATTGTTCAAGAGCCTTAATTCAAAGAAATGAATGGATATGTTCATAAGAAAAAGAAAAAAAATTAGAAATTAGAGAGGTAAATTAAACCCATTTAAAGAATGCCAACCTAAATTAAATATAGACTTCCATCTTGCAACAAATGCAAGATTGGATGGCATTAAATATAAAAAAAATGGGCAAGAGGACTGCGCCAACTTACCCCTGCATTATGAAGAATGAAGGTTTTATAAATATGAATAATTGACAAAAATCCATAATAAATATGAATAGAAGAGCATTTTAATTACCTTATTGAGCTCCTCTCTGTTTCGAGAATAGTTTAATATTCTCTACTAAACAGGGCCAACCACGTGAAGGTGGAAGCTCATATGGCCCCTCCCCCCCCTCACATCACTCTCAATTCCCTATACCCAATGCATGTGCTTGGAAATAAATGGTTTTTTGTGCGAACATTGTGAGTTTCTTGTCTTAAAGGAATTACGTGCATTCGATCATTAATTAGTATATAGAATTCATTCATTCACACGTAGGAAAAGAAATAATTGAAGATATCACTCGATAATATCAAAAATAATATCCGAGGACAATGCATACAAAAATAATGTAATTGTGTGCTTATTACAATCACTACTTTTTTTGACGCGTTTTTCTGTCCACATATTCTCTAAGAGTGACATCCTCTTCTACAACTTGTTTTTTGTTTCTTATGCCCTCTGCAACTACCTGTGATCTTGTTTGTCACGTCGTGTGCTCACGACATGTACGCGGCTGCTGTAAGGTGCCTGGATCTACTGGAAAAATGAAGAAATATTAATTACTTGATGTGTTTTTATTATTTCATTATAATTCCTTCATTACGAAAAAAACATTAGAGCGGTAATTTTTACCTAGCAACTGGGCCACATGAATATCATGCGTTTGCTCTTCTTCTGCTGCTGCCTCAAGTTGTACATGAGGACCCTCTGCATTAAAACATCAACACTTACAAAACTATAGTATTTAAAATTTAACATTTGAGACTTTAATCCAGACTAGGTTTTTTTTAACAGAGGAATACGTTAATTACCTAGATGTAACTCAACTTCAACTTCAATATTTCGTTCTCCTCCATCCTCCATATTTTGTCTACTTTCATTGGGCGGATTAACACAAAGAGACTCAATATTTTATGAACTAGTTTATTAATGAATAGAGAACACAATGAACTAATCTTAAATAGAATTTGTTTGTTGTAGTTACCTGTGCGCAGGATGGATTAACAGAAGACTCTGTTTGGCTAGCACTTTTGCTTGTTCGATGTTCAACAACACCTAAAAACCCACGTTGGTAGCCAATCCTTAGGTCTTCCTCCATGGGCACTTCTTTGAATTTTTCGGCCTGTAATTTTCAATTAGATCATCATTGTTGTTGTTATATCATCATGAAAACAATTTTAAATGCAATCTATAATAATTTTTATACAATAAAATAATTATTGATACTTATGAATCGTGCTACCAAATTTGAATATCCACTAGGCCCAAGCTTGTGTTGCCCATGTTTCTCTACTCTTTCCTGGGTGGCCTTTGAGGTATCTGGTAGCCTATAAAAGTAATTTTAAGTATGTTAGACGTTGCAAAATAATGGGAAATAAAGTGTAATGATGATATAATTGCATTGCTGAAAGTATTGCATACCTTTTTGCGCCTAGTGGTAGCTTTCCCTCTTTACCCATAGCGATCTCCCTTCCATCATCCAACAAGGCTCTCCACTCCTGTGTTGGAATCATCGGAAGGCGCTCATACTTTGGATGCTTTGCTAAGTTTTTCCTATATTGCTCCCTTATAATGTGTAAATGTTGGCCAGCTTTTTCGAGGACCTTTTTATGGTTGAAGGTTTTAGCACCAAAAAACCCAACCATGCAAGCAATAAGGTCATCTTTCAAAAGTTTACTTTGTCAAATCTACCATGTGCGGATGGTGGGCCCAAATAGTTATAAAGACCAATCATTTAGATGTCTGTAAAAGACATCATTTCCTACATAAACGAGTATGTGTTAATTAGTGTAAAAAGAATGATTCATAATTACATTCCAATAAAATTATAATAAATAGTTAAAACATTTTGTAAATAGTACCTGGAATCTTACTCATCTTATAGGGGACGAGATTTTCATCCACGAAAAAAGTAGTCTCAACTGTTCCCGTGCTAGTGACACAGAAAGATCCAGGAAATGCATCGGGGGCAGTATCACTGTCATACTCTTCTGCATGTACCCCCTGATCGTGGTCGGCACGAACTGTCGTGCTTGGACCACCAGAGGGTGTAGTACTTTCATGTTCTGTCTTGGTTGCCTCAACTTGCGTTGCTGACTGGCCCGACGGCAAAGATACATGATCAGTGGTGGTGGGGGTTTCATACTTAGTGGTACCAGCATGCCCCTCACCAGTATTACTAGGGAAAAAAAATGCCTGTAGAAACAAATAATAGTTTAGTTACTCATATACGAATAGGAAAAAAAAATGCATTTGAAATAGACTTATAATTAAAGAGTTTGCATCTTAAATCCAAGCGCTGTACTCTAAGCAACAAAAGATCTATATTTTCTTTAGTCTCATCCGTTTGCGGATGAGATATTAGCATATAGACGACCTCATCATTTAATTTTGCTTTTCCTTTCTCAACTGCCTCCTGGATATTCTTTGAATTGAAGAGGTCAATATCGTTGGCAATGTTCCCCAAATCCATATGCCTCGGATCCTATGTCGATAGATAAGTATCATCCTACATAAAAATAGAAAACATTAATATCAATTTGAAATCATTAATATAATTACAAAACATAATGCTTAAATACAGTTTCTGAAATTCACAACGTGCTATATACCTTCTCATGACCTGATGAGTGTGGCGTGCTAACACTATGATCCATTGGGGGCCTTCCCCCATTGGATGACTGCAACACAAGAATTGAAAACATTAATTTCGAAGTGAAACATCCAATACATTGATAAAATCTTAATTAAAAACATATTTTTTTATATTTAATTTTGAAACTTTACAATGGGGTACACCTGCTGTGGCGTAGTCGATGCATCTATCCTATCACCCGTCATGGGGCTCTTGCCTCGATCCTCAACCTACAAACAAAATATTGACCACGTTGATATCATAATTAAACAAATGTACTTTCGAAAGAAGCAGATAAGTAAAAATGTGGTATATATACCTATCACCTGTAGGGGGCTGTCGACCTCCGAGGCTCCATTGGGGACTTTCCCTGATCAACTGATTACAACAAAGTAATTGAAAACATTAATTTCGAACTGAAACCAATATACGGGGAAAATCTTATTTAAAAACATATTTTAAAAAAAATTATTTGAAAACATATTGCGAAATTAATAACATAAACAAAAACGAAAGATAAGATATTCATTGATTATAGGTTTGGTGAAATGTTATATGTAACACTCTCAAAGTATCTGCATATGTATCTATCCGATTCAGATTGTAACTGATCAGCAACTCTTCCCCTGATGCTATTGATTTTATAGCGCAGACGAAAACACAGTTTCCTTCACGCCCCTCAAATATGCAATTGGGTTGTTTATTTGTAGACCCGGGTTGTGTGCTGTTTATAAACCCCGCAATATTACCTAATGCTTTGGGCCTTTCGTCAATGTACATACTTGCTCCTTTACTTTGATTATTGTGTTTTAACTCTAAATAATTTGCAGACAATCCATATCTACGCATACTGCGTGTATATTGGACCAACTGCATCCAATCTCTGTCATTGTAGCAGGGTCCGACATACTCCATCAATTCGGTACATCTGTCGTAACCCACCTTTATGCCATCCATGCAAAACAACCCCAAACCATGTAGTGACGAAGGTGCAATCCGAAATATCCTCTCGTTCACGCAAAAATCTATGTTTAGAGGAGGAAGATCCTTAGGTACCCATTGTTTGACTAAATGTTTGTACCTCAAGGGCACATCGATGTCGCCTATGGTCTCATCATCATAAGAGCATGAACCTCCTTCAGCGAGAAAAAATTCCATTCGTTTATTGAATTTACTTCTCATATTTTGACATCTAGTTGATCTCGCTCTTTTGGGCCTACTAGATGTTTCACTTTCCTGTAGTCTTGTTGATCTTTCCTCGCTCGAGGATGACAGATCCGAAAAATACCTATTCGGCTGTACCTACACTCCACTGAATAAGAGAAATCGTTAGCAAACATTTGTAGAATGCTACAACAATCTCATGTATCAAAGTCAAATCATGCATAGATCATTGATAAATGATGATCACTCTCGGCCCAATAGTGCGTGCATGAGGCCTAGGCTCATAGGTTTAAGAAGGCACTCTAATGGGTTGAAGTAGGCACTGTTTTCAAGATTGAATTGCCTCTGTGACTGAGTGTAATGTCTGTACGAACTTCTGAAGTAAATTCTTTTTGTTGTAATCTTTATTTAAGAAGATAAATAAATCTCCCTCTTACTAGTTTTCCTCAAGGTGTGGGGTTTTTCCAGAGTCATGGTTGACCAAACATTATGTGTCTAAATGCTCTTTACTGCATGCTGATATAATTTATTGTGCATGATCTTTTACGACAGTCTATTGTAAATTATTTGTTTCCACTACTAAATTCACTTTTAGTACTGTATATCAGCCACATGAGTAATTTATTAATCATTGTATGTGAGACTATGTGAACTAGACCCATATTCCTTTGATGAGCTTGTGGAATCCATGGAGGAATTAGCAAACGAAGGTATAAGCCAAGTTTGTGAATGGACAATCAAACACCAAAAGTTGATCTCACACAATTTGTAGATTGAGGTGTTAACTGGCAAAACATTATATTAAATAGGCTCTATGGGACTGCTAAGCATATCAATTAGATACTTGGTTTTAATAAGAGACATGTCTGTAGATACTTGTACAAACTTTCTCTGGGATCCACTTTACAATTGTGATATCATACTTTATCTTAAATATTAAAATCTAAAATTATATGATAAGGAAGGGACATTGGTTGTTCATTAGAGGTTGCACACCTCTAGTTGATAGTTGGAAGACAAGTGCACCTTAGTTGATAATCATCACAATAAAAAATATTCCACTATATTCTTGGTTAGGTCTTTGTGGAGGGATGTCACTCAACTTTAGGCATGATTCTCTTAAGCCTTCTCCATCGAAATATGTTATTATTGGATCAATTATCCCAAAATTAAAGGTTGAGTTGTCAATAGCTAATACGACATTGAAACTCTTTAGTAGGGATAGACCTCTTTAATAGGGATATGCAACTTTAAAGGAGTGTGGGAAACTTTTAAAATGATACTGCCCAAACAAATTACTATTCATTAAAACAACATAATAATGATAAAACTTTGTTCCATAGATTTTTTCATTGTTAATGTACCTGTTGATAGACAATGCATATAGTGTTCAATTTTGTTATAGTGTACGTGGGGTTGACTTAGCACTAGGAGAATTGTACTAACATGTCAATGATTCCTTATGAGGCTTATAACTATTTGGGTATGGCATCGAAATGGAACTGGAAGAAAGCTAATACTCCTCATCATCGTTCTTGTTTAAGTTTTGCATAAGGTATCATGCCCTAGAAAAAGTAAGTACATGCATATCATTTTCATCATTGCTACATTCTAGGCATATAATATTTTCTACTAGTGGAATACCAAGAGTTATGTCTAGCTTAAGTATAGTTACTTACAACGAAAATAATATCTAGATGGAAAATACATTTTTTTTTTAGTATAAATTAAACAATAGAAGATGAAATCCAAAATTTCATACCAACAAACAATAGTTGATTCTCTAAAGGATCATAGACGATTCTTTGGTACTGACTTCTTTGACTATGCTTAGTTTTCTTCTTCAATTATCATATAAGTTGGTGGTTGTAAATTCTACCTAGTAGAGTGTCCATAGACTTGAGTACCCTCCTCTTGATTTCTTTGACCTTCTTCAATGAATGGTCTTTGTTGAATGCTTTAAATGTTAGAATAATTTCCTTCAGAAAACTCTACATCCCCTATTCAAAGTTTTCTTGTTGTTGAGATTCCAAATACTCTCATTCCGTAGAGAAGATGAACACATTTGAAACTCTACTACATTATCAATGTCATGGTCAAGAAAATAGAATAATGATGCATTGGACATCAAATACATGTTTCAAGGGAATTCCATGGGTTGAGTTAGTTGGCTTGTGAAATTATATATGTCAATTCAAAGATTGAAGTCATGATATTATTGATGTTATTATTGTGTCATGAGTAACTTCAAAATCAATACTCATCAATCCAATCAAGTAATTATTGGGCTCATCTTACCTTATAACCTCAGAGATTTATTGGCTTACAAAGAGTGAAGATGGGAAAGGAACAATTTATCATACATCCCCGCTTGCCTATTAATTTACTGCTTGGATAATGCTTGGATGCGAAGCAGCTGATAGGTGCTCAAGTGAAGCTTCGATGATGGGATCAATTCCAATGGGAACTAATGTTGTGGCTTCTTTGGACCTTAATCAACTAGTGGATAAACAAGATCAAAATCTATAATTCCTACTATTATGTATTGTTATCTGCAACACTCTGGGCAGTGTTGTAGCACTTTAACCCAACACTAGAATTTGAACTTTGCATATGTATAGACAAGACAAACCAACACAGAGCTCGAAAAGAGGTTACCAATTCCAACTCTCATAAACCTTTCTTCTTTGTTGACTAAACTATATTAAAAACATAGCTTCTTTACAATGTTGGCCGCTCACAAGCATAAGAAAAACCAACCTCTCCTTTACCATAGTTTTTGTGAAATTTAATAACCGATTCTTGGTTCCCCATATAAACAAGGTTTCTTTCAATCTGGTATTGAAGCTCATTTCACTATTTTCTCATGATGATTTGGCTTTTTAGAAAAGTAGGACATGAATTTGCCGATAGGTGCTAGAGCTAAATATTTGTTTATGTAACTTGCTTATATATCCCTTCCCATCCTCAAGAGTGACCTTTACCAACACCCATGCTTGGAAGCATACATAACATTGTAATAGAAGCATTTTAGACTAGTTGATTGGGAGTCCAATCCTTCTTGGTCTATATACCAGTGTAGAGGAGAGGGTTCAATACAAACAAGAAGATTATTACTCTTAAACACGAGAACACCTACTTTGGCATGAGAGACAAAGTGCCAACCTGCTGTTGAAAGAGACTGAGATAGGAATCTGCAAGGCTGTTACAGTTTGATAGTCATACATTCCACTATTACAATTTCCAGAGCATGCATAACAAATTTTGACACTTACATTAAATATTGCATGCAATCGTGATGGAAACTTAGTAAAACAATATTCTATGTTATACAAGTGTTTAATAATACAAAATTGAAGGTTTTTGTCTCGGTTTGCATGCCTGGATGAGGTTTTTGTTTAGACATACAAATCGTACAGGTGGAGACAACAAATAAGATTTAAAGACTAAACAGAAAATTCATTGAAATAGATTTATGAATAAATCAATGTGCAAACCTGCTGCTCTGGAAATTTAAACTGACTAGGGTCTATGATCCACGGGTTTTCTAGAACCTGAAATTGATCACCACAAATTCATTCCTCATCTCTGTCCAAGAAATTCGTTGGGGTATTCGGAGTTGTTGTTCAATTCTTCATCATCTCAGAATTTTTCTCTTAGGTATTGGATCGGCTACAGGATTGTTTTTCCTCCTCTTCATAACTTCCAAAGGTCTGCGCTAACTTCAACGGGGTTATCATCATTCCATTCAAGGCTGTTGTCTTCTACATGACTAGTTTTTCTCTCTTCTGAGGTTGTTGAGGGTTCAGGAAGGGATTCCAAGGACAGCCAAGGTTTCTGGAAGGGATTCCAATGGAAGTTGAGGGTTCTGAAAGGGCTTCTAAGGTCAATGCTAAAGCTGAATAGCATTGTTGTGGTCTATTACTGCTATCAAATCAGATCTATGTTAAAAATTTAACAAGATAAACATGGACCCTCGGTTTTTTCAGAATGATGAAGGGTTTGAACTTACCGGTGTCATTGTGGGATGATTTTGCTGACAATCTTGCTTGTTGAATATGCTCCCGAAGCCACGAGTTGCAAACACTGAACCAAAAAATGAGTTGCAGATGCAGAACCAAAAAACCTCAGCTTGATGAACGATGATTGAGTGCCAAGGAAATGGTTAGGGCTTCGTCAAGGAGATGGGAAACCAATAAAACAAACCCTCATTTGCCTCGAGTTGCAGACGTTGAACCACTGAACGAGTTGTAGACGCCGAAATGGTTAGGGCACGAAATGGTTAGGGAACCGTTAGGGAGATGGGAAACCAATAAAAAATACCTCATTTGCCCCAAGTTGCAGACGCCGAACCACCGAACAAGTTGCAGAAAAACCTCATCTTGATGAACTGATCGGGTGCCAAGGAAATGGTTAGGGGCATGAAATGGTTAAGGCACCGTCAAGGAGATGGGAAACCAATAAAAAATCCCTCATTTTCCCCGAGTTGCAGACGCTGAACCACCAAACGAGTTGCAGAAAAACCTCATCTTGATGAACCGATCAGACGCCAAGGAAATGGTTAGGGGCACACAAAATGGAATGGAAATGCTTACTTTTTGTTTTTAATTTTTTGTTTTGATTTTTTTGTTTAATTTTATATTTTTTAATTTTTATTTTATATTTTATATTTTTTATTTTATATACTTTTTATGGTGTAGCCTCTATATTTTTTAATTTTTAGTTTTTGTAGCCTCTATATGTATGTGTAGGATGTTATATTCATGAGAAGGCCAACCATTACCACCTAATCAAGGATAGTAAATTGTTTCTCAACAATGCACACAATGGGGAATTCTAATATCTCTATGGTGAGTGCACCCCAAGCTAAGAGACTAATCAACTCGACCAACTAGTGTGTACTTCTTTTCCTGAGATATAACTAGAGATACACCTATTCCATGGGCGTGAAAGGATCCTTTGAAGGATGTATGAAAGAGCATAAGTGTCATTTGGATTAACATTCCCAGGAATAGATAGAGAAGTGTTCCAATATCCAAAAGAAATGCCATCCAAGAGGTAAGGGAAGTGGAGCATGTGATACACTTACTTATAAACTCTTTATTGATTGAATATTAGAGTTCACAAGAAGTGAAGAAGTAGTTGCGGGAATTATTGAAGCAAGGACTCCCAAGGCCAAGTACCTCAACATGCATTTCCTTGATCATTTTGGTGCCAAAGAAGGATTAAACTCAAAGAACTTGCATTTGCTGCATAGTTCTAAACAAGATCGTTGTCAAGAATTGATAACATTCACCACATATAATTGAGTAATGCACCAACTAATTTGATGTGCCTCATGAATGATGTGTTCTATGCATTCCAAATTCATTTTCCATAGTTTATTTGAATGAAGTTTTGATATTTATCTCTAGTTGGGAGGAGAACATGTTACATATGAAGCAAGTGTTAGAGACATATTTAAGGAAACATCAATCTAACGTTAACATAAAGAGGTATGAGTTTGCTAAGTATTCATTGGTGTACTTAGGGCATTTAATTGGTGGAGGTGAGTTGAAGAATGATCCTAGAAAGATAAATTCCATCCTCAATGGGGAACTCATACTAATGCCACTTAGGTTAGGAGTTTTCTAGGAGTTTCCCAATATTTAAGAAAGTTCACACAATCATATTCAACTATGGCAACACTAGTTCACTCTATAACAACTAGTTTTGAGAATTTGAGAGTTTCTAATAGGGTAATAATTGATAAACATCCTTTAAATAACTAAAAAAAAATATTAGTCAATCCCAAGTCCTACCACTACCTAACTTTCATAAGTATTTTGAAATAGAAATTGATGCTAATGGGTATGTCAATTATATGGGAATGGTACTGATGTAAGGGGGGGACCTATCTACAATCATAGAGATATTCCATGGAGCAGTGTTGAACAATTGTACATATTACAAGGAGATGTATGCCTTACTATCTATTTGGTAATGATACCATCATCCATACTAACCACTACCCTCCACAATACTTGAAGGCTCAAAGTAAGATCCAAAAGGTAATAAAGGGATATAATTTCTGCAACAATTTTATCTAATTATTAAATATAATAAGGGAGCAACCAACAAGTTGGTCAAATTCTATTTATGGCACCAGTACCAAAAAAATTGGGAGCCATTAGTCACATGGTACCATTTTTCCATGAAGCCTGTAAAGAGTAGTATGTAGAAGATGAGGACTTCAAAGGGTTGTATCAATAGCTAAAAGTAAAAACTAATGACATACATTTGTTACCATCTCCAATAAGCACAAATGTGCATTAACCTTAACGAGCTTCTCTTTGTTTCGAGAATATCTTAATATTCTCTACTCAATAGGGACAACCACATGAAGGTGGAAGCTCATCTGCCACCCCCCCCGCACATCACTTAGAAATATTCAATGCATCTGTTCAATGCAATTCATCATAATCTTCTCCATCCAAGTCTGCATCTATATTGTAATGCCCCATATTTTGACTAGGCCTATTTACAAGTTAGACACCTTTCACTTTAATTGCTTATTATTTGTTTGACTCAGCTAGACAGAGTGAACTATATTTTCGGCATGATAGACATGATGATATGTTGCTACTATGTTAATGATGTTACTATATGCATGTAGTTATTAAAGTTATGATTATCATGAGATTCTTTTATTTCATAATGACAGTGTATGTTTGATAATCGTCCTGGAGGAAATGTGATATATATGATGTGGTAATTATGTTGTGATCGATTTGATGATTTTATGTGATGAAATAAATGATGCTGACAATATGGATCATACAATGATAGAATGGGAAATATATGTTTTAGCGTTTTCATTGATGAAATGTGAAATATATGGTGTTGTACGTGGATGCCATCCTATGATGAAATTGATAGAACTATTATATTCCGTGCATACCTGAGATGTGATAAAATTGTGACGTGAAATAAAATGATGTTGATTATATGGATCAATTGGTGATCGAATGGAAATGCTTGTTATAAAATGTGTGTTCTGCGGAATACTAACCTACAGGACACGAGGGCTATGGGATAGCCGGACACTTGATCTGATATATGGATAAGAGCTTATCCATGCAGGGAACCTTAGAAACCGAAACTGATGATACGATGACATGGACCAATAATCCCGATAGCAGCAGAGTATGATCTGATAAGGGCGTAGGCCCAGTATGTTGAGAGGGATGGATGTGTTTCCCACCCTATGTTCCTATGATACCCGAGGTCGTGGGAGGGCCGTGCTAAGACATGCTCCCCATGTAGTTGTGATGACGATGGTCGGATGCCTGCTAGGGAGGGGAGGATAGGTCCGCTGTACAGCCGAAGCTATCGCTCTCAAGTTCTATGTGGTCAGGTCGATGAGTCCGACATCCACTTTTGTACTAGCAGAGGAGGGACAGGGAGGATGTGGCAGTAGGTTAGGATGGGAGGATATGATAGTACTGTTGAGGGTTGGGTATTCCTTGACCCGGAGTTAGTGGTAGTAGGTAGCTTTCCTTATACTTGATTGATTGAACAAATGTAATCATAAGAGTAATGAAATGAAAGTCTTGAAGGTTAACTGATAATCGATGATGTTTTAGTAATATTATGATGGATGCATACTTGTTTAGTTGCATAAAGTATTATTAGTGTTAGATAGCTGTTATGCATAGGAATATGACGTATGTTTATAGTACATGTCCGTCTTGTGCATACGTTGGCCACGCATGCACATTATGCACATGCGCAATAATATTGGTTTACAATCTACTTATCAAGATTTAACAATGTTATAAGTTATCATGGATAAGTCAATTAAGTATTTAGTGGATGACTTAATTAGTAAAAGATTATCAAGTTCTAATGTGTAAAATAAGTTAATTAGTCTTTGTGTGTAAATATGGTAATGAACGATTAAAGTAAGTGTCATTTATTTGCAAGTACCCTCAAGTGAATGTGTCTTCAATATGAAGTATGGTAGTTAAATAATTAATACTAGAAGAGTGCGCTATACAATTGTTGATTATGATTAAGTAAATCATTAATTATATTTCATTGTTTATACACAGAGGTACTATGTTGACACTTATCCATTAACCAAATAAATATTTTAAATTACTATTCACAATTAATTTAATTACTATTAATATTAGTTATTATTGTTATTAATATTGTTATTTAATTAATAATAATAATGATAATAATCTTTATATAAAGCATAGTGGATTGAATAAATTACTAAATAGATTATTCATTTAAATTAATGGACATAATCATTCCAAAATAAATTAAAAAGGATTTGTTTAAATAAATTATTGAATGATCCCACTGCTCGAGAGAAACTTCGATGATTAAAAATAATATATGTAATCATCATTTTACCTTGAAAAGGGTGTTGCATTAATGATTGTACCTCCAAGACGACGACAGTTAGGGCGATGGAGTGATAAGGAAGTTTGACTTTATGAAGGAGGTGGATTCCTATAAAGGGGAGATTTAACAAATAGTAAGGGGGTTATTGTGGGAGAACTGTGAGGATTTTAAAAAAAAAAAAGGAGGAATGCCGAGGAGGGGGTTAACTCGATGCCGAGGAGGGGGTTAACTCGAAGCTTTGAGGAGGTGGGAAACTCAAAAAGAAAAGACTGAGGAGGGGGTTAACTCAGCAAAATATGACCATGGAAAGGTTCGATGGAAAGTTGCTGTCGGGATTATCGGTATGTGGGCTCGGGGGCTAGGAAATCCGTTGATTTCCTAGGGTCAACACGATAATAGATGATCGGTAGGGTGGACACATCATTTTGGGTTGCTAAGGTACCATACAAAATTCACCACGTAAGTCTTCTGATCTTACTGCAAATCTACGGACCCAGGTATTTTACTTAGCTAGCTTAAATGAATTGTATTTCCCTTTTATTTTCAGATTATGCATGAAATAAGAACAGGGTTAGAATGAAAATCCTTAAGCTTATGTTTATTTAATTTGCACAGACTTATGAACTTTTAGAAACCTGAAACATAGACGGTTGATTCTCTTCTTTTAGAAAGCAAACGAAGTAAAAATTTGGTATTTACACATAAATGGATAAATAGAGACCCAGTGCCTAGATAGGGCACTACATTTGGTATCAGAGCCTTGGCTCAAACCCTAAGACCTTAGGGCCTAACTATACCTCGAATTATAGTGAAATTTACTAGAAAATAACAAACAACAGGATGTCTGCAATAAAAGCGTAGATAACTTGAAGAGCCCTTTTCCTATTTATTTACACAGCCTAACAGAAATAGAACTTGAACGATAAATATATATATACATATTTTGAATAGAAAATTTTTGAATTATGTGTAAATCTAGCATCCTCCACCGAGAAAATTGAACATAAAGTTTGGAGAAAAGCTAGGAGGCTGCCTGTAAAGTAAACGAACACCCATACTCCAAATCTATGGCGGATGGGCGTACTCTTACTGCAATATAACAGAAAACTAGGTTAATAAATGTATACATATGTGGAAAAAAAAATGGCTTGAATAGGTGTGATTAGTTTAAAATTCCAATGCACTTGAAATATAAAATACCAGCTCAAATTGCTAAGACGGGGAGAAGAGAATCGTAATTACTAATTACATGCGCAACAGAATTATTGGGGGTATTTAATGACAAGGTGTAGATACGTTTTATTTTGATGAATTTAAATTAAGTATGTCGGTTGTCGCATAAAAGACAACTCACGGGAATTATGAATTTAGGGTTTAAGAATTATGGTGTATAAATGTAAAAATAAAATTTAAATAGTTATAAGATATTAAAATATTGGGTTTTCTTACCACGAGTTACCAATATATATAAAATAAAATAAAGCCTCATTTTCTCCCATAAATAGGGTATACTTTTGATCGCACGTGAGGCGGTTTCGCATTCCCCCTCGAATGGTTTGCCATACCGGGTTTTAATATGCTGATGTATCAAAATTTGACACGCGTGATGGCGGTTTTCTTACCGCAACCACCAACCCTCCTTATCTTGCGTGCATGTTTCCAATGCGGAATAGATAGAGAGCTGTCGATCTTTCTCTAAGGCTCTTGCAACTCTCCAAACAATACGGATTTTACCGTCGTCGTCTAGTTACTTGTGCACTCCATTGACTTGTGACTCTGCGAGGGCTCGTGTTTCCTTCCATTTTTTTTTATACTTATTGCGTCAACTCTGGCTGTGGTGTCTTAGAAACCATTTGTCCTGTAATACTTGCTGCTAAGTCTAATCGCAACGAACCTTATGCAATTGGTGGGAAAGCCCATAATTCCCTGTCCAGAAATATCTGCAAAGAATTTTGCTCGATCAGAAAATCTTCAATCTCAGCGGCACGTTTACAATAGATGGTTAGCGGAGTCTTGATTTCTACTCCTCCTAATGGAAAATCGTATATATCATATGAAACTAAGGAAGAAAGGGCCCCTTTCTGCGTGATGATATTATGGCTTCGTGTGATCTGCATTCTATACTTGAAACAAAGGAAGCAGAAAAGCCAGCAGAACCCGAACCTATTGCTGTAGAGCCTCCACCCGAGCCTTCCAATAATAAACTTGAAGAAAAAAAAATGCGTTAAGCCCTAGTGGTTGAGAAGGTAGTTCCCCATTTATTGACTTGCATTGTTGAATAGTTTAACAAAAACTGAACTACGCCATATAGTGGATACCTCTGATAAAAGGGATAAGCCAACATTCACACAAACACAGAGATAAACGCTGTCAAGAAATTAAAGGTAATGATAGTTTGAAAAGACAACACAGAGATAATTGGAACACGGTATTGAAATAGCAGCAGTATTACCTACCAGAGTAAAATCGCGACCAGGATGCAATAGTTAAACCATAAATTCAGTCAAATGGCAAATATAGATTGTGTCACTAATCTGAAAGGTTAAAAAGCAAAAAAAAATTTCTTTCTGAGATGGCTCAGCGTCGGTATTCGTATAAATCCTAAAAAAAAAAAATCGAAGATTTCGTGATCTGGAATAAATTATAATATACAAATTCAAGGAGGTCTAAGCCATCACTCACAAGGTTATATTTAAATCTGAGTACTAATGTGGATCACGCAGAGACCCATATGTAGGCAGAAAATAATACTTAATCGTACACAAAAAAAAACTGGCATTATCTTAAATAACAACGACCTAGATAAATGTGGAATGTAATAAAATGCTTACCTGTACTGTACCCCAATTCCATAAGATTGCATCGTTGATAGCATTTACATATCCATAAGGCAGGGAAGAGCGATCAAATCTCCTCTCATATGGCAGCATAGAGCAGATAGTGCTGCTGCCATTGTTTGAATGAATATATAGGTTTCTATCTTCAAATGAAACGATAAACCAAAACGCTCCAAATCACATACACACTGATCCATCCAGAAAGCGCGAAACGAAAGAAAACCATAAGCAGTAATATAAACCATGAAAATGAAAAGACCCACAACCAAAATATACGTGGCCGTGGAAAGAGGAGAGAAAATTGTGATTGCCCGCCTGCCATCGCTGGTTCTCTCGAGACCCAATTCAATTTTAAGTGTATATAAAAAAAAAAAAGAGCAAACCGCATAAGCAACAGCTAGGCAAGAAACTTGGAGACGAGGTCGTCCAGTATGGCCACGGCGTTGAAGACGAGGCCCGTCCACCATTCGGTCCCATTACCTGAACGAACAGTAATGCTATCTCTATCCTTGTTTTCCAAAACAGAAGTGGATATCCCTGTTTCATTAAGAAGAATCTGAAGCCGCGCCAGGTTTTCACCTTTTTCTATTTCTGCACAAGTTGTTTTCCATTACGGCCTTGGCTCCACTCCCCTATGACAACCGTCCGAAATTGCACACCTTTCGAAGGATTTCTCCAAGTCTGTTAAAATCCCAACGTTCTATTGCCGGTGGCTTCATCACGGAACCCTAAACTTTGAGTCGCAGACAAGCCAACCCGGCGCAGATGGCTATCACGGGCTTCCAAGCAAACGTTGCAACCACCTGCAAGGTTATTAGGTGGGTGCTTAGTCCTGTTCGCATTATTGACTACTGCACTATGCTTGGTCCTTCTCGCATTATGTCCTATGAGTAATAAACTGGGTGCCGAAAAGAGAACTACCTCGCCCTTTATAACATCCCCGAAGGGTGGTTCCGCACGGGCCATCGGTGCTTTCCCATACCACTTAATGGGCATGCGGACGAGCTTGGAGCAGGACACGTGGGAGGGTGGTATTCTTACCGCGACCGCCTCTCCCATTAACTCCCGAGCATGTCGATGGTGCGGGGTCACCATGAGCCGTCGATTTCTGTCCTCCATCATCCACGTGCCAAGCCAAAAAAAAAAAGGGGGGGGGGCCATGCACCCTCTATCATCCTAGCACCTCCCATTCCTTTATTATCTATCGGGCCCAGCCCATGCACTCAGTACTAAGAGCATTCCCTATAACAAGCCTCCAAATTCATGGGAACGACCGAACAACTAAAATCCGAGCAATTACCATCCATTGTTTTAGTTCTACAAACCCCACCTCACAGGCTAATATCCATACGAACATCACTCCTTTGCATAGAAATTTCTCCACAGCAATGCACCCAAATGCAAAAGTCGGTCCAACAGACTCACCTTCCTTTAACCAGCCACCTGCCAAGCCTAAGAGGAGCTCACGCAAGCCATACTCGCACCCTTCATCGCATGACTTAGACCTTTACAATGAAACCCTAGCTCGACTATTCACGTAGCGCTTACATTTAAATTTAATATATATAGAAAAATTTTGGAAAAAAAAATATGTATATATATGGGTTGAAGTGGCTCGGCGAAGTCATATTTAAATTTTAAATTACAATTTACATTTAAATTATATAATTTATTTATAAATTTTATTTAAATTAATTTATAATTACATTTATAAGTCATATTTATATAAAAATTAAATTATAAATTGTATGTGAAAGAGGAAGTCTAAATATTTAAAATTAATATATATATATATGTGTGAAGTAAGGGCAAAGTGTTCACATTTTTTTTATTATTCACTAAAAATAACAATATTTATCCCGATAATGATTTATGTGGTCTCACAACCACTAAGCTTGCTTTTGAATAATAAATTGTTTTCTCCACCATATGGTTATTTCCCTTTATCGTCAATCTTTATTGGAGGAATAATTAACTTTGAAGATTGTATTCATTATGATAGTATAATCCTGATATATGAATAATTTTTATACAAAATAAAAATATTTATAAATTTAAGTGGATGGGTTCGAGTTTAAAAGTTAATTTAAATGATTATGAATTAAATGTAAGATTTCTTTTTGAAATTGTGAGGATTATGGAGGATTAAGATTCTATAATAAAAACTGTAACTCTCAAGGTAACTATTAATAAACTCTTCGATCATGACAATTAAACAACAACCATAATATGAATCTCGAACCTAAGTTTTGGAGGATAAGTGAAATGGCAAGGCGATATGCCTTAAGATTGTAATGAATGAAGAAGTGTTCTAGTCTATTAGTCAAATATGATGGGGGAGTCCACTTATGTTTAAAAATGCGTTGAATTGTCGAATAAATATACGTTGGTGACCAAATATTAAGGGATGATGGCTACCACTATTAGCGGCTAGGATAATTGTGTTTCTTCCCATTATTTACAGGATCTACCGGTTATACATATATATCTATATTAAGGGTGGATCGTCGATAGAAACAAGAGATGCATTAGCTAAACCTAATAGGGTAGTAAATGGAGTAAGGACATGGTAGGAAGGTAATAAAGTGGGAGACAATTGAAAGTCAATAACACTTGACCAATAGTCTAAATAACCATTATAAATCAAGTACTTGGAATTTGTAATAAGACTATGTTTTAAGGGAAATAGTGCATTTCCAATTATGAGAAATGATGAAATTGTTTATTGAGGATAATGGGTATCCTTACAAAACTGGCAAGACCGGGAGTAAAATTATATGCGTATTCCCTGTCGAGCGATAATATGTAGTTGTATGAGGCACCTAGATAGAGGTGGTAGGTCAATATTCAAGGTATGTGTGAATGGATCCCCCTGTTGGAAATTAATTAGTATTAAGATAAAAAAGACCTTTGTCGAGACTTCAACTTATAGCCGAAGAGGCGAAACAAACACTTAATCTGAAAACAAGGCACCGCTAAAATGAGCATGGCAAGCTGAATGCTAAGACGCTAATTTCACTACATGACAAGATCATTAATGAAAACGACCATAGATTTCAACACGTTGATCCTAAATTACTATTCCTTGCACATAAGCATAAATATAGACATTTTGAGGAGCACTGCATTAGGTTTTCCTCGTGAGGTAAAATGACAGGGTAGAAACGAATCCCTTTATTTTCTTATATTTCTTCTCTAAGTACTACTAAGAATGGAAATTTTTATATATAGACTAAGAAGGGAAAAGTTGTGTTTTAATCTATTGATGAAATTCCTAGATTGCATTAGTTGCAATACTATGTAACCTCATCTAGTTCTATTGAATAGGTTTACATGTTGGGTAATTAACGTGTTTTAGGGATATGTGAATGTGTGATTTGTTAGGACAACCACATATACACTTTGCTTGTGTTTAACAGGAAAACTTGGTTAAATAAACATGGAGTGGTGTTTGAGCTGCTACTTCCCCACAACAAATTACACAACATTAATATGTGTGCATAGATAACTTAGTACAAGGTACAGATTAAAGTGAAAACTCGTGAACCTCTCATAATTATATTCACGAATGAAATTTCCATTAAGAAATAAAGATGAATGTTATATTGAGTAGTGCAAAATACATTACATATTATTCAGATAAGATAATGGAAGGAAATAAATTTGTTGGATACTGGGATAGGTATCCTTTTTAATCACATTAGGGAAAACACCATGTATTTAAACCAGAGGATTGCATATAAAGTTTATTAAAAGACTAGTTTATTAATGGGGAACATGGCTTAGACTAATTAAGTTAAATATTGGTATAATGGTGCGAAAGGTTTTGAGAAAATTTTGGATTAATCATACCTAACATAGTGATGATCTTGTGTAATAATAAAAGAGTCATAAGAATCTCAACACAGTCCTCTACTCAACCCAATTAAAGCGGTGTTATGAAGTCCTAATATGATTGAACATATTACGCAATAATGTTTTCGTTCAACTTGTAGGATTAGACTAAGGTCTTTACAAAGCACATAAAGGTTGCTTGTGTGAGTAGGAAGAGTGGTGATGTGCAAATACAATGGCATACTAGGATAAATACTAGTAATCACCTTTGCGATGCTAAGGGTGGGAACAGAACTAGCTATGAGATTCTTGAGGAGTTGAAGAAGTAATGGTTTCCCAACAAATTATATTGGGTTGAGAATAAAGAATAATAAACAAGCATGATAACAATTGTATTTTGATAAGAAACAGCCACAAAAACCTTGTAAACAATAATAGTTCTCCTAGTTTAAAGATGTTACGATACTTTTGTTAATGTTTAATACCGATAAGGAAATAATAATGTATGACCTTAGGGTTTAAGGGACATGAACCTCTTCCTTAAGAGAAGTATGCAAACCTTAAGAGTCCTTGGTAGTTGCATGTTGAGTGGATACAGATTAAAAGTTCTAACGACCTTCAATTTAAATCATTGATGATTTCATGCTAAGTTGAATCAATATAAGCTTTTGGCGAGGAGTAAACCTCTCTGGATGTTATAACTTGAAGGATGTTGCTAAATGGTAAGAAGTAGGATACTGAGGTGGATGGCACCTGATTATAACCTTACGGAATCTAGAGATTCAATAAAAGGATTAATCTAAATGATTCTTTAATTATTAGAATACACATCCGGGGATAAAAGAAGCAAAGCCATAGGATAATATCGACATATTCGGTCAAGTCAAAGCTAAGTAAGACAACTATGGCCAACACCTACTACTTGCAAGAATGAAGACTTTATGTGTTAAGAATTTCCCTGCAGTATTATAACCGTAACTTCGGGAGGAAGTTTCCTGAAGGGTGGGTGTATGTAATGCCCCATATTTTGACTAGGCCTGTTTACGAGTTAGACACCTTTCACTTTAATTGCTTATTATTTGTTTGACTCAACTAGACAGAGTGAACTATATTTTCGGCATGATAGACATGATGATATGTTGCTACTGTGTTAATGATGTTACTATATGCATGCAGTTATTAAAGTTATGATTATCATGAGATTCTTTTATTTCATAATGACAGTGTATGTTTGATAATCGTCATGGAGGAAATGTGATATATATGATGTGGTAATTATGTTGTGATCGATTTGATGATTTTATGTGATGAAATAAATGATGCTGACAATATGGATCAGACAATGATAGAATGGGAAATATATGTTTCAGCGTTTTCATTGATGAAATGTGAAATATATGGTGTTGTACGTGGATCCCATCCTATGATGAAATTGATAGAACTATTATATTCTGTGCATACCTGAGATGTGATAAAATTGTGACGTGAAATAAAATGATGTTGATGATATGGATCAATTGGTGATCGAATGGAAATGCTTGTTATAAAATGTGTGTTCTGCGGAATACTAACCTATAGGACACGAGGGCTATGGGATAGCCGGACACTTGATCTGATATATGGATAAGAGCTTATCCATGCAGGGAACCTTAGCAACCGAAACTGATGATACGATGACATGGACCAATAATCCCGATAGCAGCAGAGTATGATTTGATAAGGGCGTAGGCCCAGTATGTTGAGAGGGATGGATGTGTTTCCCACCCTATGTTCCTATGATACCTGAGGTCGTGGGAGGGTTGTGCTGAGACACGCTCCCCATGTAGTTGTGATGATGATGGTCGTATGCCTGCTAGGGGAGGATAGGTCCGATGTACAGCCGACGCTATCGCTCTCAAGTTCTATGTGGTCAGGTCGATGAGTCCAACATCCACTTTTGTACTAGCAGAGGAGGGATAGGGAGGATGTGGAAGTAGGCTAGGATGGGAGGATATGATAGTACTGTTGAGGGTTGGGTATTCCTTGACCTGGAGTTAGTGGTAGTAGGTAGCTTTCCTTATACCTAATTGATTGAACAAATGTAATCATAAGAGTAATGAAATGAAAGTCTTAAAGGTTAACTGATAACCGATGATGTTTTAGTAATATTATGATGGATGCATACTTGTTCAGTTGCATAAAGTATTATTAGTGTTAGATAGTTGTTATGCATAGGAATATGACGTATGTTTATAGTACATGTCCATCTTGTGCATACGCTGGCCACGCATGCACATTATGCACATGCGCAATAATATTGGTTTACAACCTACTTATCAAGATTTAACAATGTTATAAGTTATCATGGATAAGTCAATTAAGTATTTAGTGGATGACTTAATTAGTAAAAGATTATCAAGTTCTAATGTGTAAAATAAGTTAATTAGTCTTTGTGTGTAAATATGGTAATGAATGATTAAATTAAGTGTCATTTATTTGCAAGTACCCTCAAGTGAATGTGTCTTCAATATGAAGTATGGTAGTTAAATAATTAATACTAGAAGAGTGCGCTATACAATTGTTGATTATGATTAAGTAAATCATTAATTATATTTCATTGTTTATACACAGACGTACTATGTTGACACTTATCCACTAACCAAATAAATATTTTAAATTACTATTCACAATTAATTTAATTACTATTAATATTAGTTATTATTGTTATTAATATTGTTATTTAATTAATAATAATAATGATAATAATCTTTATATAAAGCATAGTGGATTGAATAAATTACTAAATAGATTATTCATTTAAATTAATGGACATAATCATTCCAAAATAAATTAAAAAGGATTTGTTTAAATAAATTATTGAATGATCCCACTGCTCGAGAGAAACTTTGATGATTAAAAATAATATATGTAATCATCATTTTACCTTGAAAAGGGTGTTGCATTAATGATTGTACTTCCAAGACCACGACAGCTAGGGCGGTGGAGTGATAAGGAAGTTTGACTTTATGAAGGAGGTGGATTCCTATAAAGAGTGATTTAACAAATAGTAAGGGGGTTATTGTGGGAGAACTGTGAGGATTTTTGTAAAAAAAAAAGGAGGAATGCCGAGGAGGGGGTTAACTCGAAGCTTTAAGGAGGTGGGAAACTCAAAAAGAAAAGACTGAGGAGGGGGTTAACTCAGCAAAATATGACCATGGAAAGGTTCGATGGAAAGTTGCTGTCGGGATTATCGGTCTGTGGGCTCGGGAGCTAGGAAATCCGTTGATTTCCTAGGGTCAGCACGATAATAGCTGATCGACAAGATGGACACATCATTTTGGGTTGCTAAGGTACCATACAAAATTCACCACGTAAGTCTTCCGATCTTACTGCGAATCTACGGACCTAGGTATTTTACTCAGCTAGCTTAAATGAATTGTATTTCCCTTTTATTTTTAGATTATGCATGAAATAAGAACAGGGTTAGAATGAAAATCCTTAAGCTTATGTTTATTTAATTTGCACAGACTTATGAACTTTTAGAAACCTGAAACATAGACTGTTGATTCTCTTCTTTTAGAAAGCAAACGAAGTAAAAATTTGGTATTTACACATAAATGGATAAATAGAGACCCAGTGCCTAGATAGGGCACTACATGTATCATCTGATTCGGATTCAACATTATAAGGATTAAAGGCCATATCATCATCGTTACCGTTGTAAGTTTCGATAAAGTGATCATCGTCAATATCATTTTCATCATGAACATTGTCTCTTACATCATCTGCTTCAACTAACGCCTCAACATCTTCCTCCGAAACATTATGATCATCAATATCTCACTCATGTTGATCCTCTACATGATCACCTTCTTCTTCAACACCCTCTTCATCTTCCTCTACAATATTATACTTTACTGGCCTTCCTTTTGGATCATGTCTAATAACAAACGACCAACCCTGTCTACCAGGAACTTCTGAGTAAAATACTTGTTCACATTGACTTGGAAGAACAGAGGGCTTTGACGTTCGTGACTCAAGCGACCTTGTATTGACCATGGTAAATCGATTAGCATGTTCAATAACAGTTCTATTGGGATCAGATCGATTCAGTTGTAGCCTGTACCATTTCACAACGAAAAGAATTATTTTGAATGATTTAAAGTCACAATCAATGATATCTTCCAAATACCCATAATATCTATTTTCTGACAATTCTGGATGTTTGTCGCTTCTAGAGGAAAAATTAGTGACCTCAAAGACTGTAGTTATCCAAGAATCACATGTTTTCTTTGTTTCATCGAACTTTTTAATGCGATATTTACGACCATTGCACCACATAGCCTTGTGGTGTTTTACCTGCAATATATTGCAAAACATGTAAATTAAATGATCAGTACATCATCAATTGATAATGAACAGCTAGTAAGTATTTTATGTTCTTAAAGTACTATGCAAGGAAAATGAAATAAATCAAGATGAACATGAATATCATAATTGAAAATATTGTGGCTTATATTTATATTAATATCATGCTAATTACCTGTTTATCTTTTAAACCATATGCTAAATCGATTTCCCTTTCTGTTAGATTGCCATCTCCATTGTGATGTGCTTCTTTAACCAATGGAGCCACACCTTCCCATGATAGTGCTTGACCAAATTGATTACGTCGTTCAATCCATACCTTCATCCAATCAAGATTGTTTGCGATGTACAAATGTAGTGCATCCCACTCGCGGCCAACTGCATGAAAAAAAATTACAAAAATCAACTCAGAAAAATAATTAACGTGATGTAACATTATAATATTAGTGATGCATATAATTAATGAATATTAAAAATGAAATAATTAAGTACGATATTATTAAAATGTATTAACATTATTAATATACACCAACATTTAATAAGTACCTTTGACCTTCCTCGATCTACCTTTCCCCAACAAGTACTCTCCTTCGAATTTCTTAGTCGAGTTTGGATCACCATTGCATCGATCTAATTTCGTCTTAATAAATGCCAACCCTGGAAGATATTCAACAATATACACCATGGCCTGAAATACCATATATCCCTCCACCATCGAACCCTCTGGACATGCTCTTTGTCTAACTAAAGCCTTCATAAATTTCAAGTGCCTCTCAACCATCCACATGGACCTTGCATGTATAGGTCAACACAATTCAATCTCCTCAACTTGGTGTATGAGGTAGTGTTCTTGTGCATTGAAAAATGCCAAAGGTAGAAATCTCTGCATTTGACACATTAAACGAGGAATTTATCTCTTCCAATACCTTATATCTTCTTCGTGGATTTCTTTAGATGACAACCATCTACATGTGATGCAAGAAAATAATGATATCATTTAACAACATAAATTAAACATTGTAGTACAAATCTACATGATTGACTAAAAAAAATGTCATAATTCATATAAGTTATACAATGGATTAAACAAATTACAAATTTAGCATGAAAAAATTATTTCTAATTACCTCATGTATTTTCCAAGATCATATATGACCTGTTTGACATTATTGTCAAAGTTGTCTGGGAGAGATACATGTAGAACATACTGTAACAATGAACATGTTTCATCAATATATTTTTCAAAATTAGGAAAAGAAGTAAACTAAAAACATGCAGTATTGTAATATAGCAATATATAATACCAGAAATATATAATTACCTTAATGAAGATATTCCAATCATGCGTTTTTACCCCGCCAAAAACACCTTTCCTTGTTAAGATATTCTTTATGTTCGAACAAAATCCCGTGGGAAATTTCATTTTTTCTATCACTTCTTTTACCGCATTGCTTTGTTGCTCAGTCAATAACCATGGAAGTGACCTTATATTGATTTGGTCTCCATCATTGTTTAAATGTTCAATGATATCTTTCATTGCATGATTGGAGTCCTGAATGTCACTGCAAATTTTGACAATTTTTTCTTTGTCACTCCTTCCATCTAATATTCGCCATAGTGTTTTAGCTACATTCTTTCCGATATGCATTGTATCAAACAAATGAACAATTAGTAAGTGCTCATAGTAGGGAAACCTACTAAATTGTTTGGGATAACTTTTCATTCCTCGTGGAATCCCATTTACACCTTCATCATGTTCATGACCATCAGTATTAATCAATATATAAGCTAAACTAGTAGAGATTAAAATGTCGTATATTACAATAAATAAAATTAAATATACAATCGGCCAAAACAAAACATTAAAAACATATCAGAGATGATCAATATGAATATATAAGATAGACAAATTGATTCGTACCTTGATGATTTCTATTATATTGCAACTTCCATATGTGAGGTGTCATTCTCTGTGGTTTTAATGCGGTCTCCTCTTTCCCATTGAAAATATTTTTTTCGGTAGTTCGATACCTATGATTCTTAGAGAGGAAGTGCCTATACTCATCAAACACTTCCTTTGACAAACTCTTTGAATGACGAGATTTCATCTTGGGACCACAAACTAGACATGCAAATTTTCCCTTTGTTTGAAGACCTACATGGATAAATTATGGTAAGCAAAATATATTTTATATAATATCATGCTAATTATTTAAAAAACATACGTATAACTGATTAGTATATCACTAAATAAAATTAAAAACTATCTTAGTGCAATACGTTACAATTACATACCACAAAAATGTGTTAGCCCTGGAGCATCGTGAATTGTCCAGGTAAGCATTGCATGGAATTGAAATCCCCTTTGCCCTATTGGTCTAGAGACATCATACATAGTGACGCCATTCCATAGCTTAACTAGTTCATCAACAAGAGGCTCGATATATACATTCATATCTTTAACTTGGTACTTACCTAAAAGAAAACAACAAATACAATACATATAAGTAAATATGCAACAAATATCACAAATTAAATACTAATCATGCATATTTAAAAAATTATTGTTCTAAAGTACAAATTATACCTAGAACAATCATTGCAAACATTATATGCTCCCTCTTTATTGACATCCATGGAGGAATGATATTGTTGATAACAAAAACAGGCCAGACCGAGTAAGTAGATCTCATCTCTGCAAATGGATTGACACCATCCGCTGCCAAAGAAAGTCTAGCATTACGAGGTTCTTCTTTAAAGTGTGACCATTTTTCCTCCATGTCTGTAAATGCAGAACCATCTGCAGGAATTCGAAGAATATCATCTCCACTTCTATTCCATGTGTGGTAATCCATAAATTGTGTTATGTTTTTGCACCTAAACAGTCGTTGCAAGCGTGGAATAATAGGAATATAACGAAGAACCTTACAAGACACGTTTTTGGTTACTTGATCTGTTCGGTATCTACTAATATGACATATAGGGCATTCTGTTGCAAATTCATACTAATTATAATATAAAATATGATCATTAGGAAATGCATCAATCGCTTGATACTCCATTCCAATATATTTCATGATGGCAGCTAAATCTCAGTATGTGCGAGGTAAAATATTTGATGGTGGTAACAAATATTCACCTATCAACCTATTACAACAAATTTAAAAAATAATGGTTAGTATAAATATTTCAAGAATATATAATTAACGACAAAAATTTCATCCTTATTACTTTTTTTGATGAACTTATAACTAGAATAGAAATATTATAGAAACATAAATATATGTAATTTATCGTGATCATGTATATGCGATCGATGAAAAATATAATCACATACCTTAACAACTGTGTGATGGATGTGCTTGAAAAACCATTCATAACCTTCAAGTTCATTATCAACAACACAGTAGAGAGAAGAGTTATGTGGGAGCCTTCAAAAAGGGGATCGTCTTCCTTCTCAAGTATAGGTAAATCATGAAGATCATCAAACTTGTCATGATTTTCATGATGTTGATCATCCACGTCCATTCTAACATTAAATGCATCATTGATTAATGTATTTGCACCATCATCCTCAAATATGTTATCATCATGATCATCGTCTAATTCCATATCATCATTAACTTGATCATCAATATTCGCAAGACCTGCATATTGTTCCTCCGGCACTAGTTGTTTCGCAATTACCACATTCTCCATGTTCGGAACTGCCCTAGGAGGCCCTTCCTTTATGATTACAATTAAAACATCAAAAAAAGAACATTAGTCATGTCGATTAAGTAACAAAAACAAATGATACAATATACAATTACAAAAACTCTCAATATAAAGACCTGATATATAATATTGAATTAGGACTTACCAATGGATGATATTCATGCCCCCCCTCAACATGTCCATGTTCCCTACAATGTCTTTTAGTTGTTGAGATCAGTAACCTTCTTGGATTAAAGCCCCTACATCGACTACAAGGACAATAACATTTTCCATCACCCCTTCTTTGCACTCCATCCCACAACCTAGCAAGCAATTGTCGATTTTGTTCTTGATCTTGATGACCTGTAACATTATTGTTACGTGGCATTTTATTACTCAAACCTAAGAACAAAGTACAAGCAAACCCACATAGCATAAAATATGCCCTAGACAGATTTTGGTTGGACTACTTCTCTTTACCTTATGCGCATGGCCTAAGAGAAGAGGAATCACAAGTGAGATTATGTAATTGGCCTACTTCTCTATTTATATCACTTAAGCATCGGATATTCGATGGCGGCTCAAATCATGGAATAAAATATTAATATAATTAAAAAGTTGACCAAAATTTTAGGGTTGACCAACGGTCAAATTTTTCTCTACTGTCGAAAATCCGACACCCCCTCTGATAACTGTAGCAAAACCAATGGTTGTTAAACGCGCCATCGCAAAACCGACAGTCGGGGCCATTTAAAAAAAAAAATACAAACTTGTGATTTTTGATAGGTAAAAATAGACAGATCAACGCGCCGTCGGATTTTCCCGTCGGTTTTTAAGTCCAAATGTATTAGTGGTATTTCATCTATGTATTTCATATATATTTATTGTACCCTTATAAGAGATGTGTTATTCCTCTATAAGGAAGTGTCATCATGTGTATTGACAAGTGTCGCAAGTGTGTGAACTTGCCGATGGGTTATTAGACCACCATGTGTGGGGTCGGCCCTGAAATATATATTATATGGTTGATGTACCTAGCTAGACAATTCGGCCCCATAAGGTCACTGGGAAAACAGACAAGTATAAATAGACATCGGGAGATATCTATTTTGATCACTCGGAAACTCACACTTTTTTCACTCAGAAAGTGGCGCACTAGTGAGGAGGAGGATCATCTACTACTAGGAGACTATCTCTGTGTATTTTGGTTGTACTTTGGTTGAGCCATTGCTCTCTCTATCTCCGAGGAAGTTGTGGGGTTTTTCACTTTAGGTTTTTCCCCATAGAAACTCTGTGTCTCTTGTCTCTCATGCTTTCGATTCTTGTGATGATTGACATGCTTGTTATGATTGATATGCATTGATATACTGTACATGTTATTCTCTCAGTAAAGATCCTAGAGTATTGTGAATTAATGCTCAAAATTTAACATATATATATATATATATATATACAAAGAGAGAAAGAGAGAGAGAGAGAGAGAGAGAGAGAGAGAGTATGTTTTGTAATTATATGTCATATAATGTCAATTCCCACTAGCTCATTTAGTTAATGTGTGGGTCTCATCAATGTTGATGTATATGTAACTTCGAAATGTATTTCATCTGTGTATTATATATATATTTATTGTACCCTTATAAGAGATGTGTTATTCCTCTATAAGGAAGTGTCGTCATGTGGATTGACAAGTGTCGCAAGTGTGTGTACTTGCCGATGGGTTATTAGACCACCATATGGGGTCGGCCCTGATTAATATATATTATAATGTGGATGTACTCAAGTAGACAAGTCGGCTCCAGTAGGTCACTGGGCAAAAAGGTGAGTATAAATAGAGATAGGAGATCTCTATTTTACTCACTCGGAAAAGTAACTATCTCTCTCTCTGAAAAGTGGCGCACTAGTGAGGAGGAGGAGGATCATCTGCTAGGAGACTATCTCAGTGTTATTTGGTTGTATTTTGGTTGAGCCATTGCTCTCTCTACCTCTGAGGAAGTTGTGGGGTTTTTCACCTTAGGGTTTTCCCCACGGAAACTCTGTGTCTCTTGTCTCTATGCTTTTGATTCTTGTGATGCTTGTGATGCTTGTCATATTATGATTGTCATGCATTGATATACTGTAGATGTTATTCTCTCAGCAAAGATCCTATAGTATTGTGATTTAATACTGAAAATTTAACATGGTATCAGAGCTTAACTGAGAAGAAGACATTTTGCAGTGACGGAAGCTTGTATTCCTTGTTTATTGGGTTTCTCTCCACAGATTTTTGAAATTCAGTATAGTAGATTGGATCTACTCATCAAGGCGCATCTATCTGTCCAATCAGAATTCAGTTCCGAGCATTTTTAGATTTGGCCCTAAAAATTAGGGTTTCCACAAAAATAGGAATTTCTGGAAACTGAAGGCACAGCTGGAAGCTCCTTGCAAAAATCGAAGGTTAGAGCTTTGGATCGATATTTTTGGCTGGGTAGATCTCCGGGAAACTCAAACCCTAATTCAGGGCTCTCCCCAGTGAACTCGGGAGGACAAAAAGGAAATTTTGAAGGGCAAGACTTTGCTGATCTCAAATTCTGAATGTACTAGGCTGATCAGCTCTCCAAGGCGCATCTTTCTATCCTTTCAGAATTTTGAAATTCACATTTTGAATTTTTAGGGTTTCTCTGACAAACCCTAATCCGGGACGAGATCCAGTTTTCAGCACTTCAAGTGGTAAGTCCTAAACCTTTTCTATTTCCATTTGAAGTACTCTTAAAGATGGCTCTCCACACTAAGCTTAAGGATAAGCTTGAAGGGGATGACAACTTCCGAGCCTGGAAGTATAGGATTGGGTTAATCCTGGAAGGGAATGAGTTGGACTCATATGTGAAAGAAGACATCCCTATCCCAGAGGATGAAGAAGCCAAGGAATTGCACAAGAAGAACTTGGTCAAGGCAAAGAGAATCATTGCTGATTCTATCAAAGACCATCTCATACCTCATGTGTCTTCTCTTAAGACACCCAAAGAGATGTTTGAATCCTTGACCAAGCTATTTGAAGGAAAGAACATAAATCGGAAGATGACCCTGCGGAACCAATTGAAAGCAGTGAAGTTTCAGAATGGAGAAACCATTCAATCTTACTTTTCAAGGGTCTCCCAGATCAAGGAACAATTAGAAGCAGTAGATGAAATGGTGGAGAATGGTGAAGTGGTGATGACCACTCTAAATGGCCTACCCAGGTCATGGGATTCCTTTATTCAAGGAATTTGTGCAAGGAAGAAATTGATCTCCTTCAACAGATTGAGGGAAGAATGCTCTCAAGAAGAAGCTAGACTCATAGCTCGTGAGGAAAATATGGGAGGAGAAGATCAAGCTCTTGCAGCTCACACCAAGAGAAGAAAAACCAAGAAGGATCACTCTCACCATAAAAGATTCCATCAAAAGAGTAAGAAGGACCTAAGATGCTTCACATGCAATGAGAAGGGTCACTTTGCTTCAGATTGTCCCAAGAACAAAAGGGATAATAACAACAACTCCAGTAAGAAGAAGAAGGGCAGCAAAAGAAGGTTTCATGCTCATGCTGCCGAAGATGATGAACCTCCAAAGAAAAAGGCTAGGGCAGAAAGTAGTAGTGATGATGACTCATCAAGTGAAGAAGAATATGTTCTAATTTCTGCTCTTACAGGTACCATCTCCCATGGATGTAATGATTGGTTGATTGATAGTGGGGCTTCCAAACACATGACTGGGTTTGAAGAATCCTTTGTGAACCTATCTAAACATGAATCACCCCATAAGGTGAAACTTGGGGATGATTATCAATACCGAATCAAAGCAAGTGGTGAAGCCTCCTACAACCTAGATTCTGGAAAATCATTGAAGATGAAAGAAGTACTTTATGTACCTGGGCTCAAGAGGAACTTACTCTCCATATCTGCATTTGATGCAAAAGGTATGAGGGTTGCATTTGTGGATGGCCAAGTCCTAATGTGGCCAAAGGGAATGACCATAGATGATGCAGTAGTGATTGGAGAGCAAGAGGGAGGCTTGTATAAATTGAAGGGACAACCTGAACATGCCATGGTACATGAATCCATGGATCCAAGTGAAATTTGGCATAGAAGACTTGGTCATATGCACTATAGGGCACTTCCAATTGCAAGCAAGGCAGTAGAGGGTCTTCCTGAAATCAAGACCAAACATGAAGGTGTTTGCAAAGGATGTGCAAAAGGTAAGAACATTAAGAAGGCTTTCCCAAGCAGTGAAAGCAAGGCAAAAGACATCCTGGAAATCATCCACTCAGATGTATGTGGCCCTATGTCATCCAGCTCCCTGAGTGGGTATGTTTACTATGTATCATTTATCGATGACTTCTCCAGGAAGACTTGGGTATACTTCTTGAAGGGAAAAGATAAGGTGCATGATAAATTCAAGGAATTCAAAACCTTGATGGAGAATCAAACTGTCAAGAAAATCAAGACATTCAGATCTGACAATGGTGAAGAATTCACCTCAAATGACTTCAAGAAGCTTTGCAGTGATTCAGGGATTAAGAGGGAGTTGACTGCTCCTTATAATCCTCAACAGAATGGAGTTGCAGAAAGGAAGAACAGAACAGTCATGGAAGCAGCAAGGGCAATGCTGCATGACCAGGATCTACCTATGCATCTATGGGCAGAAGCAGTTAGAACAGTTGTATATGTGCAGAACAGAACTCCCCACAAGATATTGGACAACAAGACACCAGAAGAGGTCTTTCCTGGGTTCAAGAATATTGATGTCAGCAAAGATGAATATAAGGACAGGTAATCCAGGAAGCAAAGATCAAAAGGGAGCACACTCCAGCAGCTCCTGCAAGGATGCAGATCTTTAGAGGGAGTTGACCATCTTCCTACATTCCACAACAGAGAGGTGTAGAAGAAGCTACTTCAGCAGCTCCTACCAGGAAGCAAAGATTCAGAGGGAGTCCACCCAAACAAACAAACAAAGATAAGTATTTCAATTATCATTTCTTGCCTATTTTGTTTGTTTAATAATATTATGCTTATGTTCCTAGACTTAGGAGATGTATTGTGCATATTTGAATGATTGCATTAATGAACAGTATACTACTAATATGCATGTGATGGGTAAGTGGCTTATGGCACTGTACAACATTCCAGTGCTACTTATCTAGAATGAAACCTCTTTGCTGACATGTTGGGAGTAGTGCAAACTCTTAACAATGTTCTGGTAGAGACTGGAAGGCATCTAGAAATTTGTGGAACATGGATAAATGTTGTATTGAAGCATTGGCTAAGATAACTGCATGACTGCATGACATATTTCTTTATGTGTAAAGAATTTGTTCTGAAAATTATGAGATGTTTCTAATCATGCAATTTAACTTGTTTTGTAGGAAAGACCGTATATCTTCACCTACAAAAGGACTACAACATTTGTTCCAGCAAGAAAGATATCTATTGAAGATATTGAAGTTCCCAGGATCTGGGATGAAGAAAGGGAATGCCATGATCCGTAGATCATGAAGAAGATGTTTGGGATGCAGTACCAAGACCTGACAGGGAGTCATATGTATGCAGATTGAAGAAAGCCTTGTATGGCTTGAAGCAAGCTCCCAGAACCTGGTATGGTAGGATGGACAGTTTCCTATCTAGCTTGGAATTTACCAAGAGTAAAGCAGATTCCAATCTTTACTACAAGGTTGAGGAAGGGAATCCAGTGATTCTACTCCTGTATGTGGATGACCTATTTGTGACAGGAGATGACAGAATGATTGCAGATACTAAGAGGAAGCTTGCAGCTGAATTCGACATGAAAGATTTGGGAATGATGCACTATTTCCTAGGTATGGAGGTGTGGTAGAATGCAGGTGGAATCTTCCTTGGTCAAGGAAAGTACACAGTAGATATCCTGAAGAGATTCGGGATGATGGATTGCAAGGCCATGGCTACACCGATGGCATCGAATCTGAAGCTTCTATGTGATGCTTCATCTGAGCCTGTTGATGTCTCTATGTATCGTCAGATGATTGGGTCCTTGATGTACCTGACGAACACGAGACCAGACATTTGCTTTGCTGTGAACACACTGAGCCAGTTCCTGACGGATCCAAGAAGTGTTCACCTGGTTGCTGTAAAGCATGTTCTGAGGTACCTGAAGGGTACAGTGGATTATGGGCTCAGGTATGAGGCGAATCAAAAGTTTAACCTGTAGGGTTATGTTGATTCAGATTGGGCTGGCAGTGCTGCAGATAGGAAGAGCACATCTGGGTGTTGCTTCAGTATGGGATCAGGTGTGATCTCTTGGTTTAGCAGGAAGCAGTCCTGCGTAGCACTAAGTACAGCTGAGGCAGAGTATGTTGCAGCCTGTTCAGCTAGTTGTGAGGCAGTATGGCTACGGAAGCTACTGTCTGAGTTATTTGATCTCCCGTTGGAGGCTACTGGTATCTTCTGTGATAACCAGAGTTGTGTGAAGCTGTCCGAGAACCCAGTGTTTCATGACAGGTCGAAACACATAGAGATCAAATATCACTATATCAGGGATATGGTGCAGAGAGGAGCTGTGAAGCTCCTGTATGTTGCGACGGACGAGCAGATTGCAGATGTGCTGACGAAGCCACTAGCCAGGGTGAAGTTCGAGTACTTCAGAGAGAGGCTTGGCGTTCTTCAGATCGAGGACACTTCGAGGAAGAAGTGATGGACACATTTGCTGAAGCCATTCCAAGCATGTTGGAAGGAGGATCCTTCACATGGCTGTGGATGTAAGCGCTGGATGATGAGCATCAGGATGATGTTCTGGTTTCTGCTTGGATATGATCAGTTGGATCATTGTTATGTATGTATGTAAGCATCATGTGGATGCTGGATATGATCAGTTGGATCATTGTTATGTATGTATGTACGCATCATGTGGATGCTGGATATGATCAGTTGAATCATTGTTATGTATGTATGTACGCATCATGTGGATGCTGGATATGATCAGTTGGATCATTTTATGTATGTATGCATCATGTTGGATGCTTGGACCATGTATCTGTATATGTATCAGGTGGATACATTGTATGATCAGGTGGATCATGTATGGTGATATGTATCATGTATTTGTATTTGTATCAGGTGGATACATTGTATGATCAGGAGGATCATGTATGATGATATGTATCAGGTAGATACTTGGTATGCATCAGGTAGATGCATTGATGATCAGATGGATCATGTATGAGGACATGCAGCAGGATGTTGCAGTGATGATCAGGATGATCATGGATGACGAGCTTCAGGATGTTTCTCCAGATGACATGCAGCAGGATGTTGCAGTGATGATCAGGATGATCATGGATGACGAGCTTCAGGATGTTGCTCCAGATGACATGCAGCAGGACGTTGCAGTGATGATGATCAGGATGATCATGGATACATCAGGATGATGTATGGTGAGTATCAGGTTGATACTCTATGGCCGTGGATCAGGTTGTGTAGATGAGCATGTAATCCGGTGCCCTGGGAGATTTGCAGATGGTCTTTCGAGGTTTTGCCTATGGCATGTAATATCGGTGCCCTGGGACATCTGGCAAATGCTCTTTCGAGGTTTTGCTCTGGGAGGACATGTAATTCGGTGCCCTGGGAGATCTGCAGATAGTCTTTCGAGGTTTTTCCTATGGCATGTAATAGCGCCCTGGGATATCTGGAAGATGCTCTTGCGAGGTTTTGTCCTATGGCATGTAATAGCGCCCTGGGAGATCCGATAGGTTGGGCTGTGTGCCCGTAATCAGTCCTGGGATGCTCTTGCGAGGTTTTGCCATGACCACATGTAATAGCGCCCTGGGAGATTTCAGGTCGGAGTTGTGTACCCGTAACATCCTGAGATGCTCTTGCGAGGTTTTGTGGTGGACCACATGTAATAGCACCCTGGGAGATCTCAGGTCGGAGTTGTGTACCCGTAACATCCTGAGATGCTCTTGCGAGGTTTTGTGGTGGGGTCACATGTAATGGCGCCCTGGGAGATCCTACAGGTCGGAGTTGTGTACCCGTAACATCCTGGGATGCTCTTTCGAGGTTTTGTGATGCACGTAATAAGTCCTGAGGATTCCACAGTATGGCCAGTGATGACGAAGACCTGCAGGTGGTGGGCCTACATCCAGTATGAAAAAGGACTGGCTCTGTAGAACTTCCTATGACGAGTAGAGACAGAGATTGGTTGAGATAGTAGCAGCAGTGACGATGATGATGACGATGCATCGATGATGATGATCCAGAGAAGAAGACTTGTCTAGCAGATCTGTGTCGAGAAATACCTTCCTAGTTAAGAGGGAGTGTTGATGTATATGTAACTTCGGAATGTATTTCATCTGTGTATTATATATATATTTATTGTACCCTTATAAGAGATGTGTTATTCCTCTATAAGGAAGTGTCGTCATGTGGATTGACAAGTGTCGCAAGTGTGTGTACTTGCCGATGGGTTATTAGACCACCATATGGGGTCGGCCCTGATTAATATATATTATAATGTGGATGTACTCAAGTAGACAAGTCGGCTCCAGTAGGTCACTGGGAAAAAAGGTGAGTATAAATAGAGATAGGAGATCTCTATTTTACTCACTCGGAAAAGTAACTATCTCTCTCTCTGAAAAGTGGCGCACTAGTGAGGAGGAGGAGGATCATCTGCTAGGAGACTATCTCAGTGTTATTTGGTTGTATTTTGGTTGAGCCATTGCTCTCTCTATCTCTGAGGAAGTTGTGGGGTTTTTCACCTTAGGGTTTTCCCCACGGAAACTCTGTGTCTCTTGTCTCTATGCTTTTGATTCTTGTGATGCTTGTGATGCTTGTCATATTATGATTGTCATGCATTGATATACTGTAGATGTTATTCTCTCAGCAAAGATCCTATAGTATTGTGATTTAATACTGAAAATTTAACAATCAATAGGACAAACCGATTTCAATTCCTTTTAGGGGTGAATTGGTTGGGAGGAGGCACCCAAAATCCAACTTCTTGAGGGTTGGTGTGGCCCAGTTTGAATGCGATCCCTAGGTAGTTTGACGGCTTAGATGCCCCTTGGTCATGGTTTATCAGACTAGAGTTCACTCCCGCAAGTAAGGGAAATTCTAGCAAATAAAAAAAATATGGTATGTAATATAGCATGTTTTGTGGATTTTTGGATAGCTAAGTGCTCCAAGCAAGTGTACCTTGTCACTGCTATCTACCTCTATGGATGTCTAGACGTGGTTCAATACAGTAGAGTTTTTCTATCTAGGTGGATTGTCAGTTCTTAATTGGTCTAGTATTGACATGTTATTAAATGTATCAATAGCCCCCTAAAGTATGTTGTATACTAACTTAGGTTGTCTAGGTGCCACTTTCTTAATCTTATGGATATAAAATGGGAAAGGATATTGGCCATAGCAATATGGTCAACATGTTCTTTTACTTAGCCACAAACTTATAGGTTATGTTAATTAGGATTCAATTGTGAACCGAGTCCAGTTTTAGTGCACATTGCAATAATGTGCAAATATATTGTTATATATATGTTGGGTTAGTATAATATATGGTATTGTTTGTGATATTAGATGGTAATATATAATATGGATGGCTTATTATATGGTATAGTGTTTTTTTATTATATTGTATATCTTTAATATGGTATTATGCAGTATTATAATATATGTTTTTTAATAATATAAAAATTTTATATTGCAAATTTTTAAATGTTATAAGTTTTTAATACATATTTTAATGATAAAACAAAATGGCTATGGGGATATTGGTCAATGTAGCATGGTGATGATTGAGTTCATGTCAATTGAGTCTATAATTCTGAGTGCACATGATAACAAAAATATTGAAATTGGTTATCTTGACTAGATAAGCATGCAGGAACCAAAACACTAAACAACCAAGATGTGTAAGTGATGGTGATCTTGACCTCCACCCCCCAAAAATTGAAAAGGGTACTCTAATAGTACTTAGAGACCCCCTTTAAAGGGGTTACGGTCTCTAAATTCATCCGCATTGTTAAAATTTAGTAAAATATTGTACAATTAATTCATTATCAAAATTGTTAGTGTCACACAACTAAAAATGACTAACATAAATGACTAATTCACACTAATCGTTGTTAGCTAGTCATATTTATATTCCTGTGACTAAATTATTGATTTATGGTAGTCATTTTTATTTTAGTCACTTGTTATCTAGTCATATTTTTTATGTTGTGACTAAATTAGTCATTTATCTTAGTCAATTTTTGTTGGCTTATTTAAAATTGCTCAATTTTAGTCGTTTATCCCTTAAAAAAACAGTGGTGACTAACGTTTTTAGTCGCCTAGTCACTTATCTCTCATTTTGTACTAGTGATGTAATACCCCTAGAAACTTAATTAAAGTTAAATACTTTGTAATATTGTTTTAATTATTGTTGAACAATTATTTTGACCAAGTATGGTAAAAGACACTTGTAAGAGGATTTGGAATAATTATTATTATTTAATAAATAAAAATAGGAGAATCCAATCTGAAGTACATGTTGAAAGAGTGTTTGCTGGCCCACAAGGAGAAATGACAAGTGTTGGACCAAAAGCCCAAGGGGTAGAAACATGTAATTAATATCTCAATTGGTGCAGGAGGCATCTTCCCTATAATTCAGGTTAGAACTCTAGATGGAGTTTCTAGAGCAGAAAGCTCATGTGAGAGACCTAAGTCCTAGGAAAAGTTAAATTTGCATTCCCATCAGACAGGAATGAGGCTTGGATGGAAGAGGGAAAAATATTATTGTTGAGTAAAAGAGTGGATTTAAGTTTTGAGACAGAAATAGTTTCAACAGTGTTTGTCCTTGTGGTTCAACAAACAAGCTCGGGGGTTTTAGATGAATTGAGCTTGGTAGTTCTGGAATACTGGTTGGGAAGAACGACGACCTTCAAATTGGATTCGGTATGTTCTAGTTGTCAGGTTCTTATTATATTTTTATTTGCATTTAGTCTTTTATTTATGTATAATGTTTCATTCTGTTGAACTGTATATTTAATATTAATGATTGAAGGTTTTATTATATGATAATGTCTAAATGTTTCCATTCTGAAATGTACTAATCTTATGTTGTTATGATTACATTATATTATCATGCTAACTATACTATTGTTTCTTTAAAGCTTCTGTTATAATTTTTTTTTATATATATATTAAACCTAGGATTTTATAGATTAGGGTTTAGGATTTATAGTCATGATAAGACATATATATGTACATTATACAAAAAATGGTTAAAATAACATGAGCATATATATGTATACAAACATAGACATTTACAGACAGAGTCAAATGGATCAACATTATTAACTATAGATTTAAAAAAAAGAAACTAAATTTTATACTGAGAAGCTCAACTGTAAAATATTCAAAATTCAGAAGTTAGATGAGTAAGGGAAAGCCTTAAGGATACCCAATAATCCATGCTAGTTAAATATTCAAATGGGAAAATGCGAAATCATTTCCCCACTACTTTAGCATAAACATTTCCATTCATGCTGAAGGAAGGCACTAACAAAACCTTCACATTAACTATCATATGGTCAAGGGTAATCTTACCTATGTTCATATCCAACATCGAAATAACAATGCACTACATGCAAAACACAAATGACAACGCACAAGAATTAGAATGGAATGTAGGGCTGAGAGTTAAGTAAATAATGGTAAGATTTTTTATGAAAATAATACTTACAGGGTTCGCAGATAAAACTGAGACTGCCAAACCCAATACACATGGGAAATATCACTCCTCACACTTGTACATCACGCAAACCTTAGTTAGATTTTATTTTTATATAAAACCAAATAACAAGGAGAAGGAAAATATTTAATCTGACCTTCGAAATGTGATGAATTTTCGTGATAGAAAAACTGAACCATATTCAAACTAGGTATCAATTTTCCATGGCTTTATAGTGAAACCAAATATGCACAAGCATTACAGACATGAAAAGTTCCTCTGTAGAGGATAGTCTGCACTTAAGATACCTCTGCTTGGTCATAGGGTATCTGCACAAGAATGGAAGTTAGGTCAATACATATACTTAAAAATCCAAATAGAATAATGAAATGAGAAACACAATTATTGTTATAAATATTACCTACAATAAACCCAACGAAGGGTTGAAACTAAACCCTTACATTCTTGATGATTGGATTATTCCAAGCTTTAACACTTAACAAAGGTCAACCATTATTTTTTCCATAACTAAGTTCTACGATGAGATCAGTCTTGCATTGAGCCAAGGGCTCCACAGTAGCACATGAAAACTCTAAGCTTGAAGCTCAATATAAACCAGAGACATGGAACGAAAATAAAAACACAGAGCCGATCTCATAAAAAAAAAACACAGAGTCATGCTCAAAGTTACAGAGTCAAATGAACATATTCAAAACGGAGGAAAAACCCTTGTAAAGCACTGAAAGCTCTCCATAGGGAGGTCGCTCGTGTTTTTAGTTACATATATCAATATAAAGGATATAAACCATCATCACATTGAAGGATGAGCAGTTCTACAACTAGGGGGTGCTCTGCACAGATCCGAGGTTCCACAGTGCAACATCATAACCCAAAGACCAAAAATAACAATCGAAAAAATCATCGGCCTTGTCTGAATAAGATGCTTTTCATTCCTAGAAAAAATATTTAGGTAAATGAAAATGTTAAGCGTGACTATTTTCTATGATCTATGATTTAAGTTAATTTCTTTCCTGTTGATCCGTCCATTGATAAATCTAGCAACATGCTTCCTGCCACTTTTTATTTCCTTCTCCAATTAAAGTATCCCCCATGAGCCCAAGATGAGTATCCCTAACCAAGCAGACTCCATATTTCCAATTATAGAGAAAGTTTATGAAAAGCCACTTTAAAGTAATAAAAAAATCCATTTTGGAACCTGCAATGGATCTCCCCTTCGTCCGACCAAATAAAAATGATATTTAGCTCGGATTAGCACAGAGGATTAAGCCTGTCCCACTAAGCATGTGCCACTCCCCAATAACTTCCTCCCATGTCGAATAGAATGTGGTAGGGCTAGGATTAAAAGTATTCTTAAAGAGGGTAAATAATGCGAGGTTCAATAATTAGGCGAGGTTCAATCAAATCATAAGGAAAGGGGAAATGGTAGGATTGAGAGGTTCATTCAAGAGGTAAAGACCGTAAAGGTAGATGATATGTGTGACATGAGGACTAATCATGGTTGCTTATTTGTTGATGATGCAGTTGCTCAAGACCAGAAACCTCACAAAGAACAAGGAATGAAAGAAGGAAAGCAATATAGGCATTCTCAAACCCATGTGGGATAGATGTGTCCCATCAATAATGGCATCACCATAGCGAGGTGTTGGCCCTATGATTTTTGGATTGGTAGGAGCAATGTTGCTGGCACCTTGAAAGTTGGTGGGTTACTTATATGGCTGCTAGCTTTCTAGCTTGGCTTTACAAGCCTTGAAAAGATCAATTACAATCCCAAGAAAAGGATCCAAAGTAAAAAATTGCCATTTATAATCTGTCCGGAAAGGCAGATATATGGTGGAAAGATATTAAAAAGGTGAAAAATAAAAAGAGCATTATTTAACATGGAACTCTTTAAAAAAACTGTTTAAAAGTAAATATTTTCCTGAACAGTATTATGAAGAGAAGGATAAAGAGTTTTATGATTTGAAACTCGTTACATTAACTATGAAGGAGTTATGTAGCAAATTTTAAAGTTTACTTCGATATGTACCCTACGTCATTGAAGAAAAACGAAAGGTACAATGTTTCCTAAGTTGTTTACCTGTAATATATAAGTAAAGGATTGAGTATGATAATCCTAAAACTTTGGAATAAGCAATGAGAAAAGAAAAAATTTGCTTTGAGAAAAATAAAAACATAAAAGATAATATACCATCCTCGAAAGGAAAGAGTTATGATCAAAAGAAAGGAGGAAATAAGTTTTTCATAAATTATGGAAATAATTATAAATTTATCAAGGGAATAATTATAGAAATAGTCCACGGAATATAATGAATAATAAGGGAAGACATGTACTTGTTAGATATATTAAAACTAGTTTAAATCAAAATGAATCATTGAAATGTTGGGAGTGTGGTGAAGCTCACTATTTTAAAAATTGTACAAAGACAAGAAAGAATATTAATAATTTACATTCCATACAAGAAGATGCTACTGTAGGATATGTCGCGAGAAGCATACCAAGGATTAGTGTAGCGTTGGAAAATAAACAAGTAGATCATCAAATGACTGTGGTCGAAATCGAAGGTATGATAAAAGAAAAACCTATTTCTATGTTGATGTAACAACCCTCATTTTCGACCTAATAATTTGTGTAAATATAAATAATTATGGTAATTATATCTATGTAAATGGCCCTGCTGAGGAGCTCAAGGCCAAGGCCCCACCAGTGGACCTTGAAAAGTATTTTGGTGATTTACTCTGAAGAGGTAAACTAACGACGGACGTAACTTAGTGATAGGCAGGTAAAGCCACTAAGGGGATAAGATGAAGGGTAGGTGGCCTTCCAAAATCTAATAATAGATGAAAGGCATCATCTTAATGCCACGGGCACTCGAGGAAGAGTAAGTTATTGGGTAAACCTTAAAATTTTTGAGTTTTGTCATAATTAGTGTCGTAAGCACTTAAGTTAAGTCTCAGTAAAGGATACCGATCACACCATTAGTTGTCGAAAGGCAGTCAAAGATTTCTAAAGACCTAACGGTCAACACTAGGATAACTATTTTATTCCAAGTAAACTATGACCCTAGCTAAGTAAAAGGAGAGGGGCATTCATTACACTAAAGAGTCAATTAGAAATGCATATATCATTAAAATGATATATATATATTTATTTAAGTGAGTGAAAATTATAACTTTGAGTTATGATAAAATGATATATATTTTATTGGAGGAAGGTTGATTTCCTCATATTTGACAAAACAAAAGAGGAGTGGGATGCATATGAATAATATGTATAATAAGGACAACAAAATTACAATATGAAAGGAAAAGAGGCTTACTTTATAGATTATGGTAAGTATTGAATTTTATTGTGGTGAAATAACTTTTAAAGTAGAAGGTTATACTTGCCTTTGATTTAACTTAAAGGAGTTAATCCTCATACTGAGTGATTACATACTTCACATGTTTGGGAGTATTAGGATGCAAATAAAACACATCCTTAATCCATAAGATAGAACTTGAATAACTATGTGGACCACTAAAGAGTAAAATACATGTGTAAGTATATTAAAAGAATGATTTAGTATAGACACATATGAGAACAAAGAGGATGGTCTTTTAGTACATATAGGTGATATAATGCGAAATAATTATAATCAAAATAATATAGATGGGGACAATCCCGAGGTTTAACCTTCTGACCTTCCAAACTTCCTTAAAGGGAAAATCTTCTTTATTAAGCTCAGAACTACCACCTAAAACTTCCATGATCTTTGATGTAGTTGTGGAAGACATCCGAACTTGTTTTAGGGAGTTTTGTTTCTGCCATGTCCCTTAACATTCGCTAAGCCTTTATGAGCTGTATGGATCTTGGATAGCACATGTTTTCTGAAGAAGAGTGTTCAACCTCGTGGAGAAACTCCTAGAGAGTTTTTAGCGAGTTATCGGTTTGGTGGAAGCTTTCGAACACTTTGATCCGCCATTTGTATCAGTATGAAAGATGTGGGACATGCAGGCAGAGAGTGGAAACTTGCAGGAGCTCACACCTTGTTATTCTTTTTATAGACGTTAATACGTTATGAAAGGGGGACGAGTAGAAGTAATGGGAGATGGGAGTTACTACCAACAAGGTGCGTTAGGAAAACTAGACAAAGGTAGATTATGGAAAGGATACAGATTGGGGATGGGAGGAGAGTCAGTGAATCAACATGACAAACTTGAGCGTTACCTGTACGAGGAGGCATAAATGAAATCGTTACAAGAAGGATTTTGGAGACATTTCCGTGTTGTGCATATTGATCAGTCTTCGGAAAAAAGGCAACGAGGTCAAAACTACAACTTACTGAAAACCATTAACTCAGATAAGAAGTCCTAAGTTTTTAATTTGATCGATTTCATGCTTTTCCCTCTTATCACCATTCAGCCTTTAGAGTTTTTCGATTATAAACTATACAAGATCTCTACATTAAACAAGTCACTGCATTATTTTTACTGTGTTAATATTGGTTTTGAAGTATAGACCTCCGTGGTAGCAAGATTGATAAGGCTAAAGATATATTTGTATCAATCACTGTCTTCGAGTAGATAGCTATGGTAGTATACCTTTAAGAAGATGTGATTGTTAGATCTTTTAGATCCTTGTAAAAACAGGTAGAATCGTAACCTAAGTCTTGGAAAAGCTCCGTTATATGACATATATATATACGGTAATGTTTGGCGACTGCTGCTCATAACGCTTGACAGAACTATGCTGTATGATATTTAATTCGCTTAGTAAGAAATCTATGCTTAGTCCGTTTTTGACGACTCACTAGAACCCTATTGATACATACATTTCGATTTAATTAATGTGCTGTCATCATCTTCTTGAATTCATTTGAGAGATGCAAATTTTTAAATTATCTTAAGCTTTTTAGTGTTTTCAAATTTTTTTATTTTTGCTTCTAGATGGAAGGCTAAGCCCTTGAATTTGGTTTTTATTTAAGCTATGCTTAAACTCGATTTGGCATTTCCCCCACATCAAGCTCGTTGTTGAGGATTTCGAACCCTTGCGTATGATATTAAGATCGATTTGTATGATGCCATTCCTTTTCTTAGTTTTTTTACTGTTGTGGCGAAACAGGATCCCTGAAGGGAATCTTTTTATGTTTTAATCCTACCACATATAGATGGGTTTTTGTCTGGGGTTAAGACGTTGTCTTATTTTTGTATTGAGATTTTCTAGCTTCCAGTATATGCACAGTGTTCTAGCTTTGATTCTCTATTGATTTGAGAACGTGATCACATACCTTGTATATTCCCATCTTGAAAACATTTTATCCTGGAAAATTTTCTTTCCACTACACATAGCTATACGGTGTATGCGTTGGGATATAAACTACAGTTTGGCTCGATCCTTTCCTTATTAGATATGTCCTCATGGAATATGGTAGAGGATCACTTGATAGGTATTAAGTTTCTTTTCCTCGAATCTACTTAGTTTTGTTTTAAGTTCCATGAGTAGGGTGTAAATAATTATGAGGTTAATCGAATATAGATATGCTTATATTGTTAATATAAGTTCTTAAGATGAATAAGCTACGAGCTTGGGTCATTATATTAACTTATGCATTTTTGAAGTATACATATATATATATATATACATTCTTATAAATGCTACTTGGAAAAGTAGACTTCTGATGTATTTAAATAAGGGTGTAAACCTCATAATGATGGATTTATTTGCTTTTGGACTAGGATCAATTTTTGAAATAAGTTACCATTTTAGTATGAGATATCTTGACGAGTAAGACTACTTACTTCAAGAATTCTTGGAAAAATATTCTCTAGGAAAGAGGCCTTCAAAAGAGAAAGGAAACAAGTGTGTTGCAGGATGTAACTTCACTTTGATTAATAAAAGAATTGATCCTCCTTTGTGGATGTAGCCTAAGTTGCGGGTGAACCACAGTAAAATGGTGTACTTGGCATCTGTCTCTTGTGTCCCTTGTTTGTATATATTTTTTTATATATCATGTGTATATTGCATTATGGTATGTTGATTTTTATGGTGATTTCTTATGTGATGTCTTCGTGCTTACGTCTCCATATAATTCAAGTTGTTTTGCTTTGAATAAAGTGTACCTTATGAAATTATTTATTACTAACCATTATGACTTTGTCCTTAGGAAAGTGCTTGTGTTGACAAATGAAGATTTCTTGTTAACTCTTGAGTAGCTCTCTTATGCAACCTTATCTGTCTAATTGAACTAGAAAAGGGGATGGCTTGTAGTTACATTAACTTAAGAGTAAGTAACTGATAAGGTATAGATTGAAGTTAATTTTCTTATTTGATTATGAATTGAATGTGGGGTTTCAAATATATATGGTTACCGCAAAAATATGGTTGGGTTTACATAGACATGCATTTGTTAAAGCAAAAACTTCCTATATAGTATGCAGTTTGTTCTTTTATTTATAAGTGTTCAAGGAAGTTGAATACATAAGATTAATTAGACATGTTCAACATTGTTGAAGGGTAAACAAACGACATTTTGTTTACAGGAAATTAAGGTATCTTATATCTTGTTGTTAAAAGGTTGAGTTGAAATTTTTTGAAAATTCACTAAAATTTCTAAACGTGAAAATTGGGTTCGTGGAAAATGGTATCAGAGCATTAGGTTACAAGACTTTGGCCTAATGAGCTCAACATGCGATAACTAAGTATGAAGTTTGTTCAGTTTACTAATCAATTGTTTTATTCCATTTTGGATGCATGGAATTGGAATGGACGAGGGGTAATGTCATTCAAAATTTCAAACTTCAAAGTTCTCCGAAGGAGTAAACATAAGTATTTTCATCATTGTTATAAGTCATGTATGTCGAGATTCTTCCCTTAATACATAGAAGATATAAATACTTAGATGGTTGTATAGTTTTGTGATGGAAAGTAGTATAATTTTGAAATGATTTCACTATATGTACAAGGGCTATGAATTTACATTAAGTATGAGTTACTTAGATTGATTTGTCCAAGTATGTGAGTGATTTACTATAATGCATAAAGTAATACTATAATCACATACTATGTGTAGAAGAAAATGATTTCCTTTCCTAAAAGAATGACTCATTAATTATTGAAGTAATGAGTTTTGTTACACAATGATATAATTAATGTTAGCATGAAAAACACGTTCTAGTACATAGCTATAAAGATCAAACTAGTTGAGGTATGTACAAATGAATACATGACAATTTTGAAAGAAGCAAAGGAACACTAGGATGTAAATATCACATAAAAAAAGATGCATTGATATAGATATTTTCATAGTTTTTTTGTGAAATGTAATGATTCTATATCACGATTGATTAATTTTGTTAAAAGAAGCATCATAATCATTTATGTTGGATTGATTTGTAATTCTACATCATTCAGTAAGTACTATTCTAAGGAAAAGTAAAGATATGAAAAATTTGGTGAAACTTGTTATTACCTTGATCCAACAAAGATTTTTGAATAGTGTTCTCAAATTGCATAGAGTATCAAGTAAAATGCGCATTATAGTTGTTGGTATTCTATTATAAATTATTAAGGACACTACCTATAAGTTTCAGAAAGAAGTACTATTAGTATACTCCAAAGAAGAGAGAGTTTGTTAGAGTTGGCAAGGTTACTTGTATATTTTAATTTTAAATAGTTACATGGTAGTTGATAATGCTTAATGGTTACGATAGTTTCACGAAAAGATATATCAAGAAATATAGCCTCATAGATGAATACAGTATGAGTTTCAATTTTACTAAAAGTTGGCTAAGATCATTTATACATTCTAAGGGTCGAATGGCCTTCGTTAAAGTGAACATTATTCGAATGTTATGCGCACTTTTAGGACCTAATCATAGAGGCTATCTGGTTTTCAGGTCTTATACTATGATATAATTTTGATTTTTCATTACTCTTTTATTTTGATTTTTCGAAGCATCATGTCCTTCTATGTTTAAACTAATATCTTTGTTGTTATATGGGAAGAGAAAGAAAATAATATTAGGTTCGTTGTATATGGTTTGAGTAGGTGAAGCCACTTGAACATATTCAAAATATAAAGCTACTTTTATTTTGATATTGCATAGTTGTTATGATGGTTTTGTGTAAAACATAACCTAAGTAATTGATGCCCTTGAGTATTGATGGCAAGAATGAATTTGACATACTAGGTTGTGAGTGGTGAATGAACTCATGTGGCAAGTTGACTAACGTGTATCAAGTTAAAAGAGTGTGTTTGATCATAGGAAAAGAAGAATCCTAAATCTTATTATGATTGAATTAAATCATAACAAAGAGTATGGAAAGATTATAGAGAAAATAATCTTTGGAAAACATATAAATGAATCCATATCCAACTAACTGTTTAAATTATGATACTAACATATTTGTTTGTTAGCACACTTGACCTCAGAAGGATATCAAAGAATTTATATTCATACTAAAGGGTGAATTGAAAAGAATACACAAGTTATTGAAAGAGCATGTATGTAATGCTATGCGACTAATGTGTTCGATTGATGAGCAATTGAAGCAAATAAATTCTTTCTTTTGTACTAACATTTCAGGAAGTGATCTTAACGACGACTGATCAAAGAAGAACGTTTATTATAAAAATTATATAGAAAAGTTGAAGCTATACTACTCTAGAGTGAGTAATGATTTACTTTACACCTTATTTGGATTACAAGATTTTATGAATCACAATTGGTGATGAAACTCATGATTAATGATGTGTAATCATCAAAATGCATAGAATGTGATATGAAATTATATTGGTTGTTATTACGATGCATGGGGCATATAGAATGATTGTCTTTTCACAAATTTGTAGACTCAAGGTTTTAATTATATACTCAAACATAGAAGAAAAGAGGTTCCTACATTCATTTTCTAGCCATTGTAGGAGGCAACTTCACTAAAAACTATATGTGGTCATGTTCGCCATGGAAGTGGAATAAAGCAGGTGGCTCATTGAATGTTATACTGACCCATAAGACCTAGGAAATATTTTTATCCATCGAATTCAGCAGGTGGCTTACTATGTTTTTCTTCCTTGTGGCAATTCCTAAGACAAGAAAGTGGAGGAATGCACAAGATATTCAATGAGGGGAATGGAGATGAAGTGAATGGTAGAGGTAGTATGAAATCTGAACTAGTTCAACCACATTGCTGAGTTCAATATTGCTAAAAGCACAAGTATTAATATTGAGTACAATAAGTAATTATCATACTATTGTTACAAATAACATCAGTGGTGAGTTTACAGAAAATGTTCCTAACTGCAAATTTTTATTTGCAGGTTTTTTTCATAAGTTTTAACTCGAGGACGAGTTGTGTGTACATCAAAGGATTGCTGAAATTTCAACCTCAGGAGAGAGTTTGATGATCAACAAAGGTGTTGTTGAAATATTGTGTTAGGACATAACCAATATTGAATGATTTGTATTGTAGACTAATGAATGTCTTATGTTATGAATTCTAGAGTAAGCAAATATGCCCTCAAGGATGAGGATGAATGAAAAATGTTAAAACACTTGCTATTTGAAATTTTGCATACTTATATATGCTGAAAAATGTTGGAAGATCTGGTATGATCTATACAAGTGCGCATGTTGCGAAAGAAGTACAAATAATAAAGACATGTGGGAATCATCTGAGTTCAAAGATGATCAAGAAAGGAGAGACAACAAATGAACAAAAAAATGATGACTCGAGAAGAGTGGACAATTTGCTGAGAAGTGTGAACACCGATGACGGTGTTATTCTTAAGGGGAGGAGTATGTAACACCCCTCATTTTCAACCTAATAATTTATGTAAATATAAATAATTATGGTAATTATATCTATGCAAATGACCTTGGTGAGGACTCAAGGCCAAGGCCCCACCAGTGGACCTTGAAAAGTATTGTGGTGATTTGCTCTTAAGAGGTAAATTGACGACGGACGCAACTTAGTGACAGACACGTAAAGCCACTAAGGCGATAAGCTGAAGGGAAAATAGCCTTCCAAATTCTAATAATAGATGAAGGGAATCATCTTAATGTCATGGGAACTCGAGGAAGAGTAATGTATTGGGTAAACCTTAAAATTTGTGAGTGTTTTCATAATTAGTGTCGTAAGCACTTAAGTTAAGTCCTAGTAAAGGATACCGAAGACACCTTTAGTTGCCGAAAGGCAGTCAAATATTTCTAAAGACCTGATGGTCAACACTAGGATAGCTATTTTATTCTAAGGAAACTATGACCCTAGCTAAGTAAAAGGAGAGGGGCATTCATTACATTAAAGAGTCAATTAGAAATGCCTATATCATTAAAATGATATATATATATATATTTAAGTGAGTGAAAATTATAACTTTGAGTTATGATAAAATGATATATATTGTATTGGAGGAAGGTTGATTTCCTCATATTTGACAAAATAGAAGAGGAGTGGGATGCATATGAATAATATGTATAATACGGACAACAAACTTACAATATGAAAGGAAAAGAGGCTTACTTTATAGATTATGGCTAGTATTGAATTTGATTGTGGTGAAATAACTTTTGAAGTAGAAGGTTATACTTGCATTTGGTAAAACTTAAAGGAGCTAATCCTCATACTGAGTGATTATATACTTCACATGTTTCGTAGTATTAGGATGCAAATAAAACACATCCTTTATCCATAAGATAGAACTTGAATAACTATGTGGATAACTAAAGAGTAAAATAAATGTGTAAGTATATTAAAAGAATGATTTTAGTATAGACACATATTAAAACAAAGATGATGGTCTTTTAGTACATATTGGTGATATAATGCGAAATAATTATAATCGAAATCATATAGATGGGGACAATCCCGAGGTTTAAACTCATGACCTGCCAAACTTCCTTAAAGGGAAAATCTGCTTTATTAAGCTCAGAACTACCGCCTAAAACTTCCACAATCTTTGATGTAGTTGTGGAAGACATACGAGCTTGTTTTATGGAGTTTTGTTTCTTCCATGTCCCTTAACATATGCTGAGCCTTTATGAGTTGTATGAATATTGGATAACACACGATTTCTGAAGAAGAGTGTTCAACATCGTGGAGAAACGCTTGGAGAGTGTTTAGCAAGTTATCGTTTTGGCGGAAGCTTTCCAACACTTTGATCCACCATTTGTCTCAGTATGAAAGACATGGGACAAGGAGGTAGAGAGTGGCAACTTGTAGGAGCTCACACCATGTTCTTCTTTTTATAGACGTTAATATGTTATGAAACGGGGGCGAGTGGAGTTAATGGGAGATGGGAGTTACTACCAACTGGGTGCATTAGGGATAGCATTATGCATTAGAATGATAGCACCTCAGTGTTGCGGAGTCAGCATTGGTGAGTTAGAGGGATGAATGGTAAGAGGTTAACTCTCGGTTAGAACGAAGGTATCTCTGCCTGAGTTCTCGTAATGACTCTCTGCAAGTGTTATCTAGACAAAGGTATATTTTGGCAAGGATACAGATAGGCGATGGGAGGAGAGTCAGGGAATAGGCATGACAAACTTGAACGTTACCTGTACGAGGAGGTATAAAGGAAATCGTGACAAGAAGGATTTTGGAGACATTTCCTTGCTGCACATCAGTCTTGAGAAAAAAGGAAACGAGGTAAGAAATAAAACTTATTGAAAAGCATTAACTTAGATAAGAATTCCTAATTTTTTAATTTGATCGATTTCATACTTTTCCCTCTTATCACCATTCAGGATTTAGATTTTTTCGATTATAAACTATTTAAGATCTCTGCGTTAAACAAGTCACTGCATTGTTTTTACTGTGTTAGTATTGGTTTTGAAATATAGACCTCCATGGTAGCAGGATTGATAGGGCTAAAGATATATTTGTATCAATCGCTGTCTTCGAGTAGATGGCTATGGCAGTATACCTTTAAGAAGCCGTGATTGTTAGATCTTTTAGATCCTTGTAAAAACAGGTAGAATCGTAACCTAAGTCTTGGAAAAGCTCCGTTATATGATATATATATATATACGGTAATGTTTGGCGATTGCTGCTCATAACGCTTGACAGAACTATGCTGTATGATATTTAATTCGCCTGTTAAGCAATTTATGCTTAGTCCATTTTTTACGATTTTCTAGAACCCTATCGATACATGCCTTCTGATTTAATTAATGTGTTGTCGTCATCTTCTTGAGTTCATTTGAGAGATGCAAATTTTTAAATTATCTTAAGATTTTTAGTGTTTTCAATATTTTTTATTTTTGCTTCTAGATGGAAGGCTAAGCCCTTGAATTTGGTTTTTATTTAAACTATGCTTAAACTCGATTTGGCATTTGCCCCCACATTAAGCTCATTGTTGAGGATTTCGAACCCTTGCCTATGCTATTAAGATCGATTTGTATGACGCCTGTCCTTTTCTTAGTTTTGTTAGTGTTGTGGCGAAACAGGATACCTCAAGGGAATATGTTTATGTTTTAATGCTACCACATATAGATGGGTTTTTGTTTGGGGTTAAGATGCTGTCTTATTTTCGTATTGAGATTTTCTAGCTTCCAGTATATGCACAGTGTTCCAGCTTTGATTCTCTATTGATTTGAGAACGTGATCACATACCTTGTATATTCCCGTCTTGAAAACATTTTATCTTGGAAAATTTTCTTTCCACTACACATATCTATACGGTGTATGAGTTAGGATTTAGACTACAGTTTGGCTCGATCCTTTCCTTAGTACATATGTCCTCGTGGAATATGGTAGAGGACCATTTGATAGCTCTTAAGTTTCTTTTCCTCCAATCTACATAGTTTTGTTTTAAGTTCCATGAGTAGCGTATAAATAATTATGAGGGTAATCAAATATAAATATGCTTATATTGTTAATATATGTTCTTAAGATGAATAAGCTACGAACTTGGGTCATTATAATAACTTGAATTCTCTAGGTATACATATATATATACACATTCTTATAAATGCTACTTGGAAAGGTAGACTTCTAATGTATTTAAATAAGGGTGTAAACCTCATAATGAGGGGTTTATTTGAGTTTGGAGTAGGATCAATTTTTGAAATAAGTTACCATTTTAGTATGAGATATCTTGACGAGTAAGACTACTTAGTTAAGGAATTGTTGGACAAATATTCTCTAGGAAAGAGGCCTTCAAAAGAAAAAGGAAACAAGTGTGTTGCAGGATGTAACTTCACTTTGATTAATAAAAGAATTGATCCTCCTTTGTAAACGTAGCGCAAGTTGCGGGTGAGCCATAGTAAAATGGTGTACTTGGCATCTGTCTCTTGTGTCCCTTGTTTGTATCTTTTTTTTTATATATCGTGTGTATATTGCATTATGTTATGTTGATTTTTATGGTGATTTCTTATGTGATGTCTCCCTACTTATGTCTCCATATAATTCAAGTTATTTTGATTTGAATAAGGCGTACCATATGCAATTATTTATTACTGGCCATTATGAATTTGTCCTTAGGAAAGTGCATGTGTTGACAAATGAAGATTTCTTGTTAACTCTTGAGTAGCTCTCTTATGCAACCTTATCCGTCTAATTGAACTAGAATGGGGGATGGCTTGTAGTTACATTAAATTAAGTGTAAGTAATTGATAAGTTATAGATTGAATTTAATTTTCTTAGTTGATCATGAATTGAATGTGGGGTTTCAAATATATATGGTTACTGCAAAAATATTGTTGGGTTTACATGGACATGCATTTGTTAAAGCAAAAACTTCCTATATAGTATGCGGTTTTTTCTTTTATTTATAAGTGTTCAAGGAAGTTGCATAGATAAGATTAATTAGACATGTTCAACATTGTTGAAGGGTAAAAAAACGACATTTTGTTTACAGGAAATTAAGGTATCTTATATCTTGTTGTTAAAAGGTTCACTTGAAATTTTTTGAAAATTCACTAAAATTTCTAAATGTGAAAAATGGGTTCGTGACAAATGGTACCAGAGCATTAGGTTACAACACTTTGGCCTAATGATCTCAACATGCGATAAGTAAGTATGAAGGTTGTTAAGTTTACTAATCAATTGTTTTATTTCATTTTGGATGCATGGAATTGGAATGGACAAGGGTTAATGTCATTCAAAAGTTCAAACTTCAAAGTTCTCCAAAGCAGTAAAGATAAGTATTTTCATCATTGTTATAATTCATGTATGTCGAGAGTCTTCCCTTAATACATATAAGATATAAATACTTACATGGTTGTATAGTATTGTTACGGAAAGTAGTATAATGTTGAAATGATTTCACTATATGTACAAGGGTTATGAATTTACATTAAGTATGAGTTACTTAGATTGATTTATCCAAGTATGTGAGTGATTTACTATAATGCATAAATTAATACTATAATCACATATTGTGTGTAGAAGAAAATGATTTCCTTTCCTAAAAGAATGACTCATTAATTATTGAAGTAATCAGTTTTGTTACACAATGATATAAATAATGTTAGCATGAAAAACACGTTCTAGTACATAGCTATAAAGATCAAACTAGTTGAGGTATGTACAAATGAATACATGAGAAGTTTAAAAGAAGCAAAGGAACACTAGGATGTAATTATCACATAAAAAAAGATGCATTGATATATATATTTTCAGAATTTTTTTGTGAAACGTATTGATTCTATATTAGAATTGATTAATTTTTTTAAAGGAAGTGTCATATCCTTTTATGTTGGACTGATTTGTAATTCTGCATCATTCAGTAAGTACTATTCTGAGGAAAAGTAAAGATATGAAAACTTTGGCGAAACTTGTTATTACCTTGATCAAACAAAGATTTTCGAATAGTGTTCTCAAATTGCATAGAGTATCAATTAAAATGTGCATTATAGTTGTTGGTATTCTATTTAGTAAGTACTATTATAAGGAAAAGTAAAGATATGAAAACTTTGGCGAAACTTGTTATTACCTTGATCAAACAAATATTTTCGAATAGTGTTCTCAAATTGCATAGAGTATCAAGTAAAATGCGCATTATAGTTGTTGGTATTCTATTATGAATTATTAAGCACACTACATATAAGTTTCAGAATGAAGTACTATTAGTATACTCCAAAGAAGAGAGAGTTTGTTAGAGTAGCCAAGGTCACTTGTATATTTTAATTTTAAATAATTGCATGATAGTTGATAATGCTTAATGGTTACGATAGTTTCATGAAATGATATATCAAGAAATATAGCCTCATATATGAATATGAATATCAATTTCAATTTTACTAAAAGTTGGCTAAGATCATTTATACATTCTAAGGGTCGAAGTGCCTTCATTCAAGTGAACATTATTCGAATGTTATGTGCACTTTTAGGACCTAATCATAGAGGCTATCTCGTTTTCAACTGTTATATTATGCTATAATTTTGATGTCTCATTACTCTTTTATTTTTATTTTTCGAAGCATCATGTCCTTCTATGTTTAAACTAATATCTTTGTTGTTATTTGGGAAGAGAGAAAATAATATTAGGTTCGTTGTATATGGTATGAGTAGGTGAAGCCACTTGAACATCTTCAAAATATAAAGCTACTTTTATTTTGATATTGCATAGTTGTTACGAAAGTTTCATGTAAAACATAACCTAAGTAATTGATGCCCTTGAGTATTGATGGCAAGAATGAATTTGACATACTAGGTTGCGAGTGGTGAATGAACTCATGTGGAAAGTTGACTGACGTGTATCAAGTTAAAAGAATGTGTTTGATCATAGGAAAAGAAGAATCCTAAATCTTATTATGATTGAATTAAATCATAAAAAAGAGTATGGAAAGATTATAGAGAAAAGAATCTTTGGAAAACATATAAATGAATCCATATGAAACTAACTGTTTAAATTATGATACTAACATATTTGTTTGTTAGCACACTTGGCCTCATAAGGATATAAAAGAAGTTATATTCATTCTAATGGGTGAATTGAAAAGACTACGCAAGTTATTGAAAGAGCATGCGTGTAATGCTATGCGACTAATGTGTTCAATTGATGAGCAATTGAAGCAAAGAAATTATTTCTTTTGTACTAACATTTCAGGAAGATCTTAATGATGAGTGATCAAAGAAGAACGTTGATTATAAAAATTATATAGAAAAGTTGAAGCTATAATGCTCTAGAGTAAGTAATGATTTACTTTACACCTTATTTGGATTACAAGATTTTACAAATCATGATTGGTGATGAAAATCATTATTAATGATGTGTAATCATCAAAATGCATAGAATGTGATAAGAAATTATATTGGTTGTTATTATGATGCATCGAGTATATAGAATGATTGTCACTTCGGCAATTTGTAGACTCGATGTTTTAATTGTGTACTCAAACATAGCAGAAAAGAGGTTCCTACATTCATTTTCTAGCCGTTGCAGGAGGGAAATTCCCTAAAAACTATATGTGGTCATGTTCCCTACGGAAGCGGAATAGAGCAAGTGGCTCGTTTAATGTTATACTGACCCATAAGACCTAGGAAATATTTTTATCCATCGAATTTAGCAGGTGGCTTACTATGTTTCTCTTCCTTGTGGCAATTCCTAAGACAAGAAAGTGGAGGAATGCACAAGAGATGCGATGAGGGGAATGGCGATGAAGTGAATGGTAGAGGTAGTATGAAATCTGAACTAGTTCAACCACATTGCTAAGTTCAATATTGCTAAAAGTAGAAGTATTACTATTGAGTAAAATAAGTAATTATCATACTACTGTTACAAAAAACATCACTGCTGAGTTTACAGAAAATGTTTCTAACTACAAAGTTTTATTTGCATGTTTTATTCATAAGTTTTAACTCGAGGATGAGTTATGTGTACATCAAAGGATTGCTGAAATTTCAACCCCAGGAGAGAGTTTGATGATCAACAAAGGTGTTGTTGAAATATTGTGTTAGGACATAACCAATATTGAATGATTTTTATTGTATAGTAATGAATGTCTTATGTTATGAATGCTAGAGTAAGTAAATATGCCCTCAAGGATGATGATGAATGAAAAATGTTAAAACACTTACTGTTTGAAATTTTGCATACTTATGTATGCTAAAAAATGTCGGAAGATCTGGTATGATCTATACAAGTGCGCATGTTGCAAAACAAGTACAAATCATAAAGACATGTGGGAATCATGTGAGTTCAAAGATGATCAAGATATGAGAGACAACAAATGAACAAAAAAATGATGACTCAAGAAGAATAGACAAATTGCTGAGAAGTGTGAACACCGAGGACGGTGTTATTCTTAAGGGGAGGAGTATGTAACACCCTTCATTTTCGACCTAATAATTTGTGTAAATATAAATAATTATGGTGATTATATATACGTAAATGGACCTGGTGAGGATGTCAAGACCAAGGCCCCACCAGTGGACCTTGAAAAGTATTGTGGTGATTTTCTCTTAAGAGGTAAATTGACGACGGACGCAACTTAGTGACATGCAGGTAAAGCCACTAAGGGGATAAGAAGAAGGGAAGATAGCCTTCAAAAATCTAATAATAGATGAAGGGAATCATCTTAATTCCATGGGAACTCGAGGAAGAGTAATTTATTGGGTAAACCTTAAAATTTGTGACTGTTTTCATAATTAGTGTCGTAAGCACTTAAGTTAAGACCTAGTAAAGGATACCGAAGACACCTTTAGTTGTCGAAAGGTAGTCAAAGATTTCTATAGACCTAATGGTCAACACTAGGATAACTATTTTATTCTAAGTAAACTATGACCCTAGCTAAGTAAAAGGAGAGGGGCATTCATTACATTAAAGAGTCAATTAGAAATCCATATATCATTAAAATGATATATATATATATTTAAGTGAGTGAAAATTATAACTTTGAGTTATGATAAAATGATATATATTTTATTGGAGGAAGGTTGATTTCCTCATATTTGACAAAACAAAAGAGGAGTGGGATGCATATGAATAATATGTATAATAAGGACAACAAACTTAAAATATGAAAGGAAAAGCGGCTTACTTTATAGATTATGGTTAGTATTGAATTTGATTGTGGTGAAATAACTTTTGAAGTAGAAGGTTATACTTGCCTTTGATAAAAATTAAAGGAGCTAATCCTCATACTGAGTGATTATATACTTCACAGGTTTGGGAGTATTAGGATGCAAATAAAACACATCCTTAATCCATAAGATAGAACTTGAATAACTATGTGGATAACTAAAGAGTAAAATACATGTGTAAGTATATTAAAAGAATGATTTTAGTATAGACACATATTAAAACAAAGATGATGGTCTTTTAGTACATATTGGTGATATAATGTGAAATAATTATAATCGAAATCATATAGATGGGGACAATCCCGAGGTTTAAACTCATGACCTGCCAAACTTCCTTAAAGGGAAAATCTGCTTTATTAAGCTTAGAACTACCGCCTAAAACTTCCACGATCTTTGATGTAGTTGTGGAAGACTTCTGAGCTTGTTTTAGGGAGTTTTGTTTCTTCCATGTCCCTTAACATTTACTAAGCCTTTATGAGCTGTATGGATCTTGGAGAGCACATGATTTCTGATGAAGAGTGTTCAACTTCATGGAGAAATGCGTGGAGAGTTTTGAGCGAGTTATATTTTTCGTGGAAGCTTTCCAACACTTTGATCTTCCATTTGTATCAGTATGAAAGACGTGGGACACGCAGGAAGAGAGTGGAAACTCGTAGGAGCTCACACCATGTTCTTCTTTTTATAGACGTTAATACGTTATGAAATGGGGGCAAGTAGAGGTAGAGGGAGATGGGAGTTACTGCCAACTGGGTGCGTTAGGGATATCATTATGCATTAGAATGATAGCACCTCAATGTTGTGGAGTCGGCATTGCTGAGTTAGAGGGATGAATGATGGGGGGTTAACTCTCGGTTAGAACGAATGTATCTCTCCCTGAGTTCCTGTAATGACTCTCTGCAAGTGTTATCTAGACAAAGGTAGATTTTGGCAAGGATATAGATAGGTGATGGGAGGAGAGTTAGGGAATTGACATGACAAATTGAAGCATTACCTGTACGAGGAGGCATAAAGGAAAGCATGACAAGAAGGTTTTTGGAGACATTTCCTTACTGTGCATATTGATCAGTCTTCGGAAAAAAGGCAACGAGGGAAGAACTACACCTTACTAAAAAGCATTAACTCAAATAAGAAGTCTTAAGTTTTTAATTTGATCAATTTGATACTTTTTCCCTCTTATCACCATTCATGATTTAGAGTTTTTATTATAAGATCTCTGCGTTAAACAAGTCACTGCATTACTTTTACTGTGTTAATATTGGTTTTGAAGTATAGACCTCCATGGTGGAAGGATTGATAGGGATAAAGATATATTCGTATCAATCGCTTTCTTTGAGTAGATTGCTATGGCAGTATACCTTTCAGAAGATGTGATTGTTAGATCTTTTAGATCCTTTTAAAAACAGGTATAAACGTAACCTAAGTCTTTGAAAAGCTCCTTTATATGATATATATATATATATACGATAATGTTTGGCGACTGCTGCTCATAACGCTTGACAAAGCTATGTTGTATGATATTTAATTCGCTTGGTAAGCAATCTATGCTTAGTCTATTTTTGATGACTCTCTAGAATCATATCGATACATACATTCTGATTTAATTAACATGCTGTCATCATCTTCTTGAGTTCATTTGAGAGATGCAAATTTTTAAATGATCTTAAGCTTTTTAGTGTTTTTGATATTTTTTATTTTTGCTTCTAGATGGAAGGCTCAGCCCTTGAATTTGGTTTTTATTTAAACTATGCTTAAACTCGATTTGGCATTTGCCCCCACATCAAGCTCACTCTTGAGGATTTCGAACCCTTGCATATGCTATTAAGGTCGCTTTGTATGATGCCTGTCCTTTTCTTAGTTTTTTTACTGTTGTGGAGAAACAGGATCCCTGAAGGGAATATTTTTATGTTTTAATGCTACCACCTATAGCTAGGTTTTTGGCTGGGGTTAAGACGTTGTCTTATTTTCGTATTGAGATTTTCTAGCTTCCAGTATATGCACATTTTTCCAGCTTTGATTCTCTATCGATTTGAGAACGTGATCACATACCTTGTATAATTCCATTTTGAAAACATTTTATCTTGGAAAATTTTCTTTCCACTACACATAGCTATATGGTGTATGAGTTATTATATAAACCATAGTTTGGATCAATCCTTTCCTTAGTACATATGTCTTCATGGAATATGGTAGAGGACCACTTCATAGGTATTAAGTTTCGTTTCCTCAAATCTACTTAGTTTTTTGAGTTTGGACTAGGATTTATTTTTTAAATAAGTTACCATTTTAGTATGAGATACCTTGAAGAGTAAGAATACTTATTTCAAGAATTGTTGGAAAAATATTCTCTAGGAAAGAGAGCTTGAAAAGAAAAAGGAAACAAGTGTGTTCTAGGATGTAACTTCACTTTGATTAATAAAAGAATTGATCCTCCTTTGTTGACGTAGCCCAAGTTGCGGGTGAACCATGGTAAAATGGTGTACTTGGCATCTTTCTCTTGTGTCCCTTGTTTGTATATTTTTTATTATATATCGTGTGCATATTGCATTATGTTATGTTGATTTTTATGGTGATTTCTTATGTGATGTCTCCCTAATTATATATCCATATAATTCAAGTTGTTTTGCTTTGAATAAATCATACCTTATGCAATTATTTATTACTAACCATTATGAATTTGTCCTTAGGCAAGTACATGTGTTGTGTAATATCCCAAATTTTGGACTAACTATTTCTGGTGTTATATTGGGCCACGACCCCAGCACATATGTTTTATTTTGAGTATTGGGCATGAGCCCTAGCACCTATGATTTATTCTTTTATATATTGACATACTTGGCATGGACCTTGAATGAGTTCTTTATTTGAGTGTATACTCGGCGAGGAGGCCCTAATGTTTTGATGATGTTCTTCAGCTTTGATATGGGTACAAACCCTAATATACTAAGATGATCTTTTGTTACTTACTGTGCAGAGCTATGATTTTACATAATTGACTTATGAGTGTGTTGAGCGTGGAATCATAAACACACATATAACCTACGTACTCGGCATAAGCCCCGATGTACCTAGAAGAATGTTTATGTACTGGGAGTAAGCCTTGAGGTACATTGAGTGTTGGGCATAAGCCCTGGAGCACTCCAAGCTTGATAAATGAATACCGGATTCGAGGCCACTTGAATATTCTAGATGTTCCTCAAAACAACATTCTAGCACCAGTGTCGAGTAGGAAGCTCTGGAATTGCACTAGTGTAATGCCAATGTGAAAGTGTTGAGTTAAAAGGCTCTGAAGAACACCGAGGGTTACTAAATATCAAAGTGTTGAGTCGGAAAGACTCTAAGTAGCACTTTTACTTTCATCACATTTATTTAATTTGGTTAAATGATTCATCTTCTATCCATCACCAAATACTGCGGGAACTACCATGTTAAAATGAGGGAATCCGACATGCAAGAGAGAGACTAGAGGTGCCTATCCAAGCTTACCGAAAGACCATCCAAAGAATTGGACCATATCCTTAATGTTTAAAAGAAGTATCATGTGAAGATACATAATTAAATAAAAGATAATTACCATAACCTAAAGTATGGATTGACTAAGAATAGTCTTGTGTGAACTAAATGCTTAAAGGCCTCAATACTAAATATTATTTTTAAGAGCTTTAATAATAATATTGTTATTATTTATTTATAAAATATATTCTTTTATAAATAGTTATGCATAAGTGGGCTGCCAGAGTATTAAATATTATTAATAATGTATTAATATTATGGTTGAAATATATAATTATTCTTATTATTTATATTACGAAAAGGTTGAAGTTAAAATCACTCATAGTTAAAACAAGTGAGAAGTCCTAGTTCAAGACGACTAAATATTTTAGTAAATAATATCTTTTAAATAATAAATTATTTAATTTAAAGAAACTAATTATTCCAATAGCCATAATTCAAGACTCCCCTACATAAAGAAGGAATATCCCAAGATTGGGCATCTTTTCTTTTTCATTATCATTCTCTTATTGTAATTAGAGAGAATTCTCTACTCCAAGAACTAAAGAAGCCCCATACAATATTTCTAGATCTGAACTAGTAGTGAACCTAGGGCCTCTACCTATTATTGTGTTGATGTATATGTAACTTCGAAATGTATTTCACATATATGTATATTGTATTCCTATAGAGATGTTATTATTCTCTATACATAAGTGTTTGTATTCCTATAGAGATGTTATTATTCCTCTATACAGAAGTGTCGTCATTTATATTGTAAGTGTCGTAACTTATACTTGATGGGTTATTAGACCACCCTATTGGGGGTTGGCCCAGTCAGCATTATGTTATGTGGTTAAGTTAAGGCCGACCTAGTAAAGGTTATTAGGCAAGTCAAGTCAAGTATAAATAGAGTGCGGTAGGTACTCTATTTGATCATTCTATTCTCTCACACTCTTTGGAGAGTGGTACACTTGTGGAGGAGGAGAAGCTGTTGCTAGGAGATGTCTATCTCTTATGCTTGCGTTATATCATTGCTCTATCTATCCGTGAGGAATTTATTGGGGTTTTTCACCTTTACGGTTTTCCCCAAGTAAACTCTATGTCTCTTGTGTGCTTGCATTATTGTGTCCATGACTGATATGCTATAGATATGTTGTACATGTTGTTCTATCAGTTAAGATCCTAGATCAGATTGAAGTAAATTCTGAAAAACTAACATGGTATCAGAGCTAGCCTGAAAGAAGGCTTGGTGTGGCATGTATGACACTTGTTGCACTTGCGATGCTAGGGCTTGATATAGCAAAAACCAGTCATCATAGGAATTTCTCTATAAATCCATTTTGGAGAGGTTTTCAGATCTAAAACTTTTAAAGGTTGAAGATCATATCCCCATGTACCTTGTGTCCAAAGGGAAGCTTCTAATTCATTGCAATTTGTGTTTTATGATCTATACAATCTAGCGTTTCTGTCTCTTCCAGATCTGAGTCATAAACAGGTGACCTGGGAAAAAAGGTCATAACTTGGGCTAGGAAGCTCGAAATGAAATTTCGTAAAACATGACAGGTATGGAACAGACTGTATGTTCACAAGAAAAAGGTTCAGAGGATGAAAGTGAACCAGTGACAGGTGGCACTTTGTACATGTTCGCTCTCCTGTTTTATCCTATAAACAAGTCATGTTGCGACACTTGGCATAAATCTCTCTCAGGGAATCCAATTGAGGTCAGATTTGTGGGGTTGGAACGATGACAGGTCGGGATATCACCAATAGAATTTTTAGACCCCATGGATTCGTAATATCAGAGTTACACCCTAAATAATGAGGTGCATATTTCTGTCAAAACAAAATTGGATTTTGAGCACCTTCATTCATGGCTCCAGGAATTAGGGTTTCAGAGAAAGTTGGTATTTTTATAATCAGAGACCACAGCTGAATGTTACTCATCAAAATCAAAATTTAGAGACCAAGATCAAATTTTTTGGTTGGGTAGAAGGCTGGGCTTGATCAAACCCTAGTTCGGGACTTTAATCGAAAAAAAATGGAAAATTAGGGCTTCTGCAAAAGTTGGAATTTTTTAATTCTGTGACCACAGTTGGAAGCTCCTCAGAAAAATCAAAGTTTAGAGATTTGGATCGAACCTTTTGTTTGTGCAGAAGGGTAGGTTTTATAAAACCCTAGTTCGAGATCCTGTCGAGAAGATCCGAAAGTTTCAAAAGACAATGTTGAGGGGTGAAACTTTGCAGTTTTCAAATTCTGAGTATACCGGCTTGATCAACTTATCAAGGCGCATATTTCTATCCTTTCGGAAGTTTGAAATTCAAAGTTTGAATTTTTAGGGTTTCTCTAACAAACCCTAATCTAGCTCCAGATCGAGTTCCTGCAAATCGAGTGGATTAGGTTAATACTAGAAGAGAATGGATTGGTCACCTGCATAAGTGAAGAAGTTCCCATTTCAGAGGGATTTGAGGCTAAGGCCTTACATAAGAAGGTTACAAAGCAATCTCGACAGGTATGATTCATACAGGTATGTTTCAAATTCTGTTCATAATTAAGTTTATGATATGTTTGTCTTCATATTATTACGGTTAGTACAATCTTGGTTATTGTTAGACTTGTCATATCACCTTAATAAAATTATGAATGCATGATAGAGGATATTCATTGATTAGGGTTTTTGACACTTATGATTGTACTAATGCATTGCGATGTTGTATGAGGTTGATGTTGTCCACTAACATGAAAGGTACATAAAGAAAGACAAATCATGTTCTAGTTCAAGAACATATGACCATAGTGACATGAAGACAAAGGTTCATCCATTGCCATGGATCACATAGAAGATCTACTTACGAGGTATTTATAACTTGCTTCTATAATGGTTAACCTATGAGATGTGCAGGTAACTAGCACAAGTCATTGAAGAAAACAAGAAGACATTATGTGGGTATGTTAGACATAAATAGCTAGTATGTTAATCCATATATGTTTTTCCTATATCAAGTTAGAATCCTACCTTGTGTTAGGATCTCTTATATAATTATTCATGGCATGATTGATAATGATTATTTATGAAGTTAGAAATTTAAGTAATCCAGGGTTTATGCATATTATGTCTCTTACCTTGATTGATGATATGACTAACCACAAAAGTCTTTTGGTCAAAAATGAATATGCATGAGTAAGAGAAGTCTTCCTTAAAACATTGAATGCTAATTCTTATTATCTGTGTTTGAAATGATCATGACTATACATGTTTAAGATTATTATAGTATTGAGAATGTATGATTATGTATGAGATCTCGAGGATATCACAATAATGATACTTGTAAGCATGCATAGTGATCGAGGATGGATATAAGTTCAAGGACAGGTAATCTAGGAAGAAAATATCAAGACGGACCACACTCCAGTAGTTTCTACAAGGATGCAAATATTCAGAGGGAGTCGACCACTTCTCACAATCCACATCAGAATGGAGTTGCAAAGATTTAGAGGGAGTCCACCCAACAACATAACAAAGATAAGTATTTGAATTGTCATTCCTTACATATTTGTTTGTTTAAATAATGGTGTTCAATGATCTATATGCTTATGTTCCTAGACTTAGGTTGTGTATTATGCATATTAGAATAATTGCATTAATGAATAGTATACTACTAATATGCATGTGATGGGTAGGTGGCCTATGGCACTGTACAACATTCCATTTCTACTTATCTAGAATGAAACTTCTTTGCTGACATGTTGGGAGTAGTGGAAACTCTTAACAATGTTCTGGTAGAGATTAGAAGGAATCTAGAAAGTTACAGGATGTGGATGAATGTTTTATTGAAGCATTGGCTAAAATAATTGCATGACTGTATGACATATTTCTTTATGTGTAAGAATTTGTTCTGAAAACTATGAGATGTTTCTAATCATGCAATTTAACTTGTTTTGTAGGAAAGATCATATACCTTCACCTACAAAAGAAGGACTACAACATTTGTTCTAGCAACAAAGATATCTATTGAAGATATTGAAGTTCCCAGTATCTGGGATGAAGTAATGGAAGAATTCCATGATCATTCGATCATGAAGAATGATGTTTGGGATGCAGTCCCAAGACCTGAAGGGAAGTATGCTGTGACTTCCAAATGGATCTATAAGATTAAGCATGCTGCAGATGGTAGCATGGAGAAATACAAAACGAGGTTTGTAGCTCATGGCTTCTCCCAGAAAAAGGGATTAAGTATGAAGAGAATTCTACACCTATATCTAGGCACACTTCCATTAGATCAGTACTTGCTCTGGCTGCAGTGATGAAATGGGAAGATACACCAAATGGATGTCAAGACAACTTTCTTGAATGGTGTAGTCGAAGAGGAAGCGTATGTGGAGCAACCACTTGGTTTTGAGGCACATGACGAGAAGTCATATATGTGCAAAACTTGGTATGGTAGGATAGACAACTTTATATCCAGTTTGGGATTTACCAAGAGTAAAGTGGATTCCAACCTTTACTACAAGGTTGAGGAAGGCAATCCGGTGATACTACTTTTGTATGCGGATAACCTGTTTGTTACAGGTGAGGATAGATTGATTGCCGACACGCAGTGGAAGCTTGCTACCGAGTTCGAGATGAAGGACTTGGGGATGATACACTATTTTCTAGGCATGGAGGTGTGGCAGAATACAGATGGAATCTTCCTTGGACAAGGGAAGTATGCAGTGGAGATCGTGAATAGGTTTGGGATGATGGACCGCAAGGCCATGGCCACACCTATGGCATCGAACCTGAAGCTTCTATGTGATGCTTCATCTGATCTGGTTGATGTCATAGTGTTTTATCAGATGATTGGGTCCTTAATGTACCTAACGAACACGAGACCAGATATTTGCTTTGCGGTGAACACATTGAGACAATTCCTGACGGATCCCAGAGGTGTTCACCTAGTTGCTGTAAAGCATATTCCGAGGTACTTGAAGGGTACAGTTGATTATGGGCTCAAGTATGATGCAAATCAAAAGTTTAACCTGCAGGGTTATGTTGATTCAGATTTGGCAGTGCTGCAGATAGGAAGAGCACATCTAGGTGCTTCCTCAGTATGCCATCGGGTGTGATCTCTTGGTTTAGCAGGAAGCAATCCTGCGTAGCACTGAGTACATCCGAAGCAAAGTATGTTGCATCTTGTTCTACTAGTTGCGAGGCAGTATGGCTTTGGAAGCTACTATCTGAGTTATTTGATCTCCCGCTGGAGGCTATTGGTATCTTTTGTCATAACCAGAGTTGTGTGAAGCTATTTGAGAACCCGGTGTTCCATGACAAGTCGAAGCACATTGAGATCAAATATCACTATATTAGGGATATTTTGTAGAGGAGCAGTGAAGCTCCTATATGTTGCGATGGACGAGCAGATTGTAGATGTGCCGACGAAACCACTAGCCAGAGTGAAGTTCAAATACCTCAGAGGGAGGCTTGGTGTTCTTCAGATTGACGACACTTCAAGGAAGAAGTGATGGAGACATTTGTTGAAGCCATTCCAAGCATGGTGGAAGGAGGATCCTTCACATGGCTATGGATCTAAGCGCTGGATGCTGAGCATCAAGATGATGCTCCAGTTACTACTCTGTATACGCATCATGTTGGAAGTTGGATATGATGAGTTGGATCATTTATATGTATGTATGCATCATGATGGATGCTGGATATGATCAGTTGGATCATGTGTATGTATTTGTAGATGTATTAGGTGGATATATTGTATGATCAGGTAGATCATATATGATGATATGTATCAGGTAGATACTGTGTATGCATTAGGTGGATGCATTGTATGATCAGGATGATCATGGATGATGAGCTTCAGGATATTGCTCCAAATGATATGCATCAGGACGATGCAGTGATGATGATCAGGATGATCATGTGTACATCAGGATGATGTATGGTGAATATCAGGTTGATACTTTGTGGCCATGGATAGGTTGTGCAGATAAGCATATAATAACACCCTGAGAGGTTTGTAGATTCTCTTTCTAGGTTTTGCCACTGGCATATAATAGCTCCCTGGGAGATCAAGAAAATTCTCTTTCAAGGTTTTGCTTTGGGAGGACATATAATAGTGCCCTGGGAGGTTTGCAGATTCTCTTGCTAGGTTTTTCCACTGGCATATAATAGTTCCCTGGGAGATCTGGAAAATGCTCTCTCGAGGTTTTGTCCTATGACATATAATAGCTCCTTGGTATATCCGATAGGTTGGGATGTGTTCCCGTAATAAGTCGTGGGATGCTCTTTCGAGGTTTTTTCATGACCACATGTAATATCGCCCTAGGAGATCCAATAGGTTGGGATGTGTTCTCGTAATAAGTCCTAGGATGCTCTTGTGAGGTTTTGTGGTGACCACATATAATAGCACCCTGGGATATCCGATAGGTTGAGTTGTGTGCTCGTAATCAGTCCTAGGATTCTCTTTCGAGGTTTTGTGGTGGGGTCACATGTAATAGCTCCCTGGGAGATCCAATAGGTTGGGTTGTGTGCCTGTAATAAGTCCTAGGATGCTCTTGTGAGGTTTTGTGACGCACGTAATAAGTCCTGAGGATTCCACAGTATGGCTAGTGATGATGAAGACCTGCAGGTGGTGGGCCTAGATCCAGTATGAAAAAGGACTGGCTCTGTAGAACTTCCTATGACGAGTAGATTCAGAGATTGATTGAGATAGTAGTAGTAGTGATGATGACGATGATTCGATGACGATGATCTAGAGAAGAAGACTTGTACTAGAAGACCTGTGTCGAGAAATACCTTCCTAGTTTAGAGGGAGTGTTGATGTATATGTAACTTTGCAATGTATTTCACATATATGTATATTGTATTCCTATAGAGATGTTATTATTGCACTATACGGAAGTGTTTGTATTCCTATAGAGATGTTATTATTCCTCTTTACGGAAGTGTCGTCATTTATATTGTAAGCTTTGTAACTTATACTTGATGGGTTATTAGACCACTTTGTTGGGGTTGGCCCTGTATAAGTCATGTGGGTCAAAGGGTTATTAGACCACCCTATTGGGGTTCGGCCCAGTCAGCATTATGTTATGTGGTTAAGTTAAGGCCGACCTAGTAAAGGTTATTAGGCAAGTTAAGTTAAGTATAACTAGAGTGCGGGAGGCACTCTATTTGATCATTCTATTCTCTCACACTCTTTGGAGAGTGGCGCACTTGTGGAGGAGGAGAAGATGCTGCTAGGAGATGTCTATCTCTTATGCTTGGGTTGTATAATTGCTCTATCTATCTCTTAGGAGGTTATTGGGGTTTTTCACCTTTATGGTTTTCCCCAAGTAACCTTTGTGTCTCTTGTGTGCTTGCATTATTGTGTCCATGATTGATATATTTTAGATATGCTGTACATGTTGTTCTCTCAGTTAAGATCCTAGATCAAATTGAAGTAAATTCTGGAAAACTAACATATTGCATGTTGGAACCAACTCGAGGGTATCTAGTTAGAACCAGGAATAGTCTAAGGGTCATGGTTGGGAGGAACATGGTAGCCTTAAAGTTATCCAGTTAAGAAATCATCCTAACAGGTCATCTAAGCTCAAATTTTTTTGCATTAACTATTGTTTGAATGTGCAAGCTTCTACAGGAGAGGATCAAATTCCAAATCAAACAGGTATGTAGTGTTAACTTTCCCATTTCCAGTTATAGTAGATGTTAGGATTTTAGACTAGAATTAATGGTGCAGCATTGTTTTAATTCTTAACACAAATATTATCAACTTAGAGGTTTTTCCTAGAAACCAGTGGAGGGTCTAGCAGGTCTAACCTAGCTAGCCTATGCTAGACAACAATGTGACCTGAACACCTAGAGGTATTTTCTTTTTAAATTTAGATAATAGAGTTATTTTTTTTTCCTCATCATTTTTTATGAATTCAGATTTGCTTCCAGACTTATAATTATGTTTTGTTTTTAATTATGTTACCCATATAAAAATCTAGGAAGACAAACATAATCATGTTAGAAATATTTATTTTTAAACATAAATTTTAACATCATATTATTCTTCGCAAAAACCTATCAAATACATTACAGTAGTGAGAATGTAATATACATGATTCTCAATCTTTTCAGACATCAACGAAACCCCTTAAATCCATAGTTATGAAATCAACCAAACAGTCAACCCATTACAAAGAAAATGGACCAGGCATTTCAAGGATCAATTCCCATAGTAAACGCAGCATTCACTTATCATTTCTTTTAGAAAATCTACACACAAGTCAAGAGATCAAACCACACAAATGACTTCATGAATGACCCTACTATCATACAAATCACCCACAGCGTAGTATTAACCTACAGACCCTTGTTCTTTCAAAATCAAAATGAATAGAAACTACGGTCACACCGTCATTCAAATGCAGGAACATTTCTTTAAAAGAAAAGTTTCTACCCAGAAGCCGGACGAATATCACTTTCCACATAACCAAACACCACATCTAAACCAAGCACTACGTTATCATTTAGCAATAGCATATAGTCATTCATTAAATACAAACGTAGGACATGGGATCGAATCCCTTTACGTTTTCTTCATTAAATCCCTTTCTCTCTATTGCACACACCAGAAACGCACTAGTAAGAACCAAAAATTAAACTTCTTAGGCTGATAGATAAACCAATATAAGGGTTACGATTTCTCCTATCAACACATTCTTTATTAAACAGCTAAACCATACGAAGATAGAAGAACTACGATTATTCATTTAAATACTTAACCCAAGATGTTCAAAACAAGAGCAATGATAGCCAAACACAGATGACAAATAATTTTAAACCATTTAAACTCCATAAAGAAAACGCAAAAGATCTACATTCTTTTACACTTCACTAAATACATGTTTAGGGTTCAAATAGAAAACGCAGGTCACTGTATTGCTTTCAAAAAACTCCAATGTAATACATGTGGGTAGAATCCCCATTTATACAATGTAGAAACCCCATGAGAACCAGTGACCCAAGAACACATTAAGATGAAAACCCTCCATGGTTATCCCTAGACATTACAATAGGCTCATTCATTAACCCATCCATCCAAAGGCGACCCCCCTCAAGATTTCCAAATAAAATGCAGTGAGCCATAAGGCTATGAAATCCCAAATAAAAAAACATCACACCCTACAGAGATGCGAGAGGCAGGAGTAAGGGTTTGGGAAACCTGAACTTACCATCCAATGCCAAGGGTGTTGGCCACCTGGTAACAACCCATGTAGAGTAGAAACGTATCCAGCCTGCCACAAAAATCATCGCCACGAGGTTAAACACAGAGATAAGATATTCGTGCTAGTTAAAATCAATGGAGAAAGAACTTCATTAGCACATGAACATTACCTGCATCATTTGCATTCCTCGGCATCTCCAAACAAGCAAACAATACGTGCTCTGACCACAAGCGAAGCTCGGGTTAGGGCATAGACTCCCCAAATGTGTCAAGCAATAACCAAAGCCAAATGAACCACGAAATGATAGTAGCTGGTGTAAAAACCGTTTGCATAGCTGACAACAAAGAGCCATGTGACAAATCATATACTGCATTTAATGTTTCACCAACCCCACAAATATTTTTATATTTAACCCTGTTATGTTGTTTGAAAGGGTGTATTCCAACAAGTATTTCAAAGTGCCATCAATTATTTCAAAGTGCCAACCCTCCAAACATTACAATCCTTAGGCTTAGGTAATCGTTAAGAATATAAAGTAAACCCCTAGGTAGATGCCTTCATAGGTACACCTGCAGACGGAGTTACATGTAAAAATGCATTAGCGAAACTCGCTAAGTAAGTCCAAAGTCCCAAAACTTACACCTTGCCTCTCAGCATCTCTGCCGAGGGTACTTTTCCCTTTTTGAAAACACCAGTGTCCCATCATGGGCATCAAACCTTTATCAATAGGGTCCATCTCTCCTACGGATACGAATTTAACTTTTATAAGTATGCACATGACTTCTTAAAACAGTAAGTAGGAGATTCTCTTTATCATTACTCTAGCATTTGTACACTTATGACAAAATTACATTTTCTACCTAATACATCGCTTCGGCGAAGCTGTAAAAATAACAACCAGTAAGATCATATTACTTAGGAAACTGAAACTCTTCAAATGTTGCAAACAAGTACCGGTGTAGTATTTTTCTTATCAGGGCTGAAGTTAATTTACAAATCATCACCTCTTAAATAGTTATATTGCAGTAATGGAAAATTTTAAATTTTTACTATTTTTAGGGACATTACAAGTGGTATCAGAGCCCAGTTACAAAACTAAGTGACATATTGGGCTCACTACAAACAGAACATCCGCTGCAGATTCTCAGTAACCAGAAACGTGCATTTATGAATTTGTTATTCTTATGTAAAAAAAAAACTAACAGATTTCATGTTGTAGCTACGGTTTTCACCCTAGCTTGTGCAAATGGGCACCTACTAAGGAGAAGGGACTCCTTAGTAGCAGTTCAATAACAATGGTAAAATGAAACAATAAATTTAAACTAACATGAGCATTGACATAAATAACAAAACATGAAAATATGGTGAAGATCTCTCTTTTTGTATTAAAAATTACTTCAGGTGTAGAGGTTGATGAAGCCCTTGCAACAGTCTAAGAGGGTTTCTTCCAAGCTCCAGTGTTGTTCCTTCTCCTTCTTCCAAAGATGTTTTGGAAATAGGGCCAAACGGATTCTCAAGAATTAGCTCCAAATGGAGATCTAGGGTTTCAAGGGAATTTTTGGTAGCATGAGGATAGGGATGATTGTGGATGTGAAATGGGGAGCCTCCATCACCTATTTATAGGTTTTTAGTGGTGGAGTGCTGACCCATGGTTTAGGTCAGCTGTATAGGGTTTTTGCTTCATTTTTCCCTCTTTTTTCTCTTTTTTGTATTTTTGATTCCCTTTGTAGAGGGATTTTTCTATTTTGGGGGGAATTTACATTATTTTGGCGGAAAAAGGGGGGTTTTGGTCTTTTTGAGGCTTTTTTAATGGTTTTTTGGCCTTTTGGAGGCTTTTTAAGGTTTTGGAGGCAAATATGGTAGGAAATATGGACGAATGAGTCATGTAATGAGGGAGATGAGGTAGTGAGCACTTTTTGAGTGTTAACAGATTGCCCCCTAATGTGTGAGGGCAGGAGCTCATCGTATGGACGATAGACATCATAGGTCTTTTGATGGTTTCCCTGGGATTTGGAGAAGAGAAGAAACGAACTAGAGCCCGGAACAACGGTCCCGAACAAACTACAAAAACTGAAAATACATGACCTCAATAATGAATGAGGATTAATCTGAACATATGGACGAGGCGGGCATTCCCATGCTCGTATCAAGATATAGAACAATAACAAGGGGGTCCAAAAAATGGGGACCTGAAATATACATGGCCTCAAGTAATGAATGAGGAAGGATCTCAATATATGGACAAGGTGGGCATACCCATGCTCATATTAAGATATATAAAATATAACAATGAGGACAAAAATGGGGACCTGAAAGATACATAGAGAACCACTGTGTACATCATAAGGGTCCAGAGGGGACACAGAATCTGGGACAAACTACTAGGTTGACCATGTCTGAGCTGAAGAACTGATATACTGGAATAACAATAGTGTTGCTGAGTATGGTACCAGAGGAACTGATGAACTATTGGATCAAAATAATGGGGAGCCATACCCTCAATGGTACACTAGAATGGAGTTGAACTGGGTACTCAAGGAAGCATATAAGTGGATGACTTCCGAATACAATCGCCAACGCAACCTGGACATCCACGGGAACATATAACTAGGCATTCCAAAGTGACTCACCAATATGCTAGAGTCGGGGGAAATCCGGGGTCTTCGACTAATAACTGAAGGGATATATACCCTGCGCGATTCTGAACGATGCGATCAAGGTGTTGAAGTCGAGCATGTGCGAAATGACCACTCAGAGAGGCACTGATGACTCCTCTCAAAATTGTTTGTAGGCACTCACCACAGATGGTGATGAGTCCAAGGTGCAGGGACTTCAGGGTCTATCCTCTAGAATAGATGGGTAGTCGTCGACAGAGGGAGACCTGCAACTAGCAAGGCAATGATGTTTCCTTGATAGGAGCACGAGGTGGAGAACCGTAGTGTGAGAGTATTGATGGTAGGACTAACATACTGTGGGGGTGGGGGATAACTGGGCAAGTAGAGTGGGTGGACTCAAACTTCCTTTGTTCAGAGTATGATGGCAGGGATGATCGGACATCATATGAAACTGACTGGTTGGAAAGGGATCATAGCTGTAATGGATCAAGGATAGTGACTGGGATGAGTGATACTCAAGTTGGTGTAAGATGGCAGGAGACTACAGAATACTCTGAACAAAGGTGACCTTATTGGTGGTGCTTCCGAGGGGATCGATCATAGTGCCGAGAGGCACGGGGGGGACTTCTTCATGGGTTAAGGAACTAGAAGAAGTGTGTTCAAAATGGTACTGTCATGTGGATTTATACGAGCCCAGGATAGTTCATGCTCGTGATTACTTTCAATTTTAAGGAGTCTGAAAGTGATAAGAAGACTCTAAAATAATGGAATGGTACCGTCGTGTGGATTTGTACGAGCCGAGGATGGTGCATGCTTGTCGTTGCTCTCAATTTTAGAGAGTCTAAAAGCAATAAGAAGACTCCAGGGGAGTGCTTTTTCCTGTGTTAGTCTCCAAGGCCCAAAGAAGCATAAAAAGATGTAATGAAGAACTCTTCTAGCCGGTGTGACTAGAGTATTCCGTTTTCGTAATTAGTCTACCAGGTCCGAAAAAGGGTTAAAATTATACCATATAGATGCCCATTCAGGTAATTTAACGAGCATGAAAGGAAGCAAGATTGCTCGGCGATCTTTTCATTGTTTTATGAGTTATAAAAGAGCTTAACATAAACTCCCTAAGTGCCTTTTTCGTAAAGGACTTGTCCGACCCGAAAAAGGGATAAAATTATACCGAACAAAAGGAATGGCCAAGCAAGGAGGAAGTGCTCAATTAAGGGACATCGATGAGAACCAAGAGCGAGGGTGGGGGGGAACACTGTTGGGACTCCTCATGGGATGATGAATGGTGGAAAAATAATGAAATAATTGCAATATGAAGGGAGTGAATGGCTCATGTAAAAAAGTGTAACAATTCGATGGCGGTTGATGTGGCACGCAAACCGAGGCAACAAGGTGTTGGGATGCAATGTGGAAAGTGTACCTAGTGAGAGCGAGAAATTATCTCAAGCATCATCACGAGCTCGAAAAACTAAATTCGACGATATAAAACATGTTAGAAATGGAGAATGGCCGAGGTGGCACGCAAACTGAGGTGATGGGGGCATTTTTTGGAAAAAATACCCATAAAATCTGGGGGTGAGAGCGAGAAATGATCTCAAGCATCATCACGAGGTCGAAAAAATGAATCCGATGATATAAAGTATTTAAAAAATGGGCTATGGTAGATGTGGCATGCAAATCGAGGCGACGAGGGGTGTCTAGAAAAAATGCTCAAAAATGGTGCGGCAAAAATAAGAAAATGAGTCAACCATCATGAGGGTCTCATCGGGCTAATTCTGGTAGTGGAAATGGTTCGGAGAATGGACTCCGTATGGATTTAGAATTGCTGAAACAAGAAAAAGTCAACAAGTTAAAAATAGTAAGTAGGCCTAATAGGACAAGTGTCATTTGGACTTGTTGACTTTGACTAGTGTGATTAGTGGACCAGAGCTTACTTGGTGTTTCTGGACGATCCAACCGACCGATTTCAGTTTCGGGAATTGCAGGTATTCTAGTAAACTCATACCTTCATTTTTTGTTGGGTTTGGGGGGTGGTTGGTCCCCAGAGGGGTCTCGTACGATCGACGAGGACGTGGATAGAGGGTTTCTGGGGTGGAATCATGGTTTGAGACTGCAAGTTCTGGATCTGGACACACAGTCCTAGACCACGAGTTCCAGGGGTGAACATGCGGTCCTGGACCGCGAGTTCAGCTTCTATAGTCACGGTATCAGATCATGACTTGGATCGGGAAATCCGCGGTCTACGACCGTGACTATAGCCCTGACAGCCACGATCTAAGATCGCGGCAAGCGGCCCAAAAGCCGTGATCTAGATCGATCTTTAGGGTTAGCCTGGGGGTGGGGGAAGGGTTATTTATTTGACGTGGGTCTGATGAGTTTGCATTCTGTGATTGACAGGATGCCGGTAGTGCTGTGACAGGAGCGGGAGGTCTTGGATGACATAGTGGGGGTCATCCGGAGGAATCGGAATGTTCAGTCTACTTTGGGGTTGTGCGGGCTTCTAAAGTTCGCATAGGTTCCCATGATACGTTCAGCAGGACTACTGCTGAACAGGTTGGTGGGCTTCTGGGATCCCGACATACAGGATTTCAGGGTGCAGGGGGAGAGGGTGGAACTCACCCTTGCTGATGTATATTTTTTGACGGGGTTTCCCTATCTGGGTAGGGTAGCCGATATGTAGCCATGAGTGTCTGCAGACGTGGACATGGAGGATATGTTTGAGCGTTATTGCATTCCAGAGGCTATAGTACATAAGAATGCACTACGTATTGTGGACCTGCAGGAGCCATCAGTGAGGGCGATCGCGGCGTGTGTGGTTCGGGTTGTGGGGTCCCAGTCGCCCGAGCGGGTGTCAAGGGGCCAGATGCAGCTGGTGGAGCGGGTGCTGGATGGCATATACTTCGCCTGGGGACAGATGTTTCTCACCTATGTTAAGTGGGAGCTGACCAAGGTGAAGGACGCTGGTAAGGGATTTTACTACGGGTCTTTTCTTTGTGCCTTCTTCATGGAGCGAGTACCTAAATTGCGGCTGCAGGTATCGATTCGGGAAGGAGGACTTAGGGAGCCGCGCATGGTGTGGTGGGGAGAGATGATGCGCCGATGGGACGGTGGGGAGAGATGATGCACCGATTGGGTGGTGGTGAGGTTGGGAGGTACTTCACCCAGGAGTTCTACCTATAGTGGTTGCAGAAACCACTGACACTGGATGATTATCCATATAGAGATATGGACTACATAGGAGATCTGGAGGCACCACGACCTCTAAGGAAAGCGTGGGGACCAGATGGTATGTATTTACTTGCTTGATTTTTTTTATGTCAGACTTTGTGTATGATAGGTTTGAGATATTGATATGCTAGTGCTGACTGATGTATGATCTACAGATGTTGGACCGAGGCCACCACTGGGACATATAGAACGCAAGGGCCATGTGGCTATACCAGCTTTTCCAGGATGAGGGGAGGTGCATCGACGGGACGCGGAGGGGACTCTGGAGTCCGTACGGTTGCTTCTAGATCATTTGTTGGTTGGAGTGACCGATGAGGGGTGGCGGGACCTGGATTAGGAGGTGATTCAGGATTGTCTCATGGCTCCACGGGATTTTCGATCGATCGCAATTCAGGTGGCCATATTGGCGGAGAGGGGTCGAGCACATGATCTGGAAGGGGATGAGGAGCTTCCAGAGGAGGAGCGGGCTGAGGACTCGGATTCAGCCGATGCAGGCAGCGATGGAGGGTATGACTCTCAGTAGGGAGTACAAAGGACTCCCCCCCGATGTGTATGGACACTCGGGGTTTTTTGTAGCTACAACTTGTATTCTATGAGGCTTGTCGATGTATATATATTTTTTGTATAGCTGAGTACGGGGGTCCTCAGGACATGTGTATAACATTGACGTTTATTTTTTGATATATATATGCACATGGATGCATCTTTTGCAATTATGATTGAGTGTACGCACGTGGATGCGCTTGTGATTTGTTATATGTTTGTATTGCACGTGGATGCAAGTAGTGTAGGATGATGGGCATGTGGATGCCCCTTGTGTATTTTGTTTTATGTATTGCACAAGGATGCAACATTATGTATGTAGTATAGGCACGTGGATGCCCCTTGTTGTAAATGCAATCCTTTTGGGATTTTTATATGTTTTTTGATGGGATGATATGGTATGATGATGCATGATGATGGTTTACATGGTGTGATTGATATGCCAATCTACGATGTTGTTAGCCATTTGAACTGCCACACTATTTTGAGCTCTTGGGACATGGGTGAAGGTTATGGATTCAAACTGTCGGCTTAGCTGTTTTGTGTGCAGGAACTTTCTAAAGAGGCAAGGGTCACGCACCTGGTAGCAGTTGTTGAGCTGGGAGACAAGTAGCTAGGAGTCAAGGAACACATGAAGGTGACATATGCCCATATGAAGGGCAGCAGTCAGGAGACCTGTCACAGCATCATACTCTGCCTAGTTATTGGTAGCAGTGCCTATGCACATTCCGTCAAGGTGGATCAACTCATGTGAAGGGGAATATAAGACCCAGGCTACAGAGGCCATATTTGGAGACCAGCATCTTGCTCCATCAGCGAAGCCAATGTAATGAGGTGGAAGATGGTCCATCTATGATCATGCAAAAATGATGAATGTAAGGTTGCGGTAAAAAAGGTGAAAAAAAAAAGAAAGCAAACTGTACAATACGGACCAATGGGGCCGTAGGTTTGTTTAAGGATAAAAGCATTTAAGATACAACCCATTACGGGGGTTGCGCAAAGGGTGGCCTTCGGAGTTAGTTAAAATATATGCCCCATTTTTGAGGCAGGTCTACACGATGTAAGGGCCTTGCTACATGGATTCAAACATTCCTTTACTGGTCTTCTCGTGGGCTTGGTCATAGGAAAGAACGAGGTCTCCTTCACGGAAAGTTCGAGGGTGGACATGTTTGTCGTAACCAACTTTGGAGCGGTTCTTAACAGCTTCAATGGTTTGGAGGGTTGTGCGACGGTCTTCATTAGCTTGTTCTAGTGATAACAGACGTTGCTCGAGTGGGGAGGTGTCTGGGAGAAGCTTGATGGCGATGTGTAAGGGAGGTATCTGACACTCGATGGGGAGGACAGACTCTACCCCATGAACTAAATGAAATGGGATAAAACTGGTGGTAGTCTTAGTTGATGTACGGTAAGCCCATAATGCAGGGAAAAGCATGTGATGCCAGTTTGACTTATGCTAGTCTACGGTGCGTTGAAGGATGGTTTTTAAAATTTTATTAATGGCCTTTACTTGGCCATTCCCTTGGGGTTAGTAAGCAGAGGAGTAGTAATGTTCGAACTTTAGTAGAGTGGACAACTCGCGCCAAATGGAGTCTTCAAAATGTGAACCATGGTTCGAGACCAAATGTTTGGGGACTCTGAATGATGTGATAACATGGTTAAAAAAGAAATGGGCAGCGATGTCAGCTTTACAATTGAAGGTGGGTATGGCCTCAGCCCGTTTGGTGAAGTAGTCGACCACAACAATGATGTAATTATGGCCATTGGCGGATGAGGGTTTACACTCCATGAAGTCGACGACCCATTTACAGAAGGGACCAACGGTGACAACTAGGTCTAATGGAGTGGGTGGTGTCTGAGCCTTAGGGGAAAAAAGTTGGCAATTATGGCAATGTTTGACAGCTGTGATGCAGTTGGTAAAGAGTGTGGGCCAGAAGTATCCAGCACGGATGACCTTTTGGGCGGTGGCCATTCCAGAGAAATGTTCACCGTAGGCACTGCCATGACAGTCATTGAGGACTTGTTTGGCTTCCTCATGTGTAAGACAACAATGGAGAATAGTATCAACCCCTCGCCGGTAAAGGATATCGCCCAAGAGGAGATATCGAGAGGCCTGGTGATGGATACGACGACGTCCATCACGACTAATGTTGGATCGAAACTTCTGCATGCGAAGGTATAACAAAATATCACCATACCATGGGTCATCAGACGAGATGATGAACAAGTGGTTGTTGGGTAACTCATTAGAGATTTGTGGGGATGGCAAAAGGGATGGGAGGTTGGTTATGAGCTAGGAAAGCGTGAGGGATTTAGTTCTCTTAGGGGTTGTGAAAGTGAGGTCATATTCTTGGAGGATAATTACCCATTTAGCAATGCGACCTTGCAGAAGTCCCCTGTTCAAGAGATAGACCATGGGGTTGGAGTCAGCGATGACTGTGGTATCACTGAGTAAAATGTAATGTCGCAATTTTTGGATGGAAAAGACCACGACAAGGGCTAGTCTTTCGTCATACGAGTAATGTAGGGGTGGTCAAGACAAGTTCTGGAGGACATAATAAATGACATGCTCCTGGCGAGAAGCATCTTCTTGAACAAGGACCCCGGACACGGCGTGATCGGATGCCGAGACGTAAAGGATGAAGTCTTGAGAGAAATCCGTGGGGGGGATCAAAGAGGCTTGCGTGAGAGTTTTTTTAAGGGCTTCGAATGCAGCTTGCACTTGGGTATCCCAAACAAAGGGTATGTGAGTATGAAGCAGGCATAAGAAACCATGAACTATGGTGGCATAATTAAGAACAAAGCGACGGAGGAAATTAGATTTGGCCTGTAAACTCTGGAGTTGTCGGAGCGTGCGAGGTGTAGGAAGGTCTATGATGGCTTGAGGGGATCAACAATGATTCCTTTATGGGAAACAATGAAACCCAACAACCAGCCTGTCGGAACGCAAAAGACACACTTGAGTGGGTTCAAGCGGATTTGATATTTGCGACAACATAGAAAGACTTGCCGGAGGTCGTTAAGGTGGTTTGATCGTTGCCGGGAACAAGCTATAAGATCGTCAAGATAGACTAGTAGGATATGGACCAAGTTGTGAAAACAATAGGTCATGGCCCGCTGGAAGGTGGCACTAGCATTTTTAAGTCCAAAAGGCATGACACGATAGGCAAAGGTTCCCCATGGGGTAGTGAAGGAAGTCTTATATTGATATTCTTTGCGGATATGAATCTAGTTATATCCAGAGAAACCGTCCATGAAGGATAGGACTTCATGCCCCGCACATGCATTGATGAGTTGGTAAACGAATGGCATGGGGAAGTTGTCTTTGGGACATGCTCGGTTCAAATCGTAGAAGTCAGTACATACCGGATGGTGCCTTGTTTATTTTTAACAGGGATGGGGTTAGAAACCCAAGTGGTATATGCAATAGGATAAATGAATCATGCTGTGTGAAGTTTCTCAATCTCTACTTTAACGGCAGGGGGTTTTGATGGGTGAATGGGGCGCTGTTTCTAGCGAACGGGGGCTACATCTGGCCACGTGTCAATGTGGTGTTCTATAATAGAGGGGTCAAGACTAGGAATTTCGGTATAGGAACAAGCAAAAACATCATGAAACTCTTGGAAAAGTTTTTTGTACTCTCCAATCTCATACTTACTGCAGGAGGCTCCTAAAGTAATGATTTCAGGGGCACCTCCTGGGGCAGAGATATAAATTTGGATTGTGGTTGAGATATTGGCCATGTTACCTTCCTCAAAGGCATTGGGGGAGGGAATGGGATCTTTAAACGAGTCGACTTTGGTGGGGAGGAAATCTTTGGACTCAACCGAAAATTGGGTGGCTGTGATGGAGGGGGAGGCCTCCGAGAGGAAATATGAACAATGGTGCATATCCTCCCAGGGGTAATCAGGGGCAGTAAGAGCTTCTAGAATCTCCTCATCATTGTGGAAATGCTAAGTTGTCAAATCGGTTGACGAGGGATAACTAGTAGAAGAGATCATATAAGTGGTATTAATCTCTCCGGATGACGGGGATATTCGGGAGTGGATCTCCTCAATGGTGGGGGGAGCCATCTTATATACAGCTGCTCTATAATTTGGGAGATCTGGACAGTGATGTGAGTAATGGCTGTAAATACCGCATATTGCACAAGGGTGATTGGTACGCAGTGATTTATCAAGAGGCTTAGGGGTTGGGTCGAGTTGGACAACTGGGATGTTGGGGTCGTCGTCAAGTATTTGCATGTGCTCTTGTAATGGAGGTATTAGCACTCAAATTGTGCTAAATGCTATGGCAGCTTTTGGTGTGGGTGGAAAGACCTCATGAAACATCAAGACCCGAGTGGATAATCGGCTCTCGGACAACATCCCCTGAGACCAAGGAGTCGGAGGTCAGCATGGTAGGCAACAGTTCAAGGAATGAAGTAGTAAAGGAGGAGCCGACAGTTTTTAGAGGTCATAGTGTAAACAAACATGTTAAACGCGCCAAAAATAAGCAAAGTAGGCGATGACGTCTAAGATTGAATACCCCGAAGATCGACGGTCCCGAGCCCACTGCACGAACAAACATGTAGGCATGAGGAAATCAATCAACGATGGAGATCGGTGTATAGAAATATCTATGGCACATAGTCCCCGCACTGATCCAACAAGCGCGAAGCATGTTATGTTTCAAATCGCTGCGGTCGAGTTATGTATTGCGTAACTATCAATGGTGCAGATCTACCAAAGGCGAATCAATAGTCTAAAATAATTGCGCTAATTTTATTCATGGGTAGGTTAACCTTGTCTCAAATCACCACGACAGGTAAAGGATGCACCATCCGACGACCAGGACTAGAGCGAAGACGGGACCAACAGCTAGGATTGCTTTGAAGGGTCAAGCTGCCAATTGGAACAAGTATGTCCATAAAATGGAAAACTATGGAGGCTACAACCTACGGTCCTAATCCAAGCTCGAGTTCTCACAAGTGAAAGACATATTCGCTGAAGACCAATGATTACCGCTTGGGATGAGCCACCTCAGTGCAGTCATGTGTCCTTTCTGTATCACCCAAAAAGTATGAACAAATATGTCCGATGTCATTTCAAACCTCAGTCATCATGCCAAATCATTTGGAAGGTCCAGCCAAAAAATCATAGCCTAATGATTCGCATGGGAGCGCTGTCGTTGTGAGTTGTTATAAACATGATCTCTTAGGCTCACAACTCACATCTGAAAGGTGGCGAGTTCCTCTATCTTGGTATTGTTCGCAGTTTGTATCAGAGCATGGAGAGAGGGCAGGGAGCCAAAGTAGTAATTATACCAGGGCAGGTGTTGTCCGAGATGGAGGAAGAGCACGTTTATTTACCTCCCATAGTTCACGATCATGTGGAAGACAGTTCCGTTTGCAAATCAGAAGAGCCCCAGGAAGGACAAACAGATCGGAGTTTGCAACAGCATAGAAAGATGGAAGAAACCTATGAAGAAGACGAGCAGGGAATCAACCAAGATGAGGAAATTATCAAGGATCTAATTCTCCCTACGGAAGGGGTACCCTCTACTCCTCTACCGAAAAGAACCCAAGCGGAAGATTCTTTCGACGTGGGTGATTTTCTTGATTGGTATGGTCAAGTGAAAACCCAAAACAAAGGTGGTAGTCTATCTATTGGCTATCACTCGGCAAGTCTGTCTATTGGCTAAGTGGGTATATTCTGTATCTCCAATTTTTGAATATTAATATGGTCCATAACCTATTTTGAAGGGTGGTATGGCTTAGTGGTGTATGACATCGGTAGGATCAGTCAAGTCTGATTTTTTATATGTAATTTTCATTTCTACATCGAGCTAGTATAAGTTAGGGATCGTGCCCAGTAAGCAGCAATTCTAGCCTTAGAGGTTTTTGTTCGGCATGAAGAGTTCAAAGGATAGTCAATGAAGTCATTCGACCATAGTGAAAGCAATCCGGCTGGCAGTAGCTACATTTTTGTATTTTTGTTTAAAAAAGTTGGGCTATGTAGGGAAGAGGCCATGTAATTATAAATGGTAGTTAAAATCTGTCCCATAGATATTTGTTTAAAGATAGCAACAACAAACGATGTCCGTTTTGGTTGTTAGATTGGTGTCAATTGGTTGTAACTAATTTCTGTTGAGAAGGAGCCAAGTCTAGAGCTCAAGGCCACCTATATATACAGTTGTAATCAGAGACATAAGGGTTGAGAAATATTATGAGAAAGTATTTGTATTTTGATAATCAGTATGTAATACATTTTTTAGAGCTATTTAATAGAATTTGCAGAGCTTGATTCCTGCGGTTTTTGACAAGGATTCCTGTGTAATCGGTCTAGTAGTCTGTACCTTTCTTTTTCCCATGTGCAAATGTGTTTCTATCTTTTGTTATTCCATTCTATGATATTTCCTTCATGCTTGGATCAGGGTGACAGTTAAGAAGAATTCATAGAGATTATGCTCTGCTTAGCTTATTCCAAGTGTTTCACCAAATATATTATGCTAAAGTTGATGTGGGATTCATCCTTATTATATGCCTTACATTGGTGGACTATTTCTTCTCTCTTCTATTCCACAAATTAAAGCTCTTTGACTACTAGCTGCTTGCTACCTTGCCCTTGTGAATGCGTTCGCTAAATCTTTATGAATAATGTTTGCAGAACCAGTTAAATGTGACTCCATCGCCCCAAATGAAATTGATGCGTTTTCTACCAAATAGCTCTTAAATCGTTTTTTGTTCCATTAATAGAAATCTAATCTTCTGTGCATTATCGTAATTGAATATCTTTAATGTTGAATGCTGGTGTATGTTTTCGCTGATTGACACCTTTGAAGATTTCCAGTATTCTATGAGTTTATAGAGAGAGCCCTCTCTATTTATGTTTGGTCAAAAGCGTAAACCAAAGATTGGTTAGTGGTTACCCGAGATTACCCTCTTTCAGCCTTGGGGGCCATTTTTGGTGTTAACAGTAGGTAATCATGGACATTGATGGGTAGGATGGCCTAACTCATCACACAATGAGCATTTGGGGGGAGCATGAAACACGGGGGGGTTTTTAACTATTTTGGGCAGGGGTACAACAGTGTAAGGTTGTGGGCCTCTGCCCCCAGTGTGCTTGATAAGAGGGGATGGATTAGTAGATGAGGAAGGGGTAGAGACATCGGGAGGTGGTTGACTAGTAGTGGTGATGGGTTGCACTGGTTGTAGGACGACATTTGGTGTCGGAGGGGTAACGGGAGGTGTAATGTACCATACAGGTAATCCTAAGGTTAAATCAGGGAGGCTGAGGGTGGCCCTCACTGGGGCGCTTACTACTCCCAACGGGGGGAATAGGAAGGGGATTGTATGGATGGGTGTAACACCAACATTAATAGTTACCAATGGTGGTTGGGGTAGCAAGGGCGGTTAAAGGTTGGGTGTTGGTCTATTGTGGGAAAGGGTACATAAGTCAGATATTTTGGTCACTAATGACGGTGGTGGAATGGATTGGAATGTTGAATTCATTGGCGTATCTGAGTAGCCTTTGTGTCCCACTGAGGAAACCAACGAGGTAGTTGCACTGCAAGCAGGTTGTTCAACCATGGGGAGAACATTTTCGAGTGCAACGGGGGCATTGGGATCATAATAGGTGAGTTGATCAACCTTGACCATGCGTCCGTCATGGGGGAACATCATGGTACGAAAAACAGATGAGGCAACTGCCCGCATGGCGTACATGTAACTGCGGCCAAGTAAGAGGTTATAATCAAGTTGGGCGTTGATGACCTCTATGTCAATGAGCACTGTTTTACCAGCCAACTAGATGGGCACATTAGCTAAGAGACCTTGAGGTTGAGCTGAACGGCCGTCGTAGCCTCGCAGTGTGGTGGTGGACTGCTGGAGAGTGGGGGATCCCAACTTCTGCCAAATGAATGTGGACATAATGCATGTAGAGGCACCTTCATCGATGATGCACCGATGGATGACAAGATTCCGAATGGATACAGAAACTTGGAACGCTAAAGTGGAAGGCAGGCATGGTTCGGATTGGTCCAAATTGAAGGCCATCATTCGTGAATCATTTGGGTCAATAGCACCAATGGCTGAAAGCAAAGTCTTGCGCTGTGAAGGACAGTTTTTTAAGACCTCTAATGTAGACATGGATGCGGGGGACTGGGCTAAGTCATCTACAATGTTGTAATTAGACGCAGCGCGAGCATTGGGGTTATTGTTGATGCGACAAAGTGGGAAGCGAGGGGCTTTGGAGGCGCCATCTAGTGGAGCCGGAGGTATGCGTAATGACTGATCAGTGGGATGAGAGTTGGTGTTTTTATCAGCGGGAGGGGCTTTGGGGGTGGAGCCATATTGGTTCCGACGGGTTTGAAGATTGACATCGGCGGATGACATCATTAGCAAGTGATGGGTACTTAAGTCTATCATGGGTTGATCAGGAGCGACATAAGTGATTTGCTATTGTGGTGGTGCATTTCCTTGAGGGGGAGCCAACAGCTGAGTGTTCACTATGCCTTGGGTTGGTAAAGGGTTTTGTAGCACCAAGGTTTGATTCTGAGGTGGTGGGGGGTTGGGCGGCGCCTAAGGAGCCGCGTGCCCTTGGTGGTGGGCATCATCAGTCCATAGTTATCGAGCTCACTCCAAATGTGGGAAAGCATGTGTGTAGTGGCCATAGACCCCGCAAATAGAACAAGGATGGTTTGTTCACAAATTAGGATTTTTGGCTTGCTTGGGTGGCCGGTCAGGGTTATGGTTGGCAGGCACCACGTTATTATTGTTCGGGGGATTAGGATGTTGGCCGCCTTGATCTGGATGGGGGTTATTTCTGCGGTTATGGCCTTTTCTGTGGTTTTACTGGCCCTAATGGCGTTGGTTATTTTGGTTAGGCTGCGGATTTTTTCGTGCATACACTTGCCCTTGGGTTGGCAGGTGGGTTTTTGGGGTTTTGCAGGTGCAGGAGCGGGTTGCAGTGGATAATAAGTGGTTGGAGGCGACGCAGGTGCTGAACCTTGTGGGGGTTGCTGATATTCCTATGCAACGGGTTGTGGGTTTGCTGCAGGTGCTGCCTGTGGCGGATAATAAGCAAAAGGGGCTTGAGAGGGTATAGGAGCTTACGCGACCTGGGGGTGTTAATATGGCTGAGGTGCGATCGGAGGGGCGTAAGCGGGGGATGCATGACCAAAGCACTGAGGTGGACATCAGGGTCCATGGGAATGGTGATGATGTGCCATGGGAGCATACGAATTGGTTGCTCCGGACTAGGATGTAGCCTGCAAAATTTTTGGGCCAGGGCTAGGACGTGCTATGGAAAAGGGCTGGGTATGTGAGGCTATACAGCCAATGAAACCATCTACAACATGGGATGCCCCCGACGCATCGTGTTAGGAGGAATCATCACGGGGGGCGTCAGGGATGATGGAATATAGGTAACCAGAATGGGCGTAAATAAGGTCAAATTGTTGGGCTTTGAGGATGGCCTCTTCTTCGCACTTGGGTCACTTGGATGCCACATCCTTGGTAATGACAAGAAGGAGAGATTTTAGAAACCAATCTAAGAAGATACGGTCATCTAACTTGGTTTTGCAGAGGCTGCGGCATCGGCGCCACTCATGAATGTGGTCGGTGATATGGGTGGCTGTGTTCTGTCTGCAAGACAGTAGGATCTCAACTCCTACATCATATGGGACAGGTAACTAAAAGAACTGCATTAAGGTCAAGGAAAGGGAAGTAAAGGTGGCATGGGTCCCATGGAGCTCCTCAATGTACCACTTAGTTGCAGAGCTGGTGAGGGTGTGCTGTAACAGACAGAGTCAGATGGAGTCATCTACTATGGAGTTGGAGGAACACCATAGATGGAAGGACATAATATGGTTCTGGGGGTCTTCACCTGCCTTGCCCTCAAACTTCGGGATGTCTAATGGGAGCTTGGTGGGCATGTGAGGCCACGCAGGGTCGTGTCTGATGGGGTCATTAGTCAGTCTAGCCAGGTTATGAAGGTTGAGACTAGCCATGAATGGAAAACTAGTAGAAGGATGTGACATACTGGTGGTTGGGACCACGTTGGGGCCAGTGCCCCCAAGTGGAGGGACTGAGTTCGGGTTCGGCAGGTTGCTCCCAGGTGGAGGAACGAAGGTGGTATGGTATGGTCCTACACCGCCAAGGGTAGTGTGAGTCACTGGTGGAGTTGGGAGGGGTATGTTGGCTACTAGAATGGGTACAGTGATCAGAATGGTGGATGTGGGCCCCATCGAAGGCATACCCAAAACGGGTGTGGTAGCTGGGGTGGTGGTGGATGCTCCACCAATGGTCCCTACAAAGAAAGGGTTAGAAGTCATGCCAACCATGGGGCTAGTTGATGCAGTATAAGTGGGGTTCTCGGACTCTGCCTCAGAATCAAAGGTAAAATAGGGGGAGTCAGTACCAGGGGACGGAGCTCTGCATTGTCGACAAGTGGAGTCGAGTGATGAATCTCTACATCTATGACGGGTGATGTCAAGCGAACTGTGTTGCAGGGCCTCGCCTCGGAGGCACCGAGAATGTCTCGGGGACTCAATGGTGACAGATGGTGTCAATAATCTGGGGGTTGTGTCAAGTGAAAAACAACTCAAAAACCCTAATGCAACCGAGTGTGCACAAGGAGAGTGCAAAAAATATGGCACTCAAGCCAGCAACTAGCTCAAAACACTCACTGTAACAACTGTGCTACAATAAGTGGAGTGTCAATAAAAATGGTCAGAATACCAACAAGAAGCAGGTTTCCTAGAAAATAAAAATAGTGGACTCGCTAGACCAAAAGGAGGTAAGGGAGCATGCAAACACCTAGCTAAATAGTATTCTGACTCAACCAAACATATCCTCTACAAGGTTATGAAATCCAAGTCAGACAATATGGATAGTAGAGCCAAGTGGCTAAAGATATCCACCTACCGGGAGGGACACCGGGTAGTCAATCCTAGAAGAAAGGAAACTAAGATACCCCATTCATGACACATCCATAAAAGGTGAATCTGCAGTTTGGTTCTATCGCCGCTGTACCCCCATATGGGTGGTACACCGAGAACTACAAAAGGTATCCTTCGATTACTGAATGGATTGCGGTATTCTACGGCAGCAAACCCGACTGCCAAAAGGGACAACCGAAAGGAAAAAACTAAAAAAGATTGTAGAAAACTAAAAATGCCTAAAAACTATAACCAGAAATCCAAAGGAACACTAAGGGAGTCACCAAAATTGTAGCTAGGGTTTTCACCCTAGCTTGTGCAAATGGGCACCTACTAAGGAGAAGGGACTCCTTAGTAGCAGTTCAATAACAATGGTAAAATGAAACAATAAATTTAAACTAACATGAGCATTGACATAAATAACAAAACATGAAAATATGGTGAAGATCTCTCTTTTTCTATTAAAAATTACCTCAGGTGTAGAGGTTGATGAAGCCCTTGCAGCAATACAAGAGGGTTGCTTCCAAGCTCCAGTGTTGTTCCTTCTCCTTCTTCCAAAGATTTTTTAGAAATGTGGCCAAAAGGATTCTCAAGAAATAGCTCCAAATGGAGAGCTAGGGTTTCAAGGGAATTTTTGGTAGCATGAGGATAGGGATGATTGTGGATGTGAAATGGGGAGCCTCCATCACCTATTTACAGGTTTTTAGTGGTGGAGTGCTGACCCATGGTTTTGGGCACCATATAGTTTAGGTCAGCTGTATAGGGTTTTTGCTTCATTTTTTCCCTCTTTTCCCTCTTTTCCCTCTTTTTTGTATTTTGTATTCCCTTTTTAGAGGGTTTTTGCTATTTTTGGAGGACTTTACATTATTTTGGGGAAAAAATGGGGGTTTGGGCCTTTTGGAGGCTTTTTTAATGGTTTTTTGGCCTTTTGGAGGCTTTTTAATGACTTTTTAAGGTTTTGGAGGAAATATGGACAAATGAGTCATGTAACGAGGGAGATGAGGTAGTGAGCACTTTTTGGGTGTTAACACATGTTCTTAACACTTATATAACATTGCAGGTACAATCATTATGTGAAAATAAATGCAGAAGTGGGTAGCAACATACATGGAAATCTTAGCTCTCCACCATGAGAGAAAGAAATTGTGGTGGAACTTAACTCAGATTTAATGAAATCCATGCAAAATCTACAGGCAGAATTCCAAAGTTTCAGAGATGATAACATGCAAGAAAGATGAGAACAGCAAGCTATAAATGAATCTCTGCTTCAGACTTTAACAGGGGCAAAAACCCATGGACAGCCCACACTCTCAGTCATCACCTTTAAAAAGGGAAACAGTCACACAAAGAAGAATTCCAGCCCTAAGGGAAAAGAGCAGCGGGAACACATACTTGAATCGAGGGAAGAGGATTATAAGAGCTCTTCCAACAATGAAGGTTCACCTCCTCCCTGCAAGAAAAGAAGGAAACGTGACGACAGCTTACAAGGAGAATTCAAAAAGATAAAAGCCTCGACTTATGATGGAGAGATTAACTATGGGGAGAAGGCTGAGGAGTGGCTGCTAGGAATGAATAAGTACTTCAAAGTTCATAATTACTCAAGTGAAATACAATCTCGACTAGCCATATACAACCTGAATGGTAAAGTAGCCAGATGGTGGCGGGACTTGAAACACACTAAAGGACAAGAACTAAGAGACATCACATGAGATACTTTCAGTAGAATATTCCAGGACAAATATATGTCTAAAAGATTCTTTGCCAAGAAAATTAAAGAATTTCATGAGTTGAAAATGGGCTCCCTAACCATGGAGGCATTCATAAACAGATTCTTAGACTTGTTGCACTATCTTCCATACATCAGAGAAGAAAAGGGAAAAACAAAACAGTTCTTGGGAGGTATGCCACCAAACTTTAGAGAAAAGATAGAGTTTGACATGCCCAAGACCCTAGATGTGACTTTACATAAGGCAAGACTGTGTTGTGAGCATGGAAAACCAAAGAATGACAACATCAACAGAAATAGAGATAGGTTCAGAACCTTCTCGGACAACTGTAGACCTATTTTTAGACCTCCACCCTACCGAAAACATAACAATAGTTTTCCACCCAATAGAGACTTCAACCGACCCCAAGCACGACCTAGTGAACCCCTACCACTTGTCAACATGCCAGCTTTCAACAAATGGACAAAAGTTGTCCCACCAACTGTTTCTTGTTGGAAATGCCAAGGTCCCCACTACTACAGAGACTGCCCCAACAAAATGGATGGATTTTTACACAATGTCCAAGCATAACCTACTCTATGAGACATGGCAAGGACACCCAGGATTTATGCCGCTCTTGATGGCTGACACGCAGATCACTAGGCCACCATGGTTGTAATTGAGGGTAAGATCTCAAACACAACCGTTTCAGTTTTAATAGATCCCGGCACATGCCGAAGTTATATCTCCCCTAAGATAGTGGACACTTGTAAGTTGAACCGAGAGCATCATGAGAAACCGTGGCTGGTACAACTAGCCACTGGTACCAAACGAAAGGTCTCCAAGTTAATCAAGACTTGTGAGATAGATTTGAATGATTTCCCAACTAGGCTAGAATTAAACATTCTACCCCTAGGATCGTACGATGTACTTATCGGCATGGATTGGTTAGAAGAACACCATGTCCTACTGGACTGCTTAAACAAGTCCTTGCTCTACAGGAATGACCGAGGGAATCAAAAGATGATTTAGGGTATCCCTAAGAAATTGTCTGTAAGACATATTTTTTCCTTACGAGCAAAGAAATGTATCAGAAAAGGTTGTAAACTCTTTGCCATCAATATCTAAAACATAGAAACTGATAGGGAACAGAAGATCAAAGATTTCCCAGTTCTCATAGAATTCAAAGATGTATTTCCCAAGGAAATACCGGGATTACCACCCAAACAAGACTTAGAATTTTCCATTGAACTAACACCTGGTTCAGTACCAACTTCCAAAGCTCCTTACCGCATGAATACACCAGAATTGGAGGAACTCAAACTTCAGTTACAAGAACTGATCGACAAAGGGTATATCCGGCCAAGTGTGTCCCCTTAGGGAGCACCGATACTCTTTGTCAAAAAGAAGGATGAAACGATGCGGATGTGGATCAATTACCACCAACTCAACAAAATTACCATTAAGAACCGTTACCCACTCCCTAGAATTGATGGTTTGTTTGACCAAGTCGGAGGAGCGAAGATCTTCTCGAAGATTGACTTACGATCCTGATACCATCAGGTGAGAATCCGTGATGAGGTTATCAACAAAACCGCGTTTCAGACTCGTTACGGCCACTACAAGTTCGTAGTGCTGCCCTTTGGGTTGAAAAACACACCGGCCAACTTTATGTGTATGATGAACAACGTCTTTAGTAAATACCTCGATAAGTTCATTCTAGTCTTTATTGATGACATTTTAATCTAATCTAAGAACGAAGTAGAACATGAGGAGCACCTCCGAATTGTTTTACGAATATTACGGGAACACCAACTGTACGCCAAGTTTAGTAAGTGCGATTTCTACAGACCCCAGATTCAATACTTAGGACATGTCATCTCCAAGAAGGGAATAGCCGTCAATCTCGAAAATGTCAAGGCTATCAAGGAATGGCCCACACCTACGTGTGTTTTCGAAATAAGATGATGTTTAGGTTTAGCTGGCTACTACTGAAAGTTCATTGAGAACTTCTCACGGATTGCATGTCTCGTGAATGCGTTGCAGAATAGGGCAACCAAGTTTATCTGAATGGATAAGTGCGAAGAAAGTTTTCAAAAGCTAAAGCAACTATTGATTAGTGCACCAATCTTATGAATTGCAGACCCCAATGGGGACTTCGTTGTTTGCACAGACGTAAGCGAGGAAGGACTTGGAGGAGTCCTTATTCAAAACAATTTTTCCTTATGCTATGAATCAAGGAAATTGAAAGAACATGAGCAGAAATACCCTACGCATGACCTTGAACTAGATACCATCATCCACGCCTTGAAGATGTGGTGACACTACCTTATGGGAAAGAAATTCCTATTGATGATGGACAACATGAATTTGAAGTATCTTTTCGACCAACCCAACCTAAACGCTAGGCAGGCCAGATGTTTAGCCTTCCTTAGTGAGTATCACTTCGAACTAAAGAAAATTAAGGGCAAGGAAAACAAGATTGCAGACGCCTTGAGCCGGAAAGCACATTTTCTTTACAAGGTCACGGTGAGTCAAACCAACTCAGACTTACACCACAAGATTCGAACGACATGTAAGAGTGACCGTCATTACATGGAAATCCTTCCAAAGATCCAGGAAGACAGACTATTCCAACAAGAAAAGGAATATAAGATAGACGATTCGGGACTACTGTGGTCGAAAGAGCGACTTTACGTCCCAGAGAGTGGAAACATTAGACCAAACATTCTCACCGCGTTTCATCAGAAACCCTATTCAGGGAACCCTAGATATCAAAACGTGATATCGGCAGTAAAGAAACATTACTTTTGGCCTAAGTTGGAAGTTGACATCGCCATGTTCATTGCGAAATGTCAAGAGTGCCAATTGGTCAAAGCAGAACACCAACACCCCTCCGATTTATTACAACCTTTTTCCATTCCGGAATGGAAGTGGGAGGTAATAAGTATGGACTTCATTATGGGCTTACCCAATAGTAAGAGGCATAATGATTACATCTTTGTAGTGGTGGACAAACTGTCTAAAGCATTCCATTTCATAGCGGTAAAGTCTATCTACAAAGTTGTCCACTTTGTAGACATCTTCTTAAAGGATATATTTCGATTGCATGGGATTCCCAAGGAAATCATTTCTAATCGAGACACAAAGTTCACTAGCAACTTCTGGAGAGCATTGTTCTCCGGTTTGGAGACATAGTTACAATTCAGTACTACATACCACCCCCAAACTGACGGACAAACGGAATGAGTAAACCAAATTCTTGAGGACATGCTGAGAATGTACGTCATGAACAACCCCACTAACTGGGAAGATTATTTGCACCTCACAGAGTTTGAATACAACAATGGTTATCAAACCTCGGCCAAAATGAGCCCTTTCGAGGTACTCTATGGCAGGAAATGTCGGACACCCGTGACTTGGGATAGTTCGGTAGATAGACTTATGTTAAGACCCGACCTACTAAAAGATTTGGAACAACTAGTCTCCAAGGTACAACTAAACCTAAAAGAAGCACAAGACCGCCAAAAGAGTTATGCAGACAAGAAAAGAAAAGACAAAGACTACCAAGTCAGTGAACATGTGTTTCTAAAAATAAAGACAAAACGAAGCTCGTTGAGCTTAGGACGTTGCGGTAAACTAGCCCCACGATTTTGTGTACCTTTTGAAATACTGGCCAAGAAGGGCCTAGTGGCTTATGAGTTAGCCTTACCAGCTCATATAAAATTTCATAATGTTTTTCATGCTTCATTATTAAAGAAATATGTATACGATACTAAACATGTTATTTATTGGTCCTTATTACACATGGAGCCCGAAGGGGAGTTCACGCCGGGACCACTCCACATCCTGGATAAAAGAGAGGTGCAACTAAGGTGGAGGACCATCACTCAGCTGAAAGTGCAATGGAGGCACTTTGGACCAGATGAGGCTACTTGGGAGAATGAGATCACCATGAAAGAGGCATACCCCTCCTTGTTTCATGACCTCATTCCTAGTCGCTAGAAACACCGGGATGGTGTTTTTTCTAAGCGGGGAGGGATATAATATCCCGAATTTTGCACTTACTATCTATGTTGTTATATTGGGTCACAGCCCGAGCACATATGTTTTATTTTGAGTATTGGGCATGAGCCCTAGAACCTATGATTTATTCTTTTATATATTGACATACTTGGCACGGACCCTGAGTGACTTCTTTATTTGAGTGTATACTGGGCAAGGAGGCCCTAATGTTTTGATGATGTTCTTCAGCTTTTATATGGGTACAAACCCTAATATACTGAGATGATCTTTTGTTACTTGTTGTGCAGAGCTATGATTTTATATTATTGACTTATGAGTGTGTTAAGCGTGGAATCAGAAACACACATATAACCTGTGTACTGGGCATAAGCCCTGATGTACCTAGCAGAATGTTTATGTATTGGGAGTACTCCCTGAGGTACATTCAGTGTAATCCCTAGAGCACTCCAAGCTTGATAAATGAATACCATATCCGAGGCCACTTGAATATTCTAGATGTGCCTCACAACCACATTCTAGCACTAGTGTCGAGCAGGAAGCTTTGGAATTGCACTAGCGTAACATCCATGTGAAAGTGTTGAGTTAAAAGGATCTGAAGAGCACTCGGGGTTACTAAATATCAAAGTGTTGAGTCGAAAAAATCTGAATAGCACTTCTACTTTCATCACATTTATTTAATTTGGTTAAATGATTCATCTTCTACCCATCATCAAATACTGCAGGAACTACCATGTTAAAACGAGGGAATCCGACATGCAAGAGAGAGACTAGAGGTGCCTATCCAAGCTTACCGAAAGGTCGTCCAAAGAATTGGACCATATCCTTAATGTTTAAAAGAAGTATAATGTGAAGATACATAATTAAATAAAAGATAATTTCCATAACCTAAAGTATGGATTGACTAAGAATAGTCGTGTGTGAACAAAATGCTTAAAAGCTTCAAGGCTAAATATTATTATTAAGAGATTTAATAATAATATTGTTATTATTTATTTATAAAATATATTCTTTTATATATAGTTATGCATAAGTGGGCTGCCACAATATTAAATATTATTAATAATGTATTAATATTATGGTTGAAATATATAATTATTGTTATTATTATTATTATGAAAAGCTTAAAGTTAAAATCACTCATAGTTAAAACAAGTGAGAAGTCCTAGTTCAAGAGGACTAAATATTTTAATAAATAATATCTTTTCAATATTAAATTATTTAATTTAAAGAAACTAATTATTCCAACAACCATAATTCAAGACTCCCCTACATAAAGAAGGAAGATACCAAGATTGGGAATCTTCTCTTTTTCATTATCATTCTCTTCTGGTAATTAGAGAGATTTCACTACTCCAAGAACTAAAGCAACTCCATACAATATTTCCAGATCTGAACCAACAGTGAACCTAGGGCCTCTATTTCTTCTTGCATGTTGGAACTAGCTCGTGGGGATCCAGTTAGAACCAAGAATAGTCTAAGGGTAATGTTTGGAGGAACATGGTAACCCCAATGTTATCCAGTTGATAAATCATCCTAACAGGTCAGCTAAGCTCAAAAGTTTCTGCATTAACTATTGTTTGAGTGTGCAGGCTTCTATAGGAGAGGATCAAATTCCAAATCAAACAGGTATGTAGTGTTAACTTTCCCATTTCCAGTTATAGTAGATGTTAGGCTTTTAGACTACAATTAATGGTGCAGCATTGTTTTAATTCTTAGCACAAATATTATCAACTTAGAGGTTTTTACCAGAAACCAGTGGAGGGTCTAGCAGGTTTAGCCTAGATAGCCTGTGCTAGACAACTATGTGACTCAAACACCTAGAGGTATTTTCTTTATAAATTTAGATAAAATAGTTCTTTTTTTTTCCTCATCATTGTTATGAATTCATATTTGCTTCCAGACTTATAATTATGTTTTGTTTTTAATTATGTTACCTATATAAAAATCTAGGAAGATAAACACAATCATGTTAGAGATATTTGTTTTTAAACAGAAATTTTAACTTCATATTATTCTTCCCAAAAACCTATCGAATACATTACAGTAGTGAGAATGTATTACACAATATTTTCAATATTTTCAAACTTCAACAAAACCCCTAAAATCCATAGTTACGAATTCAACGAAATAGTCAACCCATTACAAAGAAAAGGCACCAGGCATTTCAAGGATCAATTCCCACAGTAAACGTAGCATTCACTTATCATTTCTTTTAGCACATCGACACACAAGTCAAGAGATCAAACCCCACAAACGACTTCATGAATGACCCTGCTATCATACAAATCGCCCACAGCATAGTATTAACCTACAAACCCTTGTTATTTTAAAATAAAAACAAATAGCAACTAGGGTCACACCATCATTCAAATGCAGGAACATTTCTTTAAAAGCAAAATTTCTACCAAGAAGCCGGAGGAATATCACTTTCCACATAACAAAAAACCACATCTAAACTAAGCACTACATTATCATTTAGCAATAGCATACATTCGTTCATTAATTACAAACATAGGACATGGGATCGAATCCCTTTACTTTTTCTTCATTAAATCCCTTTCTATCTATTGCACAAACTAGAAACGCAGCAGTAAGAACTAGAAATTAAACTTCTTAGGCTAATAGAGAAACCAGTATAAGGGTTATGATTTCTCCTATCAACACATTCTTTATTAAACAAATAAACCATATGAAGATAGCAGAACTACAATTGTTCATTTAAATACTTAACCCAAGATCTTCAAAACAAGAGCAACAATAGCCAAACATAGAGCACAGATAATATTTAAACCATTTAAACTCCATAAATAAAACACAGAAGATCTACATTCTTTTACACTTCACTAAATACATGCTCAGGGTTCAAATAGAAAACTAAGGTCACTGTATCGCTTTTCAAAAACTCCAATGTAATACATGTGGGTAGAATCCCCATTTACACAATGTAGAAACCCCATGAGAACCAGTGACCCAAGCACCACATTAAAAAGAAAACGCTCCAGGGTTATCCCTAGACATTACAATAGGCTCATTCATTAATCGGTCCAGCCATAGGCGAGCCCCCTTAGGATTTCCAAATAAAATGCAGTGAGCCATAAGGCTACGAAATCCAAAATAACAAAACATCACACCTTACAGAGATGCGAGAGACAGGAGTAAGGGTTTGGGAAACCTGAACTTACCATCCAACGCCAAGGGTGTTGGCCACCAGGTAGCAACCCACACAGAGTAGTAATGTATCCAACCTGCCACAAAAATCATCACCACAAGGTTAAAAACAGAGATAAGAGATTCGTGCTAGATAAAATCAATGGAGAAAGAACTTCATTAACACATGAACATTACCTGCAACATTCACATTCCTCAACATCTCCAAACAAGCAAGCAAGAGGTGCTCTGACAACGAGTGAAGCTCGGGTCAGGGCATAGACTCCTCAAACGCGTCAAGAAGTAACCAAAGCCAATTGAACCACAAAACGATAGTAGCTGGTGTAAAAAAACTTTGCATAGCTGGCAGCAAAGAGCCATGTGACAAATCGTATACTACATTTAATGTTTCACCAACCCCACAAATATTTCGATATTCAACCTTGTTCCCTATAATGGGAAGTCGTTGTTTGAAAGGGTTTAGTCCAACAAGTATTTCAAAGTGCCAACCCTCCACACATTACAATCCTTAGGCCTAGGTAATCGCAAAGAATATAAAGTAGGCCCCTAGGTAGATTCCTTCACAGGTAGACCTGCAGACGGAGTTACAAGTAAAAATGCATTAGCGAAACTCGCTAACTATGTCCAAAGTCCCAAAACTTACACCTTACCTCTTGGAAGCTCTACTGAAGGTACTTTTCCCTTTTTGAAAACACCAGTGTCCCATCATGGGCCTCAAACTTTCATCAATAGGGTCCATCTCGCCCGAGGATATGAATTTGAATTTTATAAGTATGCACATGACTTCTTAAAATAGTAAGTAGGAGATTCTCTTTATAATTACTCTAGCATTTGTACACTTGCGACAAAATTACATTTTCTACCCAATACATCACTTCCGCAAAGCTGTAAAAATAACAATGAGTAAGATCATGTTACTTAGGAAACTGAAACTCTTCAAATGTCGCAAACAAGTGCTGGTGTAGTATTTTTCTTATTAGGGCTGAAGTTAATTTACAAATTATCACCTCTTAAATAGTTTTATTGGAGTAACGGAAAATTTTAAATTTTTACTATTTTTAGGGACATTACATGTTGACAAATGAAGATTTCTCATTAACTCTTGAGTACCTCTCTTATTGGACCTTATCCATCTAATTGAACTAGAAAGGGGGATGGCTTGTAGTTACATTAAATTAAGAGTAAGTAATTGATAACGTATAGATTGAAGTTAATTTTATTATTTGATCATGAATTGAATGTGGAGTTTCAAATATATATCGTTACCGCAAAAATATTGTCGGGTTTACATAGACATGCATTTGTTAAAGCAAAAACTTCCTATATAGTATGCAGTTTGTTCTTTTATTTATAAGTTTTCAAGGAAGTTGCATAGATAACATTAATTATACATGTTGAACATTGTTGAAGGGTAAACAAATGATATTTTTTTACAGGAAATTAAGGTATCTTATATCTTGTTGTTAAAAGGTTCATTTGATTTTTTTTTTAAAATCACTAAAATTTCTAAATGTGAAAAATGGGTTCGTGACAGTTGATATATCCAGGTGCAATTTTGAGTTATATATCACCTATATTGGTATAATTATGTAGACTTCAACAAGATAAGTTTGAAAATTCATGGTTAGTCCATCTTGATACTGGAACAAAAAGGAAAGTGACTAACTTTGTTAAGAATTGTGAGTTTTTCATGAATGAATTTAAAACACATTCAAATTTGAATGTTTTACAATTATGTTCTTACAACATGTTAATAGGAATGGACTGGTTATAAAAACATACAGTGATTTTGAATTGCTATGATAAATCTTTTACATGCATTGATGAAGAAAATAATTATGTTGTAGTAAAAGGGATTCCTAGGAAGGTCATGATTAGAGAAATTTATGCTTTACAGATGAAAAGATCTATTAGGAAAGGCTGTAAAGTTTTTGTTGTTCATATACTTGATGACAGAGATAAAAGTGATAACATTGATAGAAATAATATTCCAGTACAGAAATAATTTAAAGATATTTTTCTAGAATAAATTCCCGGACTACCTCCTAAAAGAGAGATAGATTTTAAGATCAATCTCATACCAAGAGTAGTACCAGATTCAAAATATCCTAATCGAATGAACATTCTGGAATTAAATGAACTAAAATCTCAGATTCAAGAGTTAATTGACAAGAAATATATCCGACCAATTGTATCCCCTTGGGGAGCACTGATAATATTTGTGAAAAAGAAAGATGGTACTCTAAAGCTGTGCATTGATTATAGACAACTGAATAAGATGACAATTAAAAATAGATACCTGTTATCACAAATTGATGATGTATTAGATCAATTCATAGGAGAAACTATATTTTCCAAAATAGATTTGCGATCGGGATATCACCAAGTAAGAGTAAAAGATGAAGTTATATACAAAAATCCTTGTAGGACCAGGTATGACCACTATGAGTTTGTCATGATGCCCTTTGGGTTGGAAAATGAACCAACAATGTTTATGTGCTTAATGAATAGTGTATTGAGGAAATACCTAGAAACATTTGTAGTTGTCTTTATTGACGATATATTAATTTACTTTAAAAGTGAACAATAACATGAAGAACACTTGAGGATTGTACTACAAGTGTTAAATGAACAAGAAAATTATGCAAAATTCAGTAAGTGTGATTTCTTTAAAGATAGAATTCAGTATTTAGGACATGTGATATCTAAAGAAGGAATATCAATTGACCCCAATAAGGTAAAATCCATAATGGAATGGCTAGTTCCTAAAGATGTATTGTATATACGATCTTTTATGGGAATCACAAGATATTATAGAAATTTTATTGAAGGTTTCTCTAAAATTGCATACCCTATAACTTCTTTACAAAAGAAGGGAAAAAGGTTTGACTGGAATAATAAATGTGAAGATAGTTTTAATAAGCTGAAGCACTTGTTAACAACAACTCCTATTTTAAAGATTGCAGACATGTTGATGCCCCTGAAATCGCAGCACCAATAGTTGGGGATCCTCCCCGGTAAACAATCCCAACTAGATCGCTCATTGTTTGGTGTGGGGGAATCCGTCTAGTTAACGATCCGGCTACCGTCTGTGTGTGGTATTTTAAATATTTTACCGGTTACGGTTTGGTTCACCGTTTATGTATTTTATTTTAAGTATGAGATGCAAGTGCCCTAATTAAATGAATATAATTGACAGGAAGAAACCACACTAGCGATGCGGAGGTTCTTACCTCTTGTCTTATCGTGCCTGCCTTATCAATTACCTATTTATTCATATTCTAAATTAATATAATCTAACTATCCTATCCCTGTAGGGAGCAAGATTGAATTAAGATTAATAAACTGGAAATGTTCATGAAAGTCTCACAAATAGTTGTTTCAACACAATAATCACATTTACAGCAAAAAGAATATCAAAGAATGCTCTGATATGATGAAGCACATTGTTACTCACTTAGCATATAAAAATTTGCATAGAAATAAAATCAGTCATAACCATGAAGTAACTCAAGACAATTAGAACGATCTCACAGTATGCATTTGAATATAAGAAGAATTAGTTCCATATGACATTCCACACATTTCAGGAAAAATATATGTGCATCTTTTCCGAGGCAACTGATCCTTCTTTATTAAGCAGAAAAATAGTTCTCATACAAAAATAGTTTTCGGGGAAGTCAATTTTCTATTCTCTTCCCCTATTTATATCTTTACAAAATTTGTCTTCTAATGTCTCTTCACATACCCTAACCCTAAGGATTCCCAAAATTTTGTCTTCTAGTGCTTATACAAAGAAAATACAAATATTAATTTCCAGCTGTCTTTTCCACATCAGAAATGTATTTGTCCCACATGTCAGTTCTTCTCAAATGATATAACTTTGCACGGGGTCCTCCATTTTCAAAGAGATCTCATGATTATATAATTATTCTTCTGTACTTTTTACTCCTTCAGCCGTTTCCTTGTAGCTATCTTCTAAAAAATAAGCATAAATAGAATCTTGTCCAATGAAATGTTGAAGGTATTCTCCGGTTAGTGCCTCTAGCTTCTTAATGTAGCTCAAATCGTCACTCTGTGCATTCTGCAACTCTGATAAGTGATGGTCCCTTTCAGGAAATTCTTCCATGGTCAGAGGCATAAAAAGCTAACACTTTTCATGGATCTCACGGATTCTCTAGTGAAATCCTATACACTTCTCGATGGTTTTCAGAATCGTATTATTAATCCAGAGACCATATTTTCTGTAGAATTCAAGGAGGCCCGAGTCTAAATTTGAATCTACAGGGGTCTTGTGAGGCAAGTACTCAGGGAATTCTCATTTCCCTTCTCTCCACTTCACCTGCTTCTTAATCTTGGCCATGGTGCCTACTAATTTTCGCCTAACTCTTAGAGATTCAACATTAATTTGACCCATCCTTGCTACCATCATCTTCATCTTGCAAAACTCTTCAGTGATCAGCTCTTGCGAATGATAGATCCCATTTTGAATGTCACAAGATTGCTCATGAAAATGAGTCAAGTCCTACTTCTTGTTGTTCATAAGTTCGATTTGATCCATCATAGATTCCTTGTCATTTAGCACCTCTTCCAACTGAACCTTCAAGTCTTTGACCTGCTGCCTGTTGTCTGCCTCACTTTTCTCTGACTCTTTGATGCAAGTTTCTAGGTCATTTTCTCACCCTTTGTAATTACTAACTGCACAGTCAGTGCAACGTTTTTTGCTTCCACGTTCTGGTATTCTTCTGCTATCCTTTCTTTCTGAGATAGAAGGATGTTATGTTTCCTTTTCAACTCCAATTCTTGTTCTCGCTCCTTCATCAAATTATATTTTACTTTTAAGAGCTTCACCTTCTTTCTTTCCACATCACTCATCATCTTGTCAACATTGTCTGCATTTTCTTGCGCTGCAGCTACATTGACTGATGTCATGAGCTAAGGGTCTCTTTGAGTACCCTCGAATATTGTGATTTCTTGAACAGTAACAACATCTTTGTGGGTTTGTAATTTCATTCTCTTTTCAGTCCTCTTCATGATAGCCTTTCTTTTAGAGTCAGAAAATATTGTGTCCAGTCTGGCTACTATATGCTACTTCGATGGGGTAAATGGGGTGAGATCGAGCTCCCGAATTAGGAGATGTCCCTGTGAGTGTTATTATCAGCCAGAGGCAGGGTCATCACCGGACTCCAAAGTGAGATTGGAAATATAATTCAGATCAGTAAAATGACGCTTGGAGAGTGGAATAATAGTGTACTATAGCGGGCTGAAGGGCACAGCAGGAGCCCAAAAAGTAGTCAGTGCAGAACGTTCTTGAATGGGCGTAGTCAGGACCCATTGGCGCTATGCATTAGACCTATCCCGAGTCATCTCGGACAAAAAACCATCATGGATGCGTATCCATCTCATAGTTGTTTAGGCCTCACGAGGCGGTTTTCCCAAACCATTTTTTAGGGACCCTGAAACCACCAAAGCTAGCACGATGATTTTATGAAACGCCTGGCGTAAATAGGGGAGGTCGGACATGGTGGGGCCCATGCGTGAAAGTTGCATCCTTTAGGGAACTGATCTCGAGGGATCCTGGAAGAAGATCGACGGTCATCCAAGTGTCAGGCTTGGACAGTTGCGCGACATTTATCCAGGCTGGACATCCCCTGAAGTAAAACCACCCCTTCCACATGGCAGTCCCATCATTACTCATGGGACTTAAAGTGGGTTTTCTAAACAACTCTTTGGGGGTTTTGAAAACCATTAATGGTTTCTGTCTTATCAACCGTTGTTGTCACTTGGAAGTAGTGCCTCTCAGTACTTATTAATATCGTTGTCTCCATACGAGCTGCAAGCTTCTATTAACACGCAAAGCCGGAAAGGGTAATCATGTAATTATTACAATAATACAAGATCACTTGATGAGGATCGTTCAGGAAGCTCTATAAGTACTCCACAAGATGGCCTATTTTGTATTTCAAGGCTCCTAAACTTCACCGGTCCAGAGTGCGAAGCCGAAGACACGCATATTGTTCAAGATTGATTAATTCAAAGCTGAGTGACAGGAGTTCCCAATGGTGCATTTCATCTCAAGAGGAGGCTCACCAAGAACACTGAGGATCCGGATGACCAGCGTCCATGAGCATCCCGCAGATTCCCACTCACAGACAATCATACATGAGAAACCTGAGGTCTCACCTGAGATGTTTAAGGAGAGTGCAACTATTACATCGGTTAAAAGGAGGATGGGCCTTCCGTACACAGGGGTATGGAAGAGGGGGATACATCGGTCCCAACAAAGTATGATCAAATGGTAGAGCAGTAGAACCTGAGCAGTTTTAATGAAGCAATGACAAAATCAAGTCCTGTTCCACAGCTCGGCATCAGAGTTGAAATTTTTTCCCATCGAAAGAAAGGTCTGAGAGCAAAGGGCTTGGACGGGATGGAAAAAGTAGGTGGCAGAGGTATGCAAAATATAATTCTTTAGCAGTATGGTCGCATCTACATCTTCATGGGGCTGTAGGTGGTCCAACCAGAGTTTAAAAGGTTCCCAATAGCTCTGAAAGACGTTACCCATTAATACCTTATAATTTAAGGTGATGCGAACTTTGTCAAGATGGACGTACTACTTTGCTAGGAAAGTGGTCCCGGGTCATAGTCATACGATAACCAGTAATTTTCTCTATGACCAATATTGTAACAAACTCTATTAGGGATTATAAACAGAAAAAACTTTAAGCTGTTGAGCTATAACTGATTGTAACAATTTCTGTTTTAGATAGTAGCAAGGCTATATATAGCCAAATAGCCAGTAGGAAAAGGGTTGTCTCTCTTTTGTAAGAAGTATCACTTCATATATTGGATAGTTTGATCAATACAGAAAGAGAAATACGTTTTCCATATCTTGGAACTTTTTATGGATTCAAAGTTTTAATGTGTTCAGTTTGTTCCTTCTCCTGTCTCTCATCCCTTCCATGTATGTATGATCAACAGAGCAGTTCTAATTTTAATATGAGTGCATTTGCTTAATTTTATTTCTTCTAAGATGGTTAGTAATTGAAGTATTCATGCTAATTGGTTTGGAGGTAATTTCCTTGTATTATCCAGTGGTGGTTTTAAGTTCATCTTGTTGGGACTGTCGAATTCCTCTCTTAGGCTCAACACGTCATTCTTCAAACATAGGATAAATATTTACTTATGTAGTACCTTTATCTTATGCCATTCATTTTCCATTTGCTACTTTAAGTTTGATTTCTGGCACATTGGAATACTGCCCATTTATATTTCAAGATTGGAATTCTACAATTATTTTCTGTCAGCTATGTTTCAATTCAGGATGAATTTCAGAAAGTATTATTGATGCCTAGGAACATTTTTAAAGACAACATTAGAACTTATTTGGGACTACCATCTTTTTTGGCGCCACTTCTAGGGACACAATCAAGAAGATAAATCTTCCCTGGGTATAACGAAAAAATTATATGCTCTCAGTTTCATGGTGGAGGAAATTGAGTTGTAGGATGTTCTCCACCTGACGACTCCACAATAAGCAAAGATTGCATATGGAAAAAGACACACTTGCCAGAACCTAAGCAACGAAGAATTTGTGGCCCTAGAAGACTCAGTTTCTTGGAGACATAGACGTGGGAGATTCCAGTCTACCTCGCTAAGCTATCAGCGAAGTTTCACTTCCCCTCTTTTTGGCCCCCAATTCCCTCCATTTGATTTCATTGTCCAAACCCCTGAGCAAGAATTTGTCGCTCACACCAATCCACCCAATTCTTGATTTACCTCACAGGCGGAGAATTTGAATGCCAGCCACCTCATGTCAGGAGGAGGAGGAGGAGGACCACCTCCACCACCACCTAGAATACGAAGATGGGTGGAAAGCCATCACAGACCTCTACAATTGCCTACCCCCTGTTAAATTTTCAGAATTTACTTCAATCTGATCTAGGATCTTAACTGGGAGAACAACATGTACAACAAATCTACATCATATCATTCATGGACACAATAATGCAAGCACATAAGAGACACCGACTTTACTTGGGGAAAACCATAAAGGTGAAAAACCCCAATAACTTCCTCAGAGATAGATAGAGCAATGATACAACCAAAATACAAGAGATAGTCTTCTCCTAGCAGTAGAGCCTCCTCCTCCACAAGTGCGCCACTATCCACAATGTGAGTGAGAGAATCGAATGTTTAAAATGAGAGAGACACACTCTCTATTTATACACTAACTTGACTTGACCTTTACTCAACTAGGTCGGCCTCAACTTAACCACTTAACATAATGCTGACTGGGCTGACCCCCACTAGGGTGGTCTAATAACCCTTTGACCCACATGACTTATATAGGGCCGACCCCAACAAGGTGGTCTAATAACCCATCAAGTATAAGTTACGACACTTACAATATAAATGACGACACTTCTGTATAGAGGAATAATAACATCTCTATAGGAATACAATATACATATATGTGAAATACATTCCGAAGTTACATATACATCAACACTCCCTCTTAACTAGGAAGGTATTTCTCGACACAGGTCTTCTAGCACAAGTCTTCTTCTCTGGATCATCATCACTGGATAATCGTCATCGAGTCATCATCATCGTCACTGCTGCTGCTATCTCAATCAATCTATGAATCTACTAGTCATAGGAAGTTCTACAGAGCTAGTCCTTTTTCATACTGGATGTAGGCCCACCACCTGCAGGTCTTCATCATCACTGGCCATATTGTGGAATTCTCAGGACTTATTATGTGCGTCACAAAACCTGGCTGCAGCATCCCAGGCTATTATGAGCAGACAACTCTACCTGTAGGATCTCCCAAGAGCACATTATATGTGACCCATCAAAAAACCTAGCTGAAGCATCCCATGATGTTACGAGCACACAGCTCTACCTGTTGGATCTCCCAGGATCACATTACATGTGATCTCACCACAAAACCTGGCTGAAGCATCCCAGGCTATTACGAGCACACAGCTCTACCTGTCGGATCTCCTAGGAGCACATTACATGTGGTCCACCACAAAACTTGGCTGAAGCATCTGAGGCCTTTTTCATCCTGTCTAGATCTTCTAGGAGAAAATTACATGTGGTCATGGAAAAACTTGGTTGAAGCATCTAAGGCCTTTTTCATCCTGTCCAGATCTCCCAGGAGAAAATTACATGCCATATGACAAAACCTCGCAAGAGCATCTCAGGATGTTATGGGTACACAACTCCGACCTGAAGATCTCCCAGGGCACAAATTACATGTCCTCCCAGAGCAATGTCTTGAAAGAGAATCCCAGGCTATTATGGGTATGCAACTCCGACCTATAGGATCTCCCAGACATGCTCATCTGCACAACCTGATCCACGGCCACAAAGTATCATCCTGATACTCACCATACATCATCCTGATGTACACATGATCATCATAATCATCATCACTGCAACATCCTGCTACATGTCATCTAGAGAAGCTCGTCATCCATGATCACCTTGATCATATAATGCATCCATCTAATGCAGACCAAGTATCTACCTGTTACGTATCATCATACATAGTGTATCCACCTGATACATAGATACATGATCCACACAATGTATCCATCAACATACATGATCTACCTGATCATACCTGATACATATCAATATACATGATCTACCTGATCATACAATGTATCCACCTAATACATATACAGATACATGGGCCAAGCATCCAACATGATGCATATACACAATACATACAAATGATCCAACCGATCATATCCAGCATCCAACATGATGCGTACATACATATAAATGATCCAACTGATCATATCCAGCATCCAACATGATGCACACATACATATACATATAAATGATCCAACTGATCATATCCAGCATCCAACATGATGCACAAATACATATACATATAAATGATTCAACTGATCATATCTAGCTTCCAACATGATGCACACATACATATACATATAAATGATCCAACTGATCATATCCAACATCCAACATGATGCACACATACATATAAATGATCCAACTAATCATACAAAGCAGAAACTAGAACATCATCCTGATGCTCATCATCCAGCGCTTACATCCACAACCATGTGAAGAATTCTCCTTCCAACATGCTTGGAATGGCTTCAGCAAATGTGTCCATCACTTCTTCCTCGAAGTGTCATCAATCTAAAGAACACCAAGCCTCTCCCTGAAGTACTCAAACTTTACCCTGGCTAGTGGCTTCATTAGCACATCTACAATATGCTCGTCCGTCGCAATGTACAGGAGTTTCACAGCTCCTCTCTGCACCATATCCCTGATATAGTAATATTTGATCTCTATGTGTTTCGACCTATCATGAAACACTGGGTTCTCAGATAGCTTCACACAACTCTGGTTATCACAAAAGATACCAGTAGCATCCAATAGAAGATCAAATAACTCAGACAGTAGCTTCCATAGCCATACTGCCTCACAACTAGCTGAACAGGCTGCAACATACTCTGTCTCAGCTGTACTCAGTGCTCCGCAAGACTGCTTCCTGCTAAACCAAGAGATCACACCTGATCCCATACTGAAGCAGCATCCAAATGTGCTCTTCCTATCTGCAGCACTGCCAGCCCAATCTGAATCAACATAACACTGCAAGTTAAACTTTTGATTCACTTCATACTTGATCCCATAATCCACTGTACCCTTCAGGTACCTTAGAACATGCTTTACAGCAACAGGTGAACACTCCTTGGATCCGTCAGTAACTGGCTCAATGTGTTCACCGCAAAGCAAATATCTTGTCTCATGTTCATCAGGTACATCAAGGACCCAGTCATTTGACGATACAGAGTGATATCAACTGGCTCAGATGATGAAGCATCACATACACTCTTCAGGTTCAATTCCATAGGTAAGGCCATAGCCTTGCAGTCCATCATCCCAAACCTCTTCACGATCTCTACTACATAATTCCCTTGTCCAAGGAAGATTCCATCACTCTGCCACAAAATCAAATAGTGCATCATCCCCAAGTTCTTCAACTCGAACTCGGTAGTAGGCTTCCGCTGCATTTCGGAAATCAATCTATCCTCACTTGATACAAATAGGTCATCCACATAATAGTATCACTAGATTTCCTTTCTCAACCTTGTAGTAAAGGTTGGAATCCGCTTTATTCTTGGTAAAGCCCAAACTGGAATGAAAGTTGTCTATCCTACCATACCAAGTTCTGCACATATATGACTCCATGTCATGTGTCTCAGAACCAAGTGGCTTCTCTACATACACTTCTTCTTCAACTACACCATTCAAGAAGGATGTCTTGAAATCCATCTGGTGTATCTTCCACTTCATCACTGCAGCTAAAGCAAGTACAGATCTAATGAAAGTGTATCTGGCTTCATGAGCGAAAGTCCCTATGCTACCACCTGCAGCATGCTTGATCTTGTAGATCCTCTTGGAAGTCACTACAGACTACCCTTTGGGACTACATCCCAAACATCTTCATGATCGACTGGTACTCCTCCATCATGGCATTCTTCCCAGATCCTGGGAACTTCAATATCTTCAATATTTTCAATAGATAACTTTGTTGTTGAACAAATGTTGTAGTCCTTCTTTTGTAGGTGATGGTATACGATCTTTCCTACACAACAAGTTAAATTGCATGATTAGAAAACATCTCATAGTTTTCAGAACAAATTCTTACACATAAATAAATATGTCATACAGTCATGCAATTATCTTAGCCAATGCTTCAATACAACATTTATCCATATTCCGTAACTTTCTAGATTCCTTCCAATCTCTACCAGAACATTGTTAAGAGTGTGCACAACTCCTAACATGTCAGCAAAGAGGTTTCATTCTAGATAACTAGCAATGGAATGTTGTATAGTGCCATAGGCCACTTACCCATGTATATTAGTAGTATATTGTTCATCATTGCAACTATTCTAATATGCATAATGCACAACCTAATTCTAGGAACATAAGCATATACATCATTAAATAACATTATGTAAGAAATGAAAATTCAAATACTTATCTTTGTTTGGTTGTTGGGTGGACTCCCTCTGAATCTTTGCAACTCCATTCTGATGTGGATTGTGAGAAGTGGTCAACTCCCTCTGAATATCTGCATTCTTGCAAAAACTACTAAAGTGTGCTCCTTTGCTTTCTTGCAGGAACAACTGGAGTGTGCTTCCTCTTGATCTTTGCTTCCTGGATTACCTATTCTTGAACTTATATCCATCCTTAACCACTATGCATGCTTATTAGTATCATCATTGTGTTATCCTTGAGGTCTCATAGATAATCACACATTTATTAGTATAATCTTAATACTATCAAAACAAAATAATCTTAAACATGTATAGTCATGATCATTCACAAATAATAAACATTAGTATTCAAGGTTTCAGGGAAGTCTTCTTTTACTCATGCATATTCTTATTTGATCATAGGACTCTTCTGATTAGTTAAATCATCAATGCATAAACCCATGATTACTCAAACCTATACCTTCATGATTCTTCCGGTTAGTCATATCATCAATTATTGTAAGAAACATAATATGCATACAAACATGACTATTCAAACTTATGACTTCATGAATAATCATTATCAACAACACAACAGTATAAGATCCTAACACAAGGTAGGATTCTAGCTTGATATAGGAAAAACATACCTGGATTAGCATGCCAGCTAGTTATGTCTAACATACCCGCATAATGTCTTATGGTTCTCTTCAGTGATTTGTGCTAGTAGCTTGCATGTCTCATAAGTTAAGCATTGTAGAACCAAGTTATACATACCTCGAAAGTAGATCTTCTATGTGATCCATGATAATGGATGAATCTTTGTCTTCATGTCACCATGATCATATGTTCTTGAAGTAGAACATGATTTGTCTTTCTTGGTGTACCTTTTATGTTAGCAGAAAAAATAAACCTCATACAACACCATAATGCATTAGTACAATCATAAGTGTCAACACCCTAACCAATGATTATCTTCTATCATGCATTCATAATTTTGGTAAGGTGATACGACAAATCTAAAATCAAGATTGTACTAACCATAATAACATGAAGACAAACATACCATAAACTTAATCATGAACAAATCTCGAAACATACCTCGATGAGTCATACTTGTCGAGATCGCTTGTAATCTTCTTATGTAATGCCTTAGCCTCATCTCCCTAGGAACTTCTTCACTTATGCAAGTGACCAATCCATCTTCTTCTAGGATTAACCCAATCCACTTGATTTGTAAGAAATGGACCTGGAGCTGGATTAGGGTTTGTCAAAGAAACCCCAAAATTTCAAACTTTGAATTTCAAACTTCCTAAAGGATAGAAATATGCGCCTTGATGAGATGATCAAGTTGGTATATTCAGAATTTGAAAACTGCAAAGTTTCACCCCTCAAAATTGCCTTTTAGATTTCTGGATTCACTAGGGACGACCTTGAATTAGGGTTTGAGTTTCCCGGAGCTTCACCCAACCAAAAGATTTGATTCAAAACTCTAAGCTTCGATTTTTCTGAGGAAATTCCAGCCGTGATCACAGATTTCCAAAATTCCAATTTTTGCAAAAGCCCTAATTTTCCATCTTTCCGATCAAAGTCCCGAACTGGGGTTTGATCAAGCCCAACCTTCTGCCCAACCAAAAAATCTGATCTTGGTCTCTAAATTTCAATTTTTATGAGTAGCATCCAGCCGTGGTATCCGATTACAAAAATTCCAACTTTTTCCAAAGCCCTAAATTCCGGAAGCCATGAATGAAGGTACTAAAAAATAATTCTGTTTTGACAGAAATATGTACCTGATTTTTTTTGGTGTAACTCCAAACCTTTTGATCCACAGAGTTGGAAAATGTTTCCTCACATAACCCGACCTGTTATCTTTCCATCCCGATAGGTCTGACTTCAATTGGATGTTCTGAGAGAGAGTTATTCCAAGTGTTGCAACATGACCTGTTTATGGGATAATACAAGAGAGAGAACTTGTACGGAGTGCCACGTGTCACTGCTTCAACTTCGGCCTCTGAAAAATTTTCTTGAGATAGTACAGTCTGTCTACTACCTATCACATTTTACGAAATTTCATTTGGAGATTTCTATCCCAAGTTATGACCTTTTTCCCAAAATCACCTGGCTTTGACTCAGATCTGGAAGAGGCAGAAACCCTATATTGTACAGATGATAAATCACAAAGTACAACGAATTAGAGGTTTTCCTTTGGACACAAGGTACACGAGGATTTATTCTTTGACCTGTAAAGGTGTCAAATCCGAAAAAATTTTCAAAACGGATTTATAGCGAGAGTGGTACGATGACCGGTGTTTTCTATATCAAGCCCTAGCATCGTGAGTGCAACAAGTGTCATACATGCCATATCATGCCTTCTTTCAGGATAGCTCTGATAGCATGTTAAATTTTCACAATTTACTTCAATCTGATCTAGGATCTTAACTGGGAGAACAACATGTACAACAAATCTACAGCATATCATTCATGGACACAATAATGCAAGCACATAAGAGACACCGAGTTTACTTGGGGAAAACCATAAAGGTGAAAAACCCCAATAACTTCCTCAGAGATAGATAGAGCAATGATACAACCAGAATACAAGAGATAGTCTTCTCCTAGTAGCATATCCTCCTCCTCCACAAGTGCGCCACTCTCCACAGTGTGAGTGAGAGAATAGAATGTGTAAAATGAGAGAGACACACTCTCTATTTATACACTAACTTGACTTGACCTTTACTCAACTAGGTCGGCCTCAACTTAACCACTTAACATAATGTTGACTGGGCTGACCCCACTAGGGTGGTCTAATAACTTTTTGACCCACATGACTTATATAGGGCCGACCCCAACAAGGTGGTCTAATAACCCATTAAGTATAAGTTACGACACTTACAATATAAATGACGACACTTCTGTATAGAGGAATAATAACATCTCTATAGGAATACAATATACATATGTGTGAAATACATTCCGAAGTTACATATACATCAACACCCCCTAAATGATATTCCTACCCATTATCTGAAATTGTTACCATAGTACTATGGTAGCAAAGGAACATCTGATGAGGACCATTTGGACCGATTCCAAGATTTCACGGATAATATCCTTGTTGAGCACGATGATGTATTCATGAGAATCATTGCTCATTCATTTGAAGGAGAGGCCAGAAAATGGTTCAGATCTTTACCTAATGCCTCCATTAGTACTATGGAAATCCTGGAAGCCACGTTCATCAAGAAATGGGGAGTTAAACGTAACAACCTCTATTATTTAATGGAATTCTCTGCTTTAAAGAAGAGCAGCTCAGAGAATGTGGTCGATTTACAACAATATTTAACAAATTGTATTTTGGGATTCTTGAGGACATTCGTCCTATGGAAGCGCCAGCTTGAGTCACTCACACGGCTGCTTTCCCCTCATATTTTTCTATGACGCTAAGGGAAAGAAGGCCAATCTCACTCAATGACATGCAAGATGATGCCATAGACGTCGAGGGAAATATGAGCGTCAGAGGAAAAAATAAAATGACTAGTGACGTAGAATCAAAGGACAAGGGAAAGGCCAAAGAGGAAGTCATTTCTTCAGAAATAAGAGATTCTCAAGAGGAAAAGATTGATGAGATGACCCGCATTATCAAGAACCTATCAAATAAAGTTACCAGGATGGAATTAGAGAGTAGTAGCCCCAACAGACAATCACCTGTTCATCCTCCTAATCAATTTAGGAGACCATTCAATCCTCAGATGGCATATAAAGAAAATAGAAATGAGGAGCAACCGTTAAGACCTCATATTCATGAGAAGGAAAATAATCTGGTTGGAATCACAGTGGAGGAAGACTACGAAGAATTTGATGAGCAGTTAAATTGGATAGAAGAACACTCCCACCTCATCCACCTTATTAGATAAGATTATGAGACTTCACTCTTGTATGAAGAAATAGATCCAGATCTCCTTGAATCCCAAGATAATAACCAATTCCTTGATGATGGTCCCTTTTTCCATAGTGCTCATCTAGATAAAGCTCAAAGAAAGTACGACTTGAGACCAAGGTCGGAGGTAATAAATAAATAGAGCGGACATCCTAAGAAGTCCCCAAGTAAGCCATCTCAAACAAAGTATCCTCAAGCACACTTCTTATCCATAGACAATAACCTCCCCATAAACAAAGAAGCCGAAGCCATATTCCCAGAGGGTCCGAGTCAGCCAGGCATAAGCCCCCATAAGAGAATTGAACCAACCCCCAAAGAAGGCTACGCTTCTTTTAGTTTAGAACAAGAGCTGAACAAATTAAAAATAGTCGTCCCCTTGACTGAGTTGATAAGAAATCCTGTCTACCAAGGCCAAATCGATAAAATACTGCATAGGGCATAAATCTTTGATTAACAAGATTCCATAAATCTCAAGAATGAAGCCCCAGCTTTTCAGTGTGGCCCACACATTGATAATAAAGAAGAGCCCACCAACCCGTTTTATGTCACCTGGACGTACACGAAAAGCTCCTCCAAAATTGTATGTTGGATTCCATTGCATCTCATAATCTAATTCCCAAGGTTATCATCGAAGATTTGGGATTGGAGATCACCAAGCCATATCATGATCTCTACAGCTTTGATTTGAGAAAGTTGAAATGCATAGGAATGATAAAATACTTGGTGGTCACCCTTTCCTAGATATCGACCAAAAGTGTAATGATGGACATGGTGGTGGCAGATGTCCTAGCTAAATATGGCATGCTTCTGTCAAGGAGATGGGCTAAGAAGTTGGGAGGCACCATGCAAATGGACATGAAATATGGTACCATACCCGTTTTTGCTGGAGAGACCAGGAAGTTATATAGAGAAGCTTTGTTTGCCTATGTTATAAGTGACCAGGGAAGACCTATGAACTACCCTATATATGCAGCTGATCACGACATGGGCTCTTATAGGCTGTCATTGGGAGATTTGGATGAAGGTGAAATTGCACATTTTCAGGCGATTGAAACAGTCGTCGAGGACACCAGAAACCAGGTATGGAAGCTTTTTTTTTATGGGGTGTCGTCTAAAAGGAATCTGGAGCAAGCACAGTACTTTCATCACCATTTGGTGATGAAGTCAGTCTATATTACAAACTAGATTTTGATACCACCAATAATTTTTCCAAAAATGAAGCACTCATCCTCAGCTTCCGAGCGGAAAGAGACTTAAAAATCACCAAGCTAGTTGTCTTCGGAGACTCTAAGCTTGTGGTAAATTAGATCAAAAATGTATATCATACTAAACATCCAATACTCATAGCATATCGTAATATGGCTTGGGACCTCATTGAGAATTTCTTTGACGCCTTCAATATTACTTTCATCCCTCGAGAAGAAAATCAACAAGCTGATGCTTTGGCCATGATGGAAAGTTCCTTTCATCCCCACAAGAAGCCGAAAATAAATTACAAGGTTGAAATGAGATACCGTCCCTCCATTCCTGACAACGTTAAGAGTTGGAAAGTTTTTGAGGATGACCAACAAGGTAAGTGCTTCTTGCTACTTGATGGTGAATTCTCAAATATTGATATAGACAGCGGTTCTAGAGAAATAAAAGAAGGTAATTCACAGATGGAAGATGTGGGAGGTTTTGAATTTATGCAGCAGATTGCTGGTCACAAGGTTTTGCATCTAAAAAATAACTTCATCCCAAAAGGACTGGTACCACTAGAATATTTGTTCGAAAAAAATGAAATCCCAGTCAAACCAACGGTGTAGCCAACAACTAAGGTTGTGCAGGAAATAAATCTCGACACCACAGAGGACCCCAAGTTCGTTAAACTCTCCCAGTCTCTCACAAGCAAGCAAAGGCAAAGGTATGAAGTGTTATTCAAATACTATGCAGATTTTTTTGTGTGGAAGTATGAAGACCTCCAGACTTATGATACTACCATAATACAACATAGGATTCCCTTAAAGCTTGGCGCCAAGACGGTTAAAAAAACATTGAGACAGGTGAATCCCATCCTGTTTCCAGTGATCGAAAAAGAAGTAAGGAAACTTATTGACACATAAATCATTATACCTCTAAGGTATTCAAAATGGGTGGCTAACCTAGTACCGGTCAGAAAGAAAAATGATGAGACAGGGCTATGCGTCGAATTCAGGAACCTGAATAAATGCTCACTGAAGGCTAATTATCCCTTACCCAAAATGGATCATATCTTGCAAATGGTAGTTGGGTCAACTCAAGTATCTATGATGGATGGATTTTCGGGTTACAACCAGGTTCCAATGCATTTAGATGACAGGGAAAAAATTACCTTCACTACACCATGGGGAACGTTTATGTATGACAAGATGCCTTTCGGTCTTATGAATGCTACTATGACATTCCAAAGGGCCATGTACATAGCATTCGTTGGTGAAAAAGACAACTTCATTGTGATATATCTGGATGATATGAATGTATTCTCTAAATCGGACAAAGACCATCTTTAGCATTTGAAGCAAAACTTTGATAAATGCAGGAAGTATGGCCTGTCCCTCAATCCCAATAAGTCCTTTTTTTCCATGAAGGAAGGAAAGCTGTTGGAGCATATCGTTTTGAAAGATGGTGTAAGGATCAACCCAAAAAGAGTGGTGGCTATCAATCTGATTGAGCATATCATTTCGAAAGAGGTTTATCCTTAATTTCGCTGAAATAATGAAAGAAATTACTTACATGCTGAGAAAAGATGCTGAGATAAAATGGGCCACAGCTGCAATGAACTCATTTAAAGAGATAAAAGACTCCCTGGGAGAGGTGCCCATTTTGACTAGCCCGGACTACAACAAGGATTTCTTGATTTTTTCTTTTGCCTCTGAGGCTACTATGGCAACAGTCATTTTGCAAAAAAATCAGGAAGGGCATGAACAACCCATTGCCTTCTTTAGCCGATCCCTGAGAGATACATAATTAAAATATAGTACCATGGAGAAGCAGGCCTATGCCCTTGTTAAAGCACTCAAGTCATTCAGGAGCTATGTTTTGCATTCCAAGATCATTGCTCATGTCCCGGGGAGTACCATTAAAGATATCTTATGTTAGACTGATAGTGAAGGAAGAACATGAAAGTGGATTTCCAATATTCAAGAGTATGATATGGAGATTATGCTTATAAAGTTGGTAAAGGGACAGGGATTAGCTAAGATGCTGGCTGAATGCAATTATCAATCCCTGGAGATCAATTTGATCAATCAACACCTTGGTCCGAAAAATGAAGAAGGTCAGCAAAACCTTCCCGACCAAGTAGTTGAGAATTTTCTAAGCTCGGAGTGTTATGGGGATATAGTTTACTTTCTACAGCATCTTACATACCCACCTGAGATGGAGAAATCCAAAATAAGATCCCTCAATCTCAGAGCAGTCAAGTACTATGTTTTGGATGGTTACCTCTTCTGGAAAGATCCACTTGGCATCTTGCGTAACTGTATTATGGATGAAGAGACATAGTGTATAATTTCTAAGTTTCACAAAGATATGTGTTGAGGGCATCATGCGTGGAGGGTGACTGCTCATAAAATATTGTGAGTAGGCTATTTTTGCCCTACTCTATTTTATGATGCAAGCAATATCTTCAGGGCATACAAAGAATGCCAAATGTTCGTGGGAAAGAAAAAACTCCAACTGTTACCTCTCAAACCCATCAGGGTGGAAGCACCATTCTAGCAATGGGGACTTGATTTTATTGGAGAAATAAATCCCCAATTTAAGCGGCCAGCACCAATGGATCCTTACAGCCACTGATTATTTGACGAAGTGGGTGGAAGATATTCCCACTAGGAACACGAGTGACTCAGTTATAATAAACTTCCTATAAGACAATATTTTGGCAAGATTTCGATGTCCAAGGAAAATACTTACAGACAACACTCCGGCCTTCAAATCATATAAGATGATGAGCTTTTGCGAAAATTATAATATTGAGTTAATTCATTCAACCACATACTACCCATAGGGAAATGGCCTGACCGAGTCTTCAAATAAAAACTTGGTGAATACTGTAACGTCCCCTTCTCCTTATGAAATGCAGGGAAGGAAACATTAACAACATACCAGGCTTTTGTAAACTTAGCCCCAATAATTTTTGCACATAAATTCCTAACATTTTAAAACTTCTATATGCAGATTCGTTTCAATATAAACATAGCGGATGAACATACTAGCAAGCACACAAACAGACCGTAATTGCATAACATATTTACCACAGCAGAGAATGATTCAACATAAAGAGACCCATTCTCATTCATATGCCATGCATAGAATCCATATTAACTCATTTCATTAAAACATGGACAATTTAACATATTGCAGAATACAAAATGGAATAATTTATAATCCACAGAACACTTATCTTGAGAAGTTGATGTCCAACGACTGGCTACGTGAGAGAAACGTTCCACCCAACCATAGATCTCTGTCCAGCCTGTATTCTTTCAGCTGAGAGATCACCCCCGAGCTGGGCTGTGTATCCACTAAGGAGGAACTAGATGGCTCACTCACAATCAGGGTTTCACTCAGACAACCATGCTAAGCCAACACACAGTTAATTTTTTCAAGCATGCAATGGGAAATGGAGAGGAATGCTAGTCCACTGAGCTCAATCCCAGAGCTAGGTACACATCAAGCTAGACTCAAATGATCCCAGCCTCCATTCGAACATCCACACTTGGATTTCTCACACCTTTGTTCAGCAAATAACCCCAAATCCGTCACTGATTTTCTGGGCAATTAAAACTGGGTTTTCCCATGGCTTTTGGGGTATCTATTGCTCCAAAATTCACCCCAAGGTTCCTACCAATGGATCCCCCATTGGATTTCACTGTCCAATACCAAATCGGGACGTTTTTGGCTTCCCAAAACGTGGATTCTCTCACAGTCGCGATTTCTGTATTTCTCACTGCTGGGAGCTCATTTTTGGATGGAGAAAGATGTCCCATACTTCCACAATGGAATGGGGATAAGGATGGAGCAACCCCCAAGATGTAGAGTGACTTGTGGGACAAGTCAAAAGAGCCCATACCTTCCCATACGAATTTCAGGGCTGCCCATACTCCATCAAAGTCATTGACTTAATTCTTCAACCACTTCTTACAACAGGAATAAATGTCATCTAGGGAAGTCAATGGGTTCTCATAATGACAAATGGCAGCCTAGGGTTTAATCCCATAGCCCCCTCACCACTCCCTAGTGGATACACGTGGCCCCCTTCTCATTCGTTGCCTCCATAGCCAGTCTTGGAATTTTATATTGCCTGATGTTTATTTACATCCTATTACAATTTCCATGGCTTAAGAGCACATGGTATCAAAATATCAAATACTTGCCCTTTAAATAAAATTCGGCTTTCACTAGCGGGGACTTGGCCTTGAGCTCCACGCTAGGAAAACATACATCACATGTACACATTATTTACATTAAAGGCTAATATATCCTAAGGGTCGAATTGGGGGTATTACAAATACTATGAAGAAGATGCTCAATACAAACCAAAAGGCCTAGGACTCCCAATTAAAGTTATCATTATGGGAAGACAAAATTAGCATCAAAAGGGCCATAGGCACATCGTCGTTTCAGTTGGTTTATGGAAAAGAAGCGGTCCTCCCAATTTAGTTGGGTCTCCCGATAATGAAGCTGCTACAGCCAGAAAGGGAAGTGCCACATGATATAGAGAGAAGGATTCATCAGTTGATAGAGATTCAACAAGTCAAAGAACAACTGGATGATTCCAGTAAGATCGACCCAGACAAGATAAAGGCAATTTTTGACCAAAGGGTTGTTGCTCGGGATTTTCAGTAGGGAGATCTTGTGCTAAAATGGGATGCTAGAAGAGAGTGAAGGTCTAATCATGGGAAGTTTGACAATTTGTGGCTGGGTCCTTTTAAAGTTATCATAGTCCAAGACAACAACACATATGAGTTGGTCCAACTTAATGGTGAAACTTTTGGGAACCCTGTGAATGGGAGATTCTTGAAGCGGTTCTTTCACTACTGATTCTTTTCTCCCACTTTGTGAATGGAGCCAATGTACCATATTTGTAACATTTCTCTTTTCCCCTTTGCTTTTACTTTTTCAATCTCTTAATCAGCTCTGTTACCCATTTTCTAATTATTTCTCTGTAGCTCTATTGTTAACAAGCATGTATGACTCCACAACCTAATGAACTAAAGGCACTAGTCTACTATTCTCAACCTCTCCCAGGAGGAAGAGTCTGTCCCCGCTAGAGTTGATGTTAGTGTTATTATTAGCTAGAGGTAGGATCGTCACCGGACTCCAAAGTGAGCTTGGAAGTAGAATTCAGATCAGTAAAATTATGTTGGCAGAGTGGAAGAATAGTGTCCTATTGCGGGTCGGAGGGTGCAGTAGGAGCCTAGAAAGTAGTCAGCGGATAACGTTCTTGAATGGACGCGGTTAGGAGCCATTGGCCCTGCGTGTTGGTACTGTTTCGAGTCATCCCAGAAAAAAACCGTCGTGGATGTGTGTCCATCTTATAGGTTTTCAAGGGTCGCGAGGTGGCTTTCCCAAACCATTTTTTAGGGATCCTGAAAACACCAAAGCTAGCACGACGCTTTATGAAATGCCTGGCGTAAATCGGGGAGGTCGGACAAGGTGGGGCCCATGGTTGAGAGTTGTATCCTTTAGGGCACTGATCTCGAGGGATCCTGGTAGAAGATTGACGATCATCCGAGTGTCAGGGTTAGATAGTTACGCGACATTTATCCCGTATGGCCATCCCCTAAAGTAAAACCACCCCTTCCACATGGCAGTCCCACAATTACTCAAGGATCTTAAAGCGGGTTTTCTTAACCACTTTTTAGGGGTCCTGAAAACCACTAATGGTTTTTGTATTATCAACCTCTGCTGTCACTTGGAAGTAGCACCTCTCAGTATGTATTACTATCGTCGTCTCTGTATGAGTTGCAAGCTACTCTCAACACACAAATCCCAAAAGGGTAATCGTGTAATTAATACGATAGTACAGGCTCGCTTGATGAGGATCGTTCAGGAAGATCTATAAATACTCCATGAGTCGACCTATTTTGAATTTCAAAGCTCCTAAACTTCATCGGTCCAGAGTGTGAAGCCGAAGACATGCATATTGTCCGGGATTGATTAATTAAAAGTTGAGAGTGACAGAGGTTCCAAATGGTGCATTTCATCTTAAGAGGAGGCTCACCAGGAGCACTCAGGATCCAGATGACTAGTGTCCATGAGTAGCCTGCAGATGCACCCTCACAGACAATCATACAGGAGAAGCCTGAGGTATCACCCAAGATATCTAAGGAGAGTTCATCTATTACATTGGTTAAGAGGAAGATGGGCCATCCAGACGTAGGGCCACAGAAGAGGGGGATACCCTGGTCCTCGCAAAGGACGATCAAATGGTGAAGCAGTAGCACCTGAGCAGTTTTAATGAAGCAATGACAAAATCAGGTATTGTTCCACAGCTCAGCATCAGAGTTGAACTTTTATCCCGTTGAAAGAAAGGTCCGAGAGGAAAGGGCTTGGATGGGATGGAAGAAGTAGGTAGCAGAGGTGTGCAAAACAACATTCTTCAGCAATATGGTCGCATCTACGTCTTCATGGGGCCACAGGTGGTCCAACTAGTGTTTAAAAGGTTCTTGATAGCTTTGAAATACATTACGTCATTAATACCTTATAATTTAAGGTGATGCAAACTTTGTCAAGACGGACGTACTACTTTGCTAGCAAAGTGGTCCCGGGTCATACTCATAGGATAACCAATAATTTTCTATATGATTGATATTGTAACAAAATCTTTTACGGAGTATAAACAAAAAAAACTTAAATTTTTTGAGTTGTAACTGATTGTAACAATTTATGTTTTAGATAGTAGGAAGGCTATATATAGCCAAATAGGAAGTAGGCAAAGGGTTGGCTCTCTTTTGTAAGAAGTATCACTTCATATATTGGATAGTTTGATCAATACAGAAAGAAAAATACTTTTTCCATATCTTGGAGCTTTTTATGGATTCCAAGTTTTCATGTGTTGAGTTTGTTCCTTCTCCTGTCTCTTATCCCGTCCATGTATGTATGATCAATAGAGCAGTTCTGATTTTAATATGAGTGCATTTTCTTAATTTTATTTCTTCTAAGATGGTTAGTAATTGAAGTATTCATGCTAAATGGTCTGGAGGTAATATCCTTGTATTATCCAGTAGCAGTTATGTGTTCATCTTGTTAGGACTATTGAATTCCTCTCTTAGGCTCAACACGTCGTTCTTCAAACATAGGATAAATATTTACTTCTACAGTACCTTTATCTTCTTCCATTAATTTTCCATTTGCTACTCTAAGTTTGATTTCTGGCATATTGGAATACTGCCCATTTATATGTCAAGATTGGAATTCTACAATTATTTTCTATCAGCTATGTTTCAATTCAAGATGAATTTCAGAAAGTATTATTGATGCCCAGGCACAATTTTAAAGAGAGCCTTAGAACATCTTTGGGACTAACAGTCCCCAAGTGATTATCCCTGATGGGTTTGTGTCGATATCTCGCACATCTGGGCTTCTTTGTTCCACAACTTCCTTTGACTTTTCTTCTTCATCCTTTTGCCTTTGTTGCTCGACTACTTCTACGTCCGCTCTTTCTCTCATTTCTTGCACCCTTGCGGCCTCTTCCCTTTGGATCTTTTCATCCTCCTCGTTTCAGAGTCTTTCAGTTTCTTCTTTCTGAAGTATGTCTTCTTATTCCTTTTGTATCTTTTCGGCTTCTTCCTTTTGGATTCTTTCAGTCTCCTCTCTTAGCTTCTTCTCAGCGTTTGCTAACTATATAGATAATGAATCCTGAGATCGCCTTTTTGCTTCCTCTTTTTGCTTTATCTAAGCTTCCTTGGCAGTGTTAGCCTTAGAACGCAGCGATTATGTCGACGCAAAGTTGACTAAAATTCCGCGAAGTGGACGACAAATCTCGTCCAGATGGAAGTGAAACATCGACAAACCTCTGCTGAAACCACTGTGAAATGGGACGAGCGAAACGCTGGTGAAAAGTATTTTTGGAGTGAAATGGTCAGCGCTAATTTGCCAAACCATGGTGAAATGGTCAACAACATTTTTTCAAACCGCAACGACTTATCGCGGCGAAAAAGCAAGCTTTGGTCATAGTGAAATGGTTGGTGAGGTTAGGCCAGGCCATGGCGAAATGGTCGGAAAGTTTTGTCTAAACCATGGCGAATTTTCCTGGCGAAGAATTCTTTGGTCGGGGTGATATGGTCGGTGAGGTTAGGATAGAAGATAGCGAAACCATCGATGAGCTTTCCCAATCCGCGGTGAAACGTTAGAGCGAAAATATCGAAAAGGCTGGGAAACGATTGGAGCACATTTTCCTAATGTTGCGAAACAGTCAGAAAAAATGGCTCAACAAACTGGGACCGGTCGGTGCCGAAATACTGAAATACTGCGGAAAGGGGCGACAACAAATAATCAAAAATCTGTGAAACCATGAGTACATTTTTCCGCAAGGTTGCGAAACAGTCGGCAAAAACCCGTCAAAAAGATGTGAAACGGTCGGCAAAAATTAATCAAAAATATGTGACCGTTTCAGAGCAAAAATATTTTGTTTGTACTTAGGATAAAAAGAATTGCATTTCAATATTTTCAAAGAAAATTCTAAGTACCAAGAGGGGAAAAAATCAAGAAGAAAAAACTCTAAAAAATAAAGGAGGGGCCCTGCAAAATTGAAATTTTTTGGGGGGATTAGGTTGCAGCAGCAACAATTGGCGATTCGCTGGTGAACACAGATATATGAATAATATTTTTTCAAGGTCAGAAAAATTACATGTTATTGGCCCTATACGTAACAAAATGCTTATATAGTCCATATTTTATACATGGTAGTGACCACCTTTTATCACATTTGTCATTGGGACATAAGGGTAACTTTGAAACATAATTCTTCACCACTCTCCTGAGGCCAAAATATGGAGTTCTTTTTAAATCCATCTTTTGGATGCTTGCTAAATAGGACTCCACAAAATCGTAACAAAATCCCACAAACATATTCATTTGTTCCTTATTCCAATGCTGTCAACATTTCTTTAGATGCTTTGTTTATTGATGAATTTTCTCGTCTGAGTCTTCGATGAGAGCTTTCTTCAATCTCAATCATTTGAATTAGGTTCTTCCACCCATAATGTCCTTTTGTGTGAGCAAGATATTTGTTTGATTTTCATACTCACAGATGGAGAAGAACCTTGTTGAGATGACCACTAGGGAAATTTCTTGATTGGATGCCTTTGTTTCCTCGACCATGATTTGATAGAGGTGAGGTTTTCTGGAAAAGGAACTCTTTGATGTAATCTCTTTTGGCCTTTAATTTGCAACATGTGATCATTTTAAATACCATACATCTATGGGACTTGCTTCCTTTTCGTGGGTCCATTATAGTGAACTACCTAAGATAGTTATTACTGTGAGAGTGGATGAAGCCCCAAGATAGTAATATAGAAATCAGGAGCTGTTGGGCCCAAGTTGGGACAAAGTTTTGGTAACACTTTTGATAAGCAGGAGTACTTTTTTCTAAGTGTTGAGGGTGCTGCGAAGTTGTGCGCAGCATCCAAGTTTTGACCATGCTGCGAATTTGTGCACAACATCCGAATTTTGGAAGTACCGCAAAGACCAGCGCTGCAAGGAAGCAATGCTGCGAAGCAGGCAGGCCATGTGGAGCCAACAAAGTGGAGTGCTGGACAAGGATCAGGTGCAGGTACCGGATGGACCAGTAGTGGTCTAATTTTGGAAAGATGCTCCAGGAGTGTCGAGCGGCGAGCATGAGCAAATCAGGAAGGTGGCCAATGCATGAGTTGGTTAAGGGAAGGATAGCTCAAGGAAAGCGACGGCTTGGCATGCCTGGTGGGAAAAACCGTTAGAGATGAACGGTTCAGTGGAAGATACTTGTTGGTACGCGTGTGACAGGAAGGCCGATAGTGATAGAGTGAAGACGTGGAGAACCGCCACGATGAAGCAGACACTACCAGATGCCGGCAAGCCAGTTTAGGGAAACTGGCATAGTTTTGTTAACCCTAAGGGGTTTTGGGTTTTAGGTCTTTGGCATTGTAAAGACATGACCTTCGGGCATGGTCTATTTAAGAAGACAAATTTGTATGGGATGGGGTTACTATGTTGTTACTTTTTGGGGGATTACTTGTTGTTGTATTGAAAAATATCTTGAATTGAGAAGATTGTAAAGGCTCTACAGCTGTGTGCGCAGAGACGTATCTGAGAGGAAGGAAGGTCTTCAGTTGAGTGCACAGACTAAGAACAGTTGTCCCCATCCCTTTTTAAAGATATATATTACCAATTGTTCTTGTGGACGTAGATTCCCACTCGGGGGAGTGAACCACGTTAAATATTGCGTAGTACGATTGTGTTTTATTGGTGAATGATTATTTGTGTTTTCTGTAAATGAATGTCTAGATGTTTCCTTGCATGCTGTTATGAGAGAACTTTGATATGCATTTCCTTGAGAAGAAGTATGGAAATGATATGTTAAGTTCCGTATGAGCAGATCAATGATGAACATTTAGTGTTGTGTTTGAAGAACAGTGAATCAGTCATTTAGTTAAACACTTTCTTATACGCAGTAAAAGAATGCATAATAGTTGGATTGTATAGTCATATATGTTAAAATCACAACATTCCAGCTTAACAAATGAATGTTAGAAGAATAGTCAGTTTAGTGCCTGAACGAGTGGATGAGGGATATTCATTTTAGTACCTTAAGCATTTTCAAGGTAGTTGAGTATAAAGTTGAACTGCATAGTGCGCAATTTCAGTAGAAGTCCCATAGTAGAAGAACATAGTGGTGCAGACCGCAGCGTTGCCCATCGCTGCGCAGTCCCCCCTTCGTAGCACATACCCCCTGTTATGCTGCAGGGTACATCTGTCCAAGCAACTCGTCACTTACTGTGGAAGCCTGATTCCGCAATACCCCATAGATACACCTCGGGTAAGACCTCAACTTGCTCATAGGTTGTTTCCAAAAGGGCCAGTGCGAAGGGGTTTTTTTTATCAATGGGAAACCACGAAGAACCTGTGTCTTATAGAAAACCTATGGGTCAATTATAGCCAAGAAATGGTTCTATTGCCGCTCTAGAATCCATGATGAGTTGCAACCGTGATGTGTGACGAAGAATACCAGTTTCTGGAAGGCTCTGACAACTGGCATCCTAAAAAGACAAAAATCCAAGCTTGGTGGGACAAGACCAGAAGAGACTTTGCAAGGAAAGAGAATAGACATCCATGTCTATCTAACACACAGTGGTCGGATAGATATCTGTGGGAAGATATTCACGAGATTTTCTAGGCATCATTTCCAAACGAGCTGCATGCTTGGATCTCGCGGCTCACAAAAAAGAAAATCTGTTTTCAAGGAGGAGTTCCTACAGAGTGGACTCCTGAGCTCATAACGTAGCTCAAAGCAATAGACAACCCATTGACACGTGCATTTGATTTTTGGGTCGATCATATGCTAGAAGGCTTCATAACAGAATTTGTTGTAGACCCACTCAAATCCTACAGCCAAGCAGAAGCATACTTTTTCGGAGGATTCGAAGGTAAGTTGCTGAACAATCTCAGTCTATACATTAAGATGCTGTTAGCTGAGAAAGGTGTTTTAAGAATGTAGTAATATGTTTAAGTTTGTTATGGAAAACAATATATATAGTGATTCTAACGAAGATACCCATAATCTTTGAAGTGGAAATAGGTATAAATTTAATAAGAATCTTGGAGGCCCTGGACTCCATATTGATACTGAGATTCTGTGTAACATTGACAATGAAGCCAAACCACCGTCTACCCCTGAGAACCCACCAGCTGCAGAGACCGCACCACCGTTATCTCAAAACCCACCTGCTACGCAGCCCACCTCGCATAATACTTAGGCTAGTACATCTATCCTGATAAGACAATTTATTTTGACTACGCAGATCCCTTCACAGCAGCCGCGCACTAATTCGGGCGCTCCACCACCTAATATAACAATGGCAAACACTGATATGAAGCTCCCAAAATTCAAAGGAACTGGCCCAGAAGACCCTGACCAACATTGGTTTCTTTGCGAAGCCGTATGGAGCATAAGACAAATCCAGGATGATGCAGTGAAGAGAGCATAGCTCATCACCACTTTCAGGGACAAAGATTTACATTGGCTCATGAAGTACTCTAACACATAGCCGAGAACCCTCACAGAAATTAAAGCTACGCTTGTGGAAGAGTTTAAGAAACCCAAATCTGAATCTCAGTGTATAACTGAGTTGAAAGAAATAAAGTAGAAACAGACTGAAACAGTTTGGGAGTTTGATAAGAAATTCAAGACCCTATTGGACCAAGTAAGCTTTGTTATAGCCCCTATTAGATTACCATTGATGCATCAGAAGGTTACATCACAGGCAGAGGCCTTGGAGATCGTAATGAAGCTAGAAGCTTTGCCGATTTGTGAGACTAGTTTTGGGATGTCTCGGATCCAGAACTAGCTGACCACCCTGACACTAGAGCTGCAAAGCATGAAGAATGGAAAAGAACAAAGGTATGAACCTAGACATGAGGTCTGGTGTACAAGTTGTTAAGGAGAAGGCCATGACTGGGAGCATTTCCCTTTATTCCGCGACTATCTTAATAGCGGTGTGCCCAACCCATTAAATCAAAATTAGGCCCCATGGTGTGAAATTTGTAGAACCATTGGACACAGACCTGAAGACTGCTATCTTATACAGAAGTATGTGAAAACACCTAAAAATTTATACTGCAATTTCTGTAAATCAGTTAGACATGATGAATCCAACTGCCGCACATATGAACTAATGAATGAAAGAAAATAGGATATGGACTCAATGAGAGGGGCTAGCTTGTACCGCGTACAAGAGGATAACCAACCGAAACAAGAGAATGCACAATATGACCAAGGAGGATACAGAGGTCGTGGTGCTAGATACCATGGCAGAGGAAGGAATGCTGGCCCGACACAAGGAAGAGGCCATGACCTGGTCATGTATCTAGAGATTGTGTTAACCCATGCACTACGTGCAATTATTGTAAATCATTTGAGCATGTTATTGAATATTGACCAGTGCTAGAGGTGGAAATGCAGAAAAGAAGACGGACGGATGCACCAAACACGATCGTCCAGTGGATCGCAGCGAGAACAGACCAGTGGACCCGAGTATCAATTTGGTCACATGCAGCAGCGCTCAAAAAGGCCACAATAGGGGAGCAAATGCGTCCACGTCAGGGGAGGCTCACACAAAGCAGATCCCTCTTGAGACAGTATGGATAAGGAAAGCTTCGGGAAAAATACCTACTCTCGTCCTACAAAATAACAAGGAGGTCTTTGTCGACATGCGGGATACCTTCATAGAACCAACAATAGAGTCACAACGGATCCTGCTGTGCAGTGAAGCACCGCATGTTGAAGACATGCCAGCGACGTATAATAAAACAAGCACTACGACGGATGTCAGCACTTCCGTTGTGGAGTTTTTGTGAAGCTGCATGAAGCTACTCAAAAGTGAAAATGCCATAGTAGAGTTGCAGAAGCTCATAAACCAGTATGAACCACAGACTTAAACAGAGACTTCTGATAGCGCAGTACATCACATAAAGATGCATAAAAGAATAGGCCGAGAAATGAGGCTTACCGTGCAGATAGGATATTTTGAAATGGATGAACTCATACTTGATCTGGGGTCTGAAGTCAATGTCTTAACTAAGCATACATGGCAGCAAATGGGTTGACCAAAGTTGTCATGGTCACCTATCTAGTTGAGAATGGCTAACCAAGAGAAAGTCATACCTTTTGGCCGGTTAGCTGATGTGATAGTCGACATCGATGGAGTCCAAAGGCACTTCTAGGGATTGACTGGGCTATTGATAACTTGGCTATCATCAACTTAAAAATAAAGAAGATGATATTTGAAGGAAAGCATCTTAGGGTCATCGCACCATTGGATCCTACAAATGGTGACAGATACATCGAGCCGATTCAAGAGGAATCCAAGGCTCAAGACTTGGATAGACTATACCAACTCACAGCGAACCAGGAAGATTACATTAATCCTACTGCAGATGGTACACTCAGCTAGAGATGTGACAACTCTTGTGCCTCTGATTCGGAGGTAGGACTGGAAAACCGGCAAAGCCGAATGCATGAAGTATCAGGAAGAAGGTGCAGACAGGTTACGAAATCACTGCAATGGATCGGGAAGGAGGTAAGTCCTATTCCCACATATGATGGTTCTACTAATGTTTATACTTTCTTCCAAGAATACAATGCATATATTGCATATGAGCACAGACTACCAGCATTGGATATGGAATTGTGTGACACACCCGCTAGATGATGGAATGCGCACAAGTAGATATTGACCACTTGGGACCAATGTAGGATTAAGATGCAGATTCGGTTTGCAGATAGGGTTACTTTACCCTTTGAGAAGTTTAATGGACAGACAGATCATAGTAAGCACATTGAAATCTGTTCCCAGGCATGGTTGGAAAGGCCACGAGAAGAATGGGTGCACCTGTTCTTGCATACCCTAGAGGATGACATTCCAAAGAAATGGTAACTAGACCTGGAGTTGCGCAGGGAAACCACTGATTGGGAAATGTTGACTGCGAACTTCTAGAGGGACTTCAGCTTTAAGGACAAGAACCCGCTAGTCCATGAGGCATTGCAAATAATTAAGAAACGCATATTCAGGGAAGACTGTCCTCACAAAAATATGACATTGGAAGAATTCTTCAGGGCAGATCACGTTCCTGCGAACCTACAGTCGGAATGGAAGGAACATGAAGAACACCTTATCGATTGTTACAACCTAGCTGAAGACATCGATGATAGAAATGAAGATGATGACGATGATCCGCGCAACATAAACATACTAGAATTAGAGGGTGCACACGACATAGAAGGACCTCCGTTAGAAATCCCAGATATGAGCGGACCAGTAAAGACACAGAAGGGGAATATTGGCACAAAAGAAGAACCGAAGTTCGCAGTAATCAGAGACTATTGGGATGATCAGAATGCTGCAAAGACCGTAGACACCTTGCATGAGTATCAAGAGCTATTTTCGACAAAATTTACCGAAATGAAAGGAATTCTAGGAGACCTAGGAGTCATGAAAATACCTTTGAAGCCAGGTGCAAAGCCTGTAAAGCAGAGACCGTACAGACTAAATCGGCGCTACAAAGAAAGAGTACACACCGAGCTGGATAAGATGCTCGAAGCATGATAAGATGCTCGAAGCAGGAATCATTGAACCTGTCGAGGAATCCAAATGGATTAGTCCCATGGTCGTTCAAGACAAGAAAACAAAAGGTGAGATTAGGATCTGTGTGGATCTCAGAAAACTGAATGATGATTCTATGCACGACCCATTCCCCACTCCTTTAACAGATGAAGTGCTTGATAATGATGGAGGGAATGAGGCCTATTCCTTTACTGATGGTTTCTCCGGATATCACCAAATAAGGATTGATCCCATAGACAGGAATAAGATGATGTTTTCTACAGAATGGGGGTCTTTCTAGTACACAATAATTCCTTTTGGCATGAAGAACGCACCTGCCATATTTTCCAGAGTGGTCGTCACATCATTCAAAGAGTTTATGCATAAGTTTCTCGAAGCCTATTTTGAGGATTGGACTGTGTTTGGTCTATTGAAGAACCATTGTGTGAACCTCAGAATAATGCTTGAGAAGTGTCGACAACATCAGATCTCTTTAAATCTAAAGAAGTGTATTTTTTGTGTTCCTTATGGAATTCTACTTGGGCACATTGTTTGTAAGCAAGGACTGATGGTGGACCCTACGAAGATTGCCATTATTGTGAACTTGACAACACCAAATTCAGTCAAGATGTTGCACTCTATCTTAGGCCATACTGGATACTACAGGAAATTTATAAAGGGCTATGTGCAGATAACCGTAGCAATGTAAAAGCTGCTAAAGAAAGAAGCACCATTCATTTGGAACGCAGAATGAGAACAAGGCTTTGATACACTAAAAGAAAAGATGGTGACTGTGTTGATTCTAGTCTTTCCAGATTGGATGAATCCATTCCATGTCCACGTTGACGCATCATGCATTACCTTTGGAATTGTACTAGCTCAGCCAAGAGAAGGAGGTATTGACCACACTATTGCATTTCCAAGCAGAAAACTCTCAATAGCAGAGAAGAACTATACTACTACCGAGAGGGAAGGCCTTGCGATGGTATATTCCCTACAGAAATTCAGGCATTACTTGCTTGGTGTGCACTTCCTTATGTTCACTGACCATTCTGCGTTTAAATACTTGGTCAATAAGGCAGTGTTAGGGGGGCACATATGCAGATGGCTGTTGCTATTCCAGGAATGTGACTTTGAGATTATTGTCAAGCCAAGCAGACTGAACTTGGGACCTGATCATCTATCAAGGATTGAGTCAAGAGAAGAGCCGATGAACATTGAAGACAGTCTACCTGATGCACAGCTATTTTCCATACAGGTTTCCGATGATTATTATAAGGATATCATCAATTTTCTGACAACAGGGCTGGAACCAAAGGAGTTATCTGTCCAGCAGAAGAAACAGCTAGTGGTGCGTGCCACAGACTTCACTATAATTGCAAGTCAGTTATACAAACTCGGACCGGATGAAGTCCTGCGCATATGCATACTAGATCATGAGAAACCATTTATTCTAGTAGACGCGCATTCAGGGATCGTCGGAGGTCACTATGCAGGAAGGGATACTGCGCAGAAGATATTGTGCGCAAGGCTATGGTGGCCCACGATCCACAAATATTCCAAAGAACACTACAGGAACTGTGATGTCCATCAGAGGATAGGGAAACCTTCACGAAGGGATGAGATGCCATTGAATCCACAGTTGACCTTGTAGGAGTTTGAGAAATATGAAATTGATTTTGTGGGTCCTATAAACCCACCAGGAAAAAGAACTGGTGTGAGGTATATTATTACAGCTACTGATTACCTCACCAGATGGGCTGAAGCAAAGTCAATAAAGGACTGCAGCACCAGTACTGCTACGCAGTTCATTTTTGAAGACATATTGTCAAGATTTGGATGTCCGAAGATTTTGATGAGTGATCAAGGTACTCACTTTTTGAACAAGACCATCGAGGAACTTACAGAGGAATTCCACATTCATCATCAACGTAGTACTCCATATCATCCATAGGCGAATGGTACTGTTGAGGCTTTCAATAAGATATTGGAAAACGCACTCACTAAGGTCTCTAATGTAAATAGAGATGATTGGGACCTGCACATCTCCTATGTGTTATGTGCATACATGACTACATGCAAGAAATTGATAGGACATACATCTTTTCAATTAGATTATGGGAAGGAAGCTATAATTCCAATGGAATACATTGTCCCTAGTTTAAGGATCGTTGCATTCACAGGGATGGCAGACCGCACAGCATTAGAAGAAAGTTTGCTACACCTCGTTGGGTTGGAGGAAGATCACTTCATTGTCGGCTTCCACGAGCAAGTTCAGAAAGACTGCGAGAAAGCTAGGCATGATCGCCATATAAAGAACAAGTGCTTCCAGGTAGGTGACCTAGTGCTCCTGTATGATAGCAAATTCATGAAGTTTCCTGCTAAATTTAAGATGCATTGGCTTGGTCCATATACTGTGATACATGTTACTAACACTAGTGCAGTCCAGTTAGCCAATTTAGCTGGCGATACTCTACCAACTTTGATAAATGGAAGTAGGTTAAAGTTGTATCATGATAGCTGTGCTTTGTGGAATCTTGAATAACAAGCAGAGGAAGAGATTTCCAAGTGTCGGGTATAGTTGAAATTGGACACTGGAAATGTAAAGGAGTTTGTACATGTATGATAAGTAGAACAATGTGTGTACCGTGCAGCACTGCTGAAGCTGCATGAAAAAAAAAAAAAAAGTAAGAAAAGAAAAAGGAAACCGCGCAGTTGAAAAATAGTAGCACTGCGAAGTAATGGTGCAGGACCGCATATGTCTTGCCGTGCAGCTTGGCACAACACTCAGAAAAATAGCCGTTGCACTGCCTTTGGAAAAAAAAAATATAGCCGTTAGGAGACCGTTGCAAGCATTTAACAAAAAGATAGTCGTTCTGGACACACTAACGACGGAAGGGACCGAAGGATTCATTCAAATTGGCCAATGGACACCTCATTAAATGCACATTTAGTCGTTGGAAAGCATGGGAGGACTCAGCTGTGCTTATAAATAACGCCGCATAAGGAGTCACGAGCATTACTAGACACTTAGAATTTTTCATGCCTTCATTCCTGTGTTAGCAATCATTAGTCATATCTCAAAAACACTTGCTTACTCTCGCCAGTGAATGTCCAAATCACCAGATAGTGAATAAGAGCTTACACTTCAAGAAGCAATCTGTATCTTTCAGCATGGGGGAATTGCAAAGTTAATGAAAACCCCTTCCAAGAAGGCTGTACTTGAAACCGGTCAAGCATCCAGAAGATCACCTCGCCATACTCCAATCATGAAGGACAAAGGGAAAGACGTAACTACACTACAAAGCAAGATTCTAAAGATGGGCCAGACAGCACAAAGATCGCCATTCTTTCAGAAGGAACCCTTGAAGTTGACACCAGAGTATATATGACCCCGGGCATTGGATTCCCCAGTCTTTAAATTGACCAAGAATGCTAGATATGAAATCCCATTGTCACCGATTTCAAAACATGTAGAGGTTTCCAAGAACCTACGCGGAAAGATTGCAGACTGTAAGTGGGAATATTTTGACCTCCTAGGTGTGCAAAAAGAAGAGCCCCACGCGCCTAAGTACCAACAATTCCAGCCTGACCAGTATATGTGCTAGAAAAATGATGCCAAGGGAACATTTAACTTGGTTGCCGAAAGCTGGTTGACACTGGTAGTGGAGTCCAAATTGTTGAACCCTCTCCGACTACCTCATTTTGATCACTCATCAGAACTTAATGTAGTGGTTCGCACGCTGATGGCGCGAATCCACCAGGGATATATGTGGCTCGATAGAAATATTGATGTCAATATTGATTTAATCCACTGCATCATAGGTTTAAGCAAGCGCGGTAAGGATCCCAAGCAATTCTTCCAGGGGAAGAATAAGGAGAAAGAAGCGGTCGAAAATATGAAGAAAACTCATGCATTCGTGAAAGGGAAAAGAGGTTTTCCCATAGAAGAAATTGAAGATAGAGCGACAAGATTTGTCACCCAATTGCTCCTAGGAAAAATCCTCAGAATAGCTAGGCCTCCAAAGGTGCCCGTAGGTGCAATACTACTCGGTGCCGCAGCGGCTGAAGGCAACCAATTCAATTGGTGTCAGTATCTTCTTAATGAGTTCCTGGATGAGCTCAATGATACCCAGGAGAATGACAGAAAGTTCCACTTTACATGGCTGATCACCCTCATCACCTTTTCCAGATGGAAGGAGCCAAAGGACTATATGGGTGTTATTACAGAAACCAACGATCCTAGAGGGTTCTATTATGCCAATCTCTGGGAAAAAATCAACGCAGAGCGACAGCATGCAACAGTTGAAGTTTTCTATTAGTATTACACTCAGTTGCATGATGTGATCACCCATACAGCTTGCATCACAAAGCAGGTAACGTCGAAATACATTCGCATTCTTTATTTTCATGCCGACATGCGATGTATTTTTATTTCACCCAAGGCAAAGACGAAGAAGCCAGAATGGTACGGGGGTAACTACCATATGTATGGGGATGATATTGAAATCCTCATGAAGGACTGGCCCGATCACTTCCGTGTTGAAGTCGTGGATGTTGAGATAGACTCTTATGAAGACGATCCAATCCCATTGTCATGCCCGATGATTGAAGAAACAGGAAAGCGGAAAGAGCCTGAGACCTCGTAGAAGCCGAAGGCGCGGAAGAAGATGAAGGCCACAAAGACTCAAGCTGAGACAGTGCTGAAGGAAGATGACTTTGACATGATAGTAGAAAGGGTCTCAGAAGAAATGCAGGAGCTCATGACTGACAAAGATAAAAAGGATAAGGTCATCCAGGTTGACCTGCAAAAGACCAAGCTTGCACTGCAAGGTCTCATGAAGAAAATGGACGATGTCCAGAAGAGCCTAACCTTGCCGTGCGAAGCATCAGCTGAAGGGAGGTCATTAGGAACCTTGCAGCAAGTACCACCATAGCTATCCATCACACTGCCATCTAAGACCAGGGTTTTTCATCTCCACCCATTGACCATAGCATTGCCAACGCCAGAATAGATCGTCCTGGACACAAAGGGTGTCGAGCGGGTAGAGCTCGACTTGGTAAAAATCCCTTTGCTAGCATTACACCTTTTGCACACTCAGATAGTATAGGAGATGCATGAACGAATAGTAGAGTCGATGAAGTCACAAGCGGAGCTGAATGCAGCAAACAAGTAGCTCGAGTTACGCACATAAATGCAGCTACGTGATGAACAGGACCACCGCAAACAGTTGGAGACTACCATATCTACTGTTGCCCAAGATATTGAAGGTCTATAACTCTAGGATGATCCTGTGGACATAGTTCTGAGGATCGGAGAAAAAGTAAGATCTTTGAAGATGGATATGTAGGATAAGGACATCCTCCATGAGGCCGAGCTTGGAGCCTTGAAAGAAAAACTGAATACACAGACGCCATTAACTGAGAAGCAGTTAACAGAGAAAGCAGTGAGTGCTGCCACGCAGAGCATAACAAGTGAGATGGCTAAGTGCCAAGATCTCTTGGAAAAAGTTTCAAAGGCATTCACTTCCCTTGAAGAGGATCAAGGGCTACTGTAGGTAAAGACCACGGTAAAAGAAAAGCAGACCGCGCTAGAGAAGTTGGACGTAGAGCTTAAGGCTCTGCCACCCAGGGAGAGACTGTCCAGGTATAAGGAAATATCCGGCTTGAAGAAGGAAGTCCAGGCATTAAGAGAAAATGAGACTGATATGGATAATCAGTCGCAGCAACTCCTAGAGGATGCCACAGCGGTGTCGCAGCAAATAGAATACAAGTTGAAGGAACTGTGCGACAACCGAGAGCAGGTAAAGGGACAGATTGGAGAAGAGATAACTCCAGCACTGCTTGAGATAGTACAACAAGTTGAAAAAGATACTAGAGAAGTAGTGGAACAGTTGTTCGGCACCTATAATGAGTTCACGGCCAAATTAGTTCCATTGGTCGCGTAGCAGAGCGAGACAGCCGAAGCAACAAGTGGCTCGGGGACGAGCCACATGTAAGTGTTAGGGGCATGTTGGGCCCAAGTTGGGACAAAGTTTTGGTAACACTTTTGATAAGTAGGAGTACTTTTGTCTAAGTGTTGAGGGTGCTGTGAAGTTGTGCGCAGCATCCAAGTTTTGACCATGCTGCGAACTTGTGCGCAGCATCCAAATTTTGGAAGTACCGCGAAGACCAGCGATGGGAGGAAGTAGTGTTGCATAGCAGGCATGCCACGTGGAGCCAGCAAAGTGGAGTGATGGACAAGGATCAGGTGCAGGTACCGGATCGACCAGTAGTGGTCTAATTTTGGAAAGATGTTCCAGGAGTGCCGAGCGGCGGGCACGAGCAAATCAGGAAGGCGACCAATGTACGAGTTTGTTAAGGGAAGGACAACTCAAGGAAAGCAATGGCTTGGCACACCTAGTGGGAGAAACCATTATAGATGAACAGTTCAGTGGAAGAGACCTGTTGGCATGCATGTGACAGGAAGGCCGATAGCAACAGAGTGAAGATGTGGAGAATCACCATGATGAAGCAGACGCTACCTGATGCCAGCAAGCCGGTTTAGGGAAACCACCACAGTTTTGTAAACCCTAAGGGTTTTTGGGTTTTAGGTCTTCGGCATTGTAAAGACATGACCTTTGGGCATGGTCTATTTAAGAAGATAAATTTGTATGGGATGGGGTTACTATGTTGTTACTTTTTGGGGGATTACTTGTTGTTGTATTGAAAAATCTCTTGAATCGAGAAGATTGTAAAGGCTCTGCAGCTGTGTGTGCAGAGACCTATCTGAGAGGAATGAATGTCTGCAGCTAAGTGCGCAGACTAAGAATGGTTGTCCCCATCCCTTTTTAAAGATATATATTACCAACCATTCTTGTGGACGTAGCTTCCCACCTGGGGGAGTTAACCATGTTAAATATTGTGTTGTGCGATTGTGTTTTATGAGTGAATGATTATTTTGGTTTTCTGTAAATGAATGTCTAGATGTTTCCTTGCATGTTGTTATGAGAGAACTTTGATATGCATTTTCCTTCAGAAGAAGTATGGAAATGATATGTTAAGTTTCGTATGAACAAATGAATGATGAACATTTAGTGTTGTGTTTGAAGAATAATGAATCAGTCATTTAGTTAAACAATTTCTTATATGTAGTAAAAGAATGCATAATAGTTGGATTGTATAGTCATATATGTTCAAATCGCAACATTCCAACTTAACGAATGAATGTTAGAAGAATAGTCAGTTAAGTGCCTGAATGAGTGGATGAGGGATATTCATTTCAGTGCCTTAAGCATTTTCAAGGTAGTCGAGTATAAAGTTGAACTGCATAGTGCGCAGTTTCAGTAGAAGTCCCGTAGTAGAAGAACATAGTGGTGCAGACCGCAGTGTTTACCATCGCAGTGCAGTCCCCCCTTCGCAGTGCATACCCCCTGTTGTACTGCGCAGTACATCTATCCAAGCAACTCGTCAGTTACTGTGGAAACCTGATTCCGCAGTACCCCATAAATACACCTCGGGTGAGAACTCAACCTGCTCGCAGGTTGTTGCCGAAAGGGCCGGTGGGAAGGGGTTTTGTTGGTCAAAGGGAAACTGTGAAGAACCTGGGTCTTATAGAAAACCTCTAGGTCAGTTATAGACAACACTAATCCAGGCTGGGGGCACACTGACTACATACTCCTTCATGTCTATGGGCATCCGCTCAATATGATATGTGGGAATGTCATGAGTCAAATGACTCATCTTCCTCTCTACAGCCCCTAGTGTAGCATCAGCTGCACCCACATCAACATGCCTCACGAAAGTAGTAGGATGTCCCTCGTGACGAACTGGTCCAACATCTGCATATGACACTTAGTCTTAGTATTTTAAAACTCACCATAAAAATAATATACTTTAAATTGAAAAAATTAAATAATTTTCAAAAAATAAACATTCCTATGTCTCCTTAAGAACCACCTGGAGGAAGTACTAGCTCTGGATCATGACAAAAGTCTAAACCAGCATACAGAAACTGCTCAAATGCTGGCACCTGTCTTTCCCACCATCCCCGAAAATCATCGATGTGATAGCAGAAATGGATTTTACCACCACCCTAGCAGAGAAAGATGTCACCCCAATGGCCCAATATCGGAGCACGAGGACTAACTGGGGGAAAAGGAATTCCCAAGATAAGAGCAGGTACCCTCTCGAAGAAGAAGGTACAAAGGATGCTTTCATATCCAAAGTTCTTCATTCTCCCAGTCTTACACCTCGAGAGTTGAAGCTTCATGTTTGCTAAGAGATTTGTGCACCAATCATATACATGACCTTGCAAGCATTCGATACCAATGTACATGTAATGCTTTGAGGCTAAGTGTTGTGCGAAACTCCCTCCCATTCAATTCAACATACTTATAATAACCTTCATAGGGAGGCTTGTAAGAGTATAAATGAGAATTTGACTTCCACATTTCTCAGTACCTTCCAAACAGTAGGCATTTACATAATCTTGCACAGACATGGCACCCACATTACGCGAAGTCGCTTTCAAGTTTACAGTATCTCCCCTCCTAGAGAGCCTTGTAATGAAGTATATGTCGTCAACAGTGAGCTCCAAGGTCTCTCCTCGGATATTAAACACATTTGCATCGGCATCCCAACACTAAATGAGTCTTTGAAGTAAGCGGTTGAGTGCCCTCTTGTTTATGGTTTGGTAGAATTTCAACAAACCACATCTTCTAAGCGCATGGAGAGTGGTAGGATCTTGCATAGCCACCCTATCCATCTCTTCATGCTCTCTCTCCCTCCAGATAAGTGCCATCTTGTCAAAAGAAGGGTCAATTTTTAGTTTTTGAGCATTTTCTAGACACTTTCAGGAAAAAAAGCTACTCTATAACTGTACAGTCACATTTGGATGCTATTGTCCTTGAGGAACAGTAGCGTTCACCTTCAAAAATACCCTACTTACCCTTATACAGTAGCGTACGCGAAAATCACGAGTTGAAGATGGCTAGAAAAGTGATTTTAAGCATGAAAATTGACAAATGAACTATCAAAATGCAAGTTGGGATGAAAATAACTTACTTGGAAGAAGAATGAGGTTGAATGGTGGCCCGATTTGATCGCTATGAATGGATGAAGATCAAGTGTTTTCTCCAGAACTTGCCCTACAATTCCAAATGTGATATTTGAGTTTTTAAAATGAAATTACATATATGAATTTGAATTTGATTTTCTACCCACTTTTTTGAAAAGTCTATAGTTTCAAATTTAATAAAAAAGGGTTCTATTTAATCATTAATACCTATAAATGTTGATGAGATGAATTTAACCTGTGTTTCTCAAATTTTCACTAGATTTTCATAGCATCAATCTATTATGACTTAATTTCCTTATTGACAGACCACGATAAGTACTTTATGGTTGAAATTTTATGTCATTGAATATTTTATGTCGTTAATACTAACACGGTTGTTGAGATCCTAGTCTTTGGCAGGTCATGAGTTATGATCTTAGTAGCTATCATTTAAGTCATTTTAAGCTCTTGTTTGGACTATTGAAACCTAAACAAGATTGTCGAGAAAACTTGTCCTCTTCAAGCTCGTTAAAGGAACTCAAGGCCCATCCACTTAAGTATAAGTTTAACCATTTTCTGTAGTTTTGCGGATTACTTACGAAAAAGGACTACTCTAGTCATCCGTGGCTAGAAGAGTTCTTCTTCCATTGTTTTACACTTTTTCGGGGGAGGAGACTAACTTTACGAAAAATGACCTTTTGGAGCCTTATTTAGGGTTTTCAGGCTCTTGAAATATGAAAACACCAAGCGAGCACTCATCTACTCGAGATTGATGTAAAATCCACGCGAGGGTAAATAGAGGATTGTTTAAGTTTTTCAGACTCTATAAATAGGAAAACACCGACGAGCATTAACCTACTTGGGCTCGATATTAATATCCATGAGTAGGTGAATGGAGTTATTGTTTAAGTTTTTCAGACTCCTTAAAATTGAAAACGTCTACGAGCAAGAACAGATCTCGGCTCGATATTAAAATCCAAAGATCAATACTATAGAGTATTCTTCTATCTCTTCTTCGAACTCTGCAAACAATGAAGAAGGTCCTGAGTCTTCCTCCCATGCGCTCGTTAAACTCTTTACATGGTGGGATCTATTGAGTTTTCATTCTTTCTTGGACTCATTAAAACAACAAGAAAGGTATTTTTTATCTAAAAAGAATAAGGGATAAGAAGGGTATATCACATCTTACAGTTTCAAAGGCAGTTCAGTCAGTCCTATCCTTGAACACAACACATACTTGAGTCCATCATGTTAGTTGGGTTTTGGTTTTTGACCTTAGGGTGAACCTGATCTTTGAGTTGTTTACTCCCCCAGTTGGTTATTCTTCTAACCATATGGAGGGTCTGCTAATGTCTCATACATTGCAGGCTTATATCACTTTCCCATCATGTTGAAAAATGCCTAAGTCACTTTTTGTCATGCTCACTGTTCAAGGATACAGCCTGTGTCGGCCATTCTGCAGTTTAACTTGACCTCATGTGTTGGCCATCCTAGTGTCAGTCTTGTTACTTGTACTACTCCATATTAGCTCATACGATTTGATTTTTCCTCGTGTTGGATGATGGAGGATGCCTTAAGGCCTCCCTTCCAATGGACTTCTTCCCATCGACATCAACTCATTTTTCTCTGGGAATGAAGTTTAGAGTTTCGGTTAGTACCTTGGGGATTGCAGTCACCAGTGGCAATTTCCCTCAATGTTGAATTATGAGAATACATCAATGTCTCTTATTTGACAGGTTCCTCAAGTGTTCAACGTCAAGTCCACTTATTCACACTTGTTGGATCGTACTAGGTACCTTGGGCCCCATTATAATTATCGATGGAAGCCCTTGCATTTGTTAACGGTATACATCAATGACCGGTAATCAAATGATACCCCCCATGTTCGACCTTCAGCTCATTTATTCACATGGTTAGGGTTTGTACCTTGGGTTATTTGGATGAAGATCTTGGGATTTTTATAGCATTACCTCATTATGTTATCACCCAAGCTATGCAAGACTGGGCCTCACTTATTTTTTGGCTCTCCATGAGACATAGATCCAACTTGTTGTTATGGCTATGATCTCTCATTCTGACATGGATCCATGCTTGTATTTCAGTGGCCATGCTATATATACATCTCCTAGTTATGTTTTGGAGATCATGTAGTATCATGCGACACATCTATTTGATGTCAAGATTGTAATTGCTCGCTGACCTTGATCATTATTTCAGATACTTATGTGACTTGCTTCTACAGTTGCCTGCTCCTCCGCTGACTTGGAATTATAATGTATTTCGGCCATCACTTCCCTCTGACCTCACACATTAGGGGGTATCTATTATAGGTCAAATCTGCACTTCTCCGTTCGTGATCACTTTTAGTTGTTGATCACACAAAAGGACAACTTGGATTGAAGAGCATGATGACCCTAGATGATGAATGGCCTAGACTTACCCCTCTGCAGCTGACAAAACCCTCTTTTTTACCTACTTTTAAGGAAAAACGCTACCCTACAAGCATGATAGTAGCGTTTTCCTCCATAAATAATCTACTCCACTTCATTAAAGCAGCGTTTTCCCTCAGAAATACTCTACTTTGCTTCAATAGAGTATCGTATAGCTTCAGAAATCTTGCAAACGTTTGTTGTAAAGCTGGGAAGTTGCATGTTGAACACTACTCCACTTAATAAAAGTACCATACACCTTAAAAAGTAATAAAAAATATATTAATTTGACAAATTGGGATTATTTGAAGTTGGTTTTGCAACTTCCCAAACAAACTACCTCTCAATCCAAACTGCCTACCTTGTCCCATAAATACAAGGGGGATAGATGAGAGAGAGGAGGAGAAACTATGCATTAAGGATTGTTACGCTGGAGGAATTCCAAAGTTAGTGTGAAGAACAGGAGCCCAGGATCCGGTTGCACAATTACTCTGAATGATCAGGTATAATTGTACTGATTATTTGCTTTTGACAATAAAGGTTGAAATGCCCTTCCTGTCCCAATCAAATGTCTAATGGATTACATATTTGTTTGGATTAAATGATTCATTGTATTTGATGTTTAAATTGTATTCCAATTTCATCATTGTTATATCAGTCAAGATATGTTGAGGAAGGTATCTTTGTATTGCAGGTTTGTCAAACGAAAGATCAAGTGGAGGATAGATTGAATGAGCAAGCGGAAGCTAGGATCGAACTTCATTAATAAGGTATTCCTTCAAGAACCTTGATCTCTTTCCTTTTGTAGAAGCCTATGTGATATAATCTATGTATTTACCTGTCACCCCAGAAGTTGGTAGTGTCCCTCTCCTCGCTATAGGGTAGAATTCCCAAACAACACACGTCACTGCCAAGTGGAGTTTGTTACCTGCCAAGTAAGAAGCATAGGGTTTAAAACTTGGTTCGAATCAATCTTAGTTTGCATGGAAAGGTAACATTAGACACAGTCATCACAACATTACAATATAAGCTACGTAAACCTTAACGTTTAATTACGATTTCCACATTATAAAATGGTTTAGTGTTATCACCGTGAGCGCTTAAGGTATGGGGATGGTGGTTGGCATATGTGGCAAGTGACATGGATATCACATGTGCCTTGGTCCAACGAGGCGTTGTAAAATCCATGCGAGTTAACCATAAGCTCCTTTGTCTTATGTCACCTTTTAATAATTCACATTATATTACATTGCATAGTATGTTGATCTCATCAATTTCTTCGTGGAGTATCTAAGTCCATGCAATGGCATGCTTCGTATTAAGGTTGGTTTATGATAGTTGGTTAGTGTTAGAACTATCATGGTAACGTATATATATAAAATTATAATACAGATATATATACATATTGTAATGTATCAAATACTCTCACACATTGCATTAAGTTCTAACAAAATATTTAATATGATATCTTGGTATAGTTAGAAATACTTTGAGATATGACTATAACTATAACTATAACTATATATATATATTAGGATTGTAATATATATAGTGTTTGTGGTACTAAATTGATAATTTCATTTGCAATAGCATTATCATTTATGCTTCATGTGCATAGTTAAATTATAAAGGACTATGTCATATTAATGTTAGGCTGTAGGTTGATACCTAGGAATGGCATGTAACCATATCGACATTAATGGAATCCACATGAATACTCCAATGAGTTGTCGACATTAATTAATAGCTTTCTTATGGTTTTAATATGGTTATTAAAAGTAACATTAATTATGCTAAGGTAAGTCACATAGTGTCACATTTATGCAGAATGCTGGCATCTTAAATTCCAGTGAACTATTACATTAATACACTGATGGATAACACAATGACTTGTAGTCGTACTGTCATTGTTGAATCTTATTTTGGAAAGTGACGAAAATATTAATAACATGTTAATGACCTTATTGTCCATACTTTCAGAGTATCGGACAACAACCAGTAGGTTAATTTCTGCATTTGTACTTCTGGTTAGGTTTCAAAAAAAAAAAAATCGCGTAGATGACAAGTGACAAATTGGTATAAGAGCACGTTCACTACACTAGGACCTTAGGCTCATTTGCACTACTGTTGTGTTTTTATTCTGAGTTAATTAACTAATTTTCCTGTAGCATACTGTTTTGGAATTTTGTTATAATTACATTGTTGTGTTGATTTATAACAGACAGCTATTGACCACACTTAGACAGTAAAGTGGCTGAAATAGTAAATGGTAGAAATAAATTCTGCGGAATAGGAAGGATGGTTGGCCGTGGAAACATCCAACTAGCGAGGAGAAATGGCCAGCAGACATGGGAGAAACCAGAATTCTCCACAAGGAGCAACAACATCCATCGAGATGTTGGAAATGGTCAAAAGCCTAAAAGCTGAGCTAATAAGCATCAAAGAAGACAACATTAAGAACTTTGAAGAACAACGAGAAATAAATGCTAGGGCCTACTGCAAAAGTTGACATAGAAAGAAAACAGTCACCTCCCAACACCGGAGGAGCAGCATTCAGAAAAATCCGTCACAAGAAGAAATTCTAAATTTGAGACTACACCTCTAAGAAATTCTGCGAGTTATAACATGGGCATCAGTGACGGAGAGTCACGGAGCGAAGATTTTGAAGAGTACGTTCCCAAGAAGAAAAAGAACACTGGAAAAGTATATCACCTACATTCAGAATTGAGAAAAATCGAGCCTCCTACTTTTAATAGAGAAGAAGCAGAACTGTTGCTGAGAGACATGGAGAAATATTTGTGCATGTTCGATTATTCTAGCACCATCAAGGCTAGGATTGATGTTTTCAATTCGCAGGGTAAAGCTTCGGCTTGGTGGAATGATCTCAAGCTGAACCGCTCGATCAAAGAAAAGAATATAAAGTGGAAAACATTCGCAACATTCTTCAAATAGGAGTACCTATCTAAAAGGTACTTTGATAAAAAGGTAAAAGACTTCTACAACCTTAAGCTGGGACAACAAACCGTGGAGGAGTTAATCAGTAAATTTCTTGACTTGCTCAAGTATGTTCCTTACATTCAAGATGAGAAAGTAAGAATTCATCATTTTCTGAACTGTTTGTCATTTGGGTACAAGGATCAGATAGAGTTTGACGATCCTAAAACTTTAGAAGACGCGTTCAGAAAAGCTAGACTGTGCTAGGAAAAGGGACAGAACAGAGCTGAAGTGTCAAAAAGGTGGAACGAAAAGAAGAAAACCAAATCTGAGAATAGGTAGAAAGGACACAAGCCTAATCAGTTTAGAAACCAAGTTTCAAGGTAACCTTTCAACAACAAGTTTGTGGCAAACAAGCCACAATCCAAATTTGTTCTGCCCACTAAGAAGTTTAACGCAGAAGGAACCAGAAAACAGGAACCAACACTATCAAAGCCACAACTCAAGTGCTATGGTTGTGGAGAAAACCATCGATGGTATCATTGTCCTCATAAAAAGGACATAAGGAAACCTATGCACAACCTTCAAGAGTCTTCTACGGTCCAAGACATAGCGAGCACTCCAAAAATCTATGCTGCATTGAACGACCATCAAGCAGAACATCAAGCCTTTGTAATCGAGGTTGAAGGTATGCTTTCTGGGACACCGTGTCTATCTTAATTGATTCTGGCGCATGTGAAAGCTATGTAGACCCAAAACTATGTGATTCATGCAAACTTAGTAAAAATAAATACATGTAGCCTTGGCTAGTTCAAATGGAAACCGGGACAAAAATGAAGGTTTCGGAAGTAGTAAATCATTGTCCGTTGAAGTTGAATGAATCTAATACTAACACAGACTTAAATGTTTTTCCATTGGGATCATACGATTTGCTCATTGGTATGGATTGGCTAGAAAAGAATAGGGCTATTATAGAATTCTATCAAAAATCCGTTACATTTACTAATGATGTGGGATAGCCTTGAAAAGATCCAAGGGATAGTAAGAGCAGTGAAACTTAGGGAAATTTCTGCTCTTCAATTGAAAAGAAATGCACAGAAAGGGTGCAAACTTTACGCTATCCACATGACAGACAATCAACAAAATAAAACTTTAAATTTTGCAAAACATCCAGTTTTGGATAAATATGGGGATGTGTTTCCCGAGTAAATTCCATAGTTACCTCCTAGACGAGCATTGGATTTTACCATAGAACTGTCCCCGGGAACAGTGCCAAACTCTAAGGAACCTTATCAGATGAGTACACCTGAATTGATAGAGTTGAAGCCATAATTACAAGAGTTGTTGGAAAAATGTTACATCCATCCGAATGTGTGTCCCCTTGGGGAGCACTGGTGATTTTTGTACGAAAGAAAGATGGCACTTTCCAGCTGTGAATAGACTATAGACAACTGAACAAAGTGACCATAAAAATCGGTATCCCTTGCCAAGGATAGACGGTCTGCTCGATCAGGTTGGGGGTGCAACTATCTTTTCAAAAATTGATCTAAGACCAGGTTATCATAAAATCATAATCAAGGAATAACGTGTGCATAAAACAACTTTCCGCACTCACTATGGGTATTATGAATTTTTGGTGATGCTATTTGGTTTGACGAATGCAGCAGCCATGTTTATGTGCTTAATGAATAATGTTTTAAGCAAGTACTTGGATAAATTTGTTGTAGTGTTTATTGATGACATACTCATATATTCGAAGAACGAGAAAGAGCATGAGGAACACCTAAGGTTGGTGCTGCAGGTTCTAAGATAAAATCAACTTTATGCAAAGTTACCCAAGTGTGACTTTTACAAGGATCAAATACAATAATTGGGTCACATTATCTCAACGCAAGGTATTGCGGTGGATCCCAACAAAATCAGGGCCATTATGAGCTAGCCTACTCCCCAGAATTTAAGCGATGTCCTCTCTTTCATGGGATTGGCTGGGTGCTACAGGAAATCTATTGAAGGATTTTCCAAAGTATCCCATCCCATTACCTCTTTGCAGAGAAAAGAAATTAACTTTCTTTGGACGGCCAAGTGTGAAGCAAGTTTTGCAAGACTGAAACAATTGCTCTCGTATGCTCCTATTCTAAAGGTGGCTGGTCCATTTGGAGATTTTGTTGTGTGCATGGATGCATGCAAGGATGGCTTGGGAGGCCTGATAATGCAAGACGGTTCAGTGATTGGGTACGAATCTAGAAAGATGAAAACACATGAAGTAAACTATGTGAAACATGATTTAGAATTGGTTTCCATAATTTATGCTTTAAGAATGTGGTGACATTACCATCTTGGAAAAAGGTTTGTCTTGAAAACTGATCACATTGGGCTGAAGTATCTTTTTGAACAGCCAAATCTGAACAGAAGGCAAGCAAGGTGGCTGGCTTTCTTAAGCGAATTTGACTTCGAGATTCAACATATTAAAGGCATAGAAAATAAAATTGTTGATGCACTTAGTAAACACATGCACCTACTAACTATTCCATTAGTCAACACTTTTTAGTCGGATTTAATATCGCAGATCCAGACAGCTGCTGAAAACGACCAAAAATATCTGAATTTAAGACAAAAATGTCTTGCAGAAATTTCAGATCAACAAGCAACTAATTACAACATCTCCAAAGATTGATTGTTGTTGTTTAAAAACAGGCTATACATACCGAATCAACAAGAATTAAAACAACTGGTTATGCATGAATTTCATAAGAGACCATATTCTGGTCATCCCGGCTATCAGAAAATGATGACAACTGTTAAAAAACAACATTATTGGCCTAGACTGAAATCATATATTGATGAATATATTTCAAAATGCACGGACTATCAATGGTTGAAAACAGAACATCAACATCTGGCTGGTTTGCTGCAGCCCATACCTATACTAGAATGGAAATGGGATACCATTTCTATGAATTTTATCACTGGATTTCCTAAGAACAATAAGCAACATGATGCAATCATGTTTGTAGTGGATAAGCTGACTAAGCATGCTCACTTCATACCCATCAAATCCACTTTCAAGGAAATAAACATTGCAGAGGTATTCATGAAAGAGGTCTTTCAACTTCATGGAATTCCTAAGGTGATTATTTCCGACAGGGACACCAAATTCACCTAACACTTTTGGAAGGATCTGTTTGTAGGTTTGGGGACTAAACTTAGGTTTAGTACATCCTACCATCTGCAAAATGATGGGTAGACTGAAAGGGTGAACCAAGTCCTTGAGGACATGCTTCACTTGTATGTCATGGACAATCCGAAGCAGTGGGAGAACTACCTACACTTAGCTGAGTTTGCTTACAAAAATGGTTACCAAACTTTTGCAGGAATGAGCCCTTTCGAAGTGTTGTATGGAAGAAAGTGTAAAACCCCTATGACTTGGGATGATCCGGTAAATCGGATTGTGATGGGTCCCGAAATGTTGGCTGAACTAGAGAACATTGTTCAGAAATTTAGAACAAACTAAAAAATTGCCCAAGAAAGACATAAAAGTTATGTTGATCAACATAGATAACATAAAGAATTTGAAGTTGGGGATCATGTATTCTCAAGAGTGAAAGCAAAGAAAAGTTCTTTGACCTTGGGAAAGGTTGTCAAACTTGCACCAAGATTTTGTGGTCCTTTCCAAATACTTGCTAGAGTAGGACATGTTCCTTATTAGTTAGCTTTACCAACAAATTTTAAAGTACATGATTTATTTCATGTTTCATTGCTAAAGAAATATGTATATGATTCTAAGCATATTGTAAACTGGAATGTGATTCAGGTGTAATCAGAAGGAGACTTCCAAATGGACCCTATATGCATACTGGATCGGAAAGAGGTGGTACTACGGAATCGAACCATTGTTCAAGTAAAAGTGCAATGGGATCACTATAATCCTGAAGAGGCTACCTAGGAATTGGAAAGGGAAATGCAAGCAGCATACCCTTTCTTGTTCGAAGAAGTACATAGCACAAACTGAATTTGATTATTATGCTATTTTATGTTTTGCAAAATTGTTTAACACCAAGGGTGGTGAGAACTTAAGGGGAGGGAAAATGTAATACCCCAATTTTGGACTTTGAACCCCTATTATATTTTGCTAAGTATTATTTAAGGTTACTTAGTTCACATTAGAAATATGATGAATTGATTTCTATTGACCATGTGGACCAACACATTAATGAGATCGAAGTCACAGCCCCCTAAGGTTTGCAGGGAAATGCCACTGAATAATAATAATAATAAATTATTATTTGGAGAGAAATGGAAAACCCTAAAGAAGAGATTTGAGAAATTAATGAATTAAAAGAATTCATAAAATGAGGAATTTTCACCTAAGAGAAAAAAAAATGAAAACTCTTTGAAACACACACATTAGGACATTCATTATTCACAATCTCATGATTTTAACACACAATAGAAATGGAATAGGGAAGACACTTGAACCTGAGACATATGAAGACTACTGAGGGACGACATATTTGCGAGAACCAACCTGCTTCTCAAGCCAAGTGATTGATGGCATATTTGGGAGAACCAACCTAGCCCAGATTAAGAAGAATCATACATCTTGGTATGATCTTGGCCACTTAATTGTGTGCAGGTAGGAAAACTACCCCAAGCTAGTAGGAGTACTGCATTTACCTGAATAGGCTATGTTACATTGATTCTCTTAATGGCTAAGGCTTAAAATCACCTGGAGCATCTTGGAAATTAGGAGTACTGAGTTGGATGTTGGGTTTCCTATTGCCACTGAATATCCTGAAAAAATTGGGTAAAACAAGTTAAGGGTAACTTAAAATCTATACTCTAATCTAGGGGACTGTGAACTCAGCTCGGGGGTGACCTGAAAGCAAGGAGTACTTGCTAGTCTAAGGCTGGGAGGTTTTTGCTTGGTTCTAGTGGTCATAACATTTCAAATACGTATATCTACTAAACCCCTATGTTTATTTTTATGGACAGTATTGGAAATTATTTATATGTAGTGCTGAAAAGTAATGTGGAAGGATCTACTATTTTCAGATTTGTTTATAGTGTATGCTGTTACATTCATTTCTGAATATGGATCTGCTTTATAATTTTAGATCTCTTTAATATTATACAGTGTTATGATCTAAGTGTAAATGCCTGAAAGATTTATGGTCTATATCTACTATATGGTTAAACCTAGTTCTGATATTTGCAACTGGATAAAATTATGATTTAATTGATGGGTTATCAGCCTAAGAGAGGCATCACACAATAGTTATTGTGCATTTACTAACCTACTGTTCATGTGAATGTATTTTTCACAGAATAATTTATTTCCATATTATGAGCAAAGTTATGATTATTTATGTATCCTCATGCAAACAGGAAAACATGTAAACTAAGGGTTTACATGTCATGCCATAAAAATTATAAACCCTCAAGTCCTATATTATTTATGTATGCATCCAGATGGGGATAAAGATAATTATGGTCTAATCCTGATTAATTTAAAAGGTTATGCTTATTTGCTGAAGCTGCTTATGCATTGGATACAAAATATAAAGTCATATATTACTAAGTCATGTAGGATGCACAGTTAGGGTTTCCTAGCGTTCTGTGCACACTTCAAGAGTAAGAAATGCATTCCATCTGATAAACGCTGGGGCGTTTGAGTATTTTCAATGACCTTGATATGGGTCAGAGTACTGACATGATATGCCTCTCAAAATCAATCGTGGTCTGTGGTTTTGAATCCACGTTTATATATATATATATATTAAACTACAGTTTAATGGTGCAGTCCAATTAAGGGTTCACAAGCTACGAATTAAACCATTGGCATCAACTAAATTTCTTAATCCCGATAGAATCTAAGTTTAAACAATGAATCCATGCTGCCAAAATAATATATAAAGATTAAGCTACTGTATGCATGAAATACGACCTTTGTAACCCTTGCAAAGAATAACGAATATCATTGTTGTCATCGAATGCAATTATATTACATTGTTTATGGCATTATAGCCTCATTACTAGTTATTATGCATTATATAGATGCTGGACTTGTCATCCATGAATGCCTATGCTGTATAAATCAATGAAGGCATCGTAAGTGCGAATTGATGCATGGCTACTCCCTTAAACAACTACGTATGCTTATACAATTATGCATTAAAGAGAAGAGCATTTTCATAAACCATTTATACATGGAAGAGCAAGCCTTTTCACAAAGCATTGCACATTGTAGAGATTCTTCTACCATTTCAAAACCATTTAAATTATGTGCAAATGGTAGGACGACAACAGAATGACTAAGCCCAGTTGGGGCAGTGCTTGGAAGTTAAACATATTAATTTTTAAGTAAATGTTGCAAAGAGATTCACACATAAACACTATTCATTGTAAAAATATAAGAAACAAAGCACGTACGACGTTTACACATATTTTACATCAAAATCACATTTAGGGCTTCGATTATAAACTGCATTCATTATTTACAAAAAGGAAAAGTACAGCCCCGAGAGCAAAGCTCTCCCTTAAACATTGTTATTCTCTTCCCAGGTCGAGCCCGAAATGAGCTAGTAAAACGCAGCAATGCCCAGCATGGCTAACCCACTAGGGTTCAAGCTCTACCAAGCTTTGTTCACTTCACAACTCAGAAAAAAACTACAACTTCCACCCACAGGCTAGGGTAAGCATTGTTGATGTATATGTAACTTCGGAATGTATTTTACCTATGTATATTGTACTCCTATAGAGATGTTATTATTCCTCTATACGGAAGTGTTGTCATTTGTATTGACAAGTGTCGCAAGTGTCGTAACTTGTTGTGATGGGTTATTAGAACACCAAGTGTGGGGTCGGCCCTGATTAGTATAACCATGGGTTATTAGACTCAGTTAGACAAGTCAGCCCTGGTAGGTTATTATGCAGGTCAGGTCATGTATAAATAGAGTGCGGGAGGCACTCTATTTGATCATCTAATTATTCACTTCTACACTACTCGGAAAGTGGCGCACTAGTGGAGGAGGAGGTTCAGCTGCTAGGAGGACTATCACTGTGTACTTTGGTTGTATCATTGATCTTTCTATCTCTGAGGAAGTTGTGGGGTTTTTTTACCTTTATGGTTTTCCCCAGTGATTGCTTGGTGTGATTGATATGCATTGCTATACTTGATATGTTGTACATGTTATTCTCTCAGTAAAGATCCTAGAGTATGTTAAATTAATGCTAAAAAATTAACATGGTATCAGAGCTAACCTAGAGTATATATATATGTGTGTGTTTAGTTTTTGTGGTACTAAATTGATAATTTCATTTGCAATAACATTATAATTTATGCGTCATGTGCATAGTTAAATTATAAAGCACTATGTCATATTAATGTTAGGCTGTAGGTTAATACCTAGGAACAACATGTAACCATACCGACATTAATGGCATCCACATGAATACTCCAATGAGTTGTCATCATTGATTAATAGATTTCTAATGGTGTTAATATGGTTCTTAAAAGTAACATTAATTATGCTAAGGTAAGTCACATAGTGTTGCATTTATGCATAATGCTACCATCTTAAATTCCAGTGAACTATTACATTAGTACACAGATGGCTAACGCAGTGAGTTGTAGTCATACTGTCGTTGTTGACTCTTGTTTTGGAAAGCAACATAAATATTAATAACATGTTAATGACCTTATTGTGCATACTTTCATAGTATCGCTAAAAAGGATGTGACGACATCGAGTAGGTTAATTTCCGCATTTGTACTTTTGGGTAGGTTTAAAAAAAAATCGCGTAGAGGAGATGTGACATTGGATGAAGTGGCTAGTGAAATTACATATGAAAAATGGATACGTAAATGTTGCTAATGAGATGAAATGAGTCCATACTTGCTTGAGTCTTTTGACATTAATCTATGCTTAGCATCCACATATAATATATTAAAAAAAGTATTTTTTGGTTTTGTTTTAAAATGAAATCTACAAACCCTAAAGAATAATATTAGTTGGAAATCTTAGTTATTCTAGATCTACTTGACATATGAGATTCTTACATCTTGATCCACCCCTTTTTGTATTTACTATTAGTTTATTTGGAATTTTCCAATGCCCAGTGGCATTCTAACATCTTTGTAATACATTTTGATTTTGATGACTTAATGATAAATTTGGTTCCGACATCTTGAGCTATTTCCCAATGCCTATCAAATTTAAGTGCATCTATGTGTCTCATTGTGATTTGTGACTGACAATTGTGTACTCGTTGATGTGTATTGATTTCAATTTCCATTGAATATTATGGAATGTTACAATATAAGATGAGTTTTCAATCTTGTTTATGCATGTGAAGTTTTCCTAAACGTATGGAAACTTGAGTTTGATTGGTTGGTGTAAAACATCAATGTATTGTAATAGTAACTTAATCATGACTCAAACATCAAATAAACGATATACGATAATGATATCAAATAAACTATATAACATGAATAACATTAGACATGCCTGAATAAAGAATCACATGACTATACTATGTACCTCAATCAATTAGGCCTTTTGGATCCTCTCGATTTTTTATTGTCTCAAACAACCTCTGGTGCTTTGCATGAGGTAGTAAGTAGCGAACCTTGTTTTATGAATTCGTTGACATTGTTTGTAGTTGGATGTTTGTACCAATGATCAAGTGCGTAAAGTGATACACTCGTGCACCTGGTCTATAATCCATGTATGTGTAGCCATTTTTCTTTGGTCCCTTTCCATCTATTGTAAGATATTCCCCCTGAACAACCATTGATCCAGTCGGAAAGATAATGCCTTCACTATTGGTTAATGACACGAGGAAGGTTTGCTTCCCTTGGATGCATCATGCCAACCAATAACTCATCCAAATTTCACTATCTGTCGGGGTGACCACTGCGTAGATGTGTCCTGCGAAAATGCATTTTATGGTCATATTCCAACAATTAGTGCTTTGATAACTTTGATAATTACAAAAACAAGGACGGAACGGGGATATGCATGCAGAAATGTTTACCTAGATGTACAAGATAAGATATATGATCATATTCATTTGAAATATAGGATTGGACTTCCTCTAATTTGATTGTTTCAACAACTACACATGGGTCCACTGCAAGTGATACATGATCCCATTCATCAGCCCAATCCATTGATTCACACTCATCCCACTCACAACTGCTGCAAGGCCCACAAAAGCAAGCATGTTTCCTTGTCCATATTTCAAATAAGGGGTTGTTTGAGCTTCGAACTGAATGAAATCCATGAGTGCCTTGCACAATACTACAACTATAAGAATGCAATCGATCTATATCAACTACATGCAAGAAATTTCTAAAAACATGTCCTCTACCTGTTGGTTTGTGTTCCTTTGTGGTTTGATCTGACATTTTTGCAGGACACCATTGAAATATGGATTCTGCATCCCGAATATGAGGGTTTGTCATGCACCTCATCTCCTCCCTTTAAAGGGAAGTTTTGAGACATGCTTCAGCACTATCATTCTCTCCCTTTCCATGCCCGGTCTCAAAATACTTCCATATATGCAACACATAATAAGTCTTGTGCAAAATACTCAACCACTTGAATACATGTGAATTTTTGAACTGGCCTGCATAGCCATCTGACCATATCCAATGTTGATCCATCTGTATACCTCTCTCCTTCAGCTAATCATAGAAAACTTTGAAGCAATGTTGCACATAATGCAGGTCGTGGCACCTGTCATCACTGATGTAGAAGTTGGCCTCTTTCAATCTTATCCTCATGTCATTGGTGCTCTATGGCATGTTCCTATACGTGATATGGACCTATAACATCCCAAAAATTCACAAAAATTTAAAATTTTCTGTGTAGCATTAAATGTTTATATTCGTTATGCGGAAGTATAATAAGTGATGATTTTCTTAATTAAACAATAGCCTACATTTTATTAGGGCAACGCCTTCTTCAAATTGTCATCAAAGTTAAAAACATGTTACGTCGAGTATGACTATGTTTGTCATATTGTCCTTTCTGCTTACGAATGATTAAATACATGTATTTATGTTTGTTATTACTGCTAGGTGTCTTAATATCCTTTTTGTTTTTAAATAAAGATGGATACTTCTTTAAATGTATAAACATCGTATATTAGCTATGGTACTGTTTTATTTATAAGTACTAACTGTTTGTTTTCTTGATGATGAAGGGGTCCTATGGGCACCACGAGGCTTAATTAGCTATTTAGCTAATGCTCTTGAAATTCTGTCGTAGATCACAGGTAAGAGCGATATTTCTTTCCGAAGCACTAACGATGTTTGTAAAAAGGACTTGTTTAACTTCAAATAGCCTCCGATGTTTATTTCGAGATTTTAAAGAACTTAGTTTGAGCAAGGGTATGGCCTATCATAGCTGTGATCACTAGATAGAGGACTACCATGTCAAGAAACTTCGACTTGCAGCTGCATTCTACAAGGATTATTAATATTTGATGTATTTTTTATGATTTTCGCATTCCAATCATTCATATGAAAAACGTTTTATTTGAATTAAAATATCATGGCTTAGTTTATATGGTTATCAGCTATCGCTATTATAATTGCATGCTTTTAAAAAGCAAGTTATACCCATAACTCGTTACTTATGTTGTTCAAAATCTCGTATCCGACTAAACTCTATACTAAAGGTTTTAACCTTATGCTATAACCTATGTGTTAGAGCTTTTATGCTATTTCACCATTATTTGGTATTATAAACTATAGGCACCAAAACTTTACACTATATGCCTAGTGTGGCTATCGACATGCTTTATGGATACACTATGTGCTAAGCCTATAGTATATCGACATAATGTATGTTACCAGCATAGTGAATACAAAAATATTAATTCAGTGGATAGTGCGTTGGAAGGCACACGTAAATGGTAGCTATGGATTTTAAAGTTCATTAAATATTTTTTGGTGGAATGCCAGTTGGCATCCCTCGTGGCAGGGTTCTAAGTGAAGTGTCTTGGTATTTGTGTTTAAACCCTAGCTGGGTTTTGACTACACGATGATACCACAACCTGGAGCATTCATTTTTGCAAGGAGTAAGGGAGGAGATGCCGACAGGATCTCGAGTTCTTAGAGTTTGAAACAATGATTTGCAGGCATCTATCCTGGGGTTCGATGCTGAGACCTGTAACTTACATTTTTTTTTACGAGCAGGCTATATGAGCCAAGCCACTACAGAGTTGTACCTCACTGCATTCGATGGTGAACCGTGCACCACCAGTGTTGATGCCGAAGCTTGAGTAAGTTGCAGAGGTGTTCAGGCATGATGTGAGAGTTTGCAGGTAAAGTTATGGTCAACCCACCGTGTTTCATTGAGTATTTAACATTATCAATGCTTATGTTTTTAAGTCTGAGCAACGTCAAGGTTTAACCACTTGTTTTTGTGTTGTTCTGGAAGGTTCTTCCTCGACGTTTGTTTTAAGTTTACCCAGATAAGGATAAGAGCTTAAAAATCTTTGGTAAGCCTTGGTGACTCCCTATGAGCATCTCTTTGCACTTTGGAAGGGTATGGTCAAGTTTTGCATGATGCCGGTATTCATTTGGTTCGACCGAGAATTTGATTTTTGTTTTCAGCTATTGGTTTTTACAGTCATTGTAATATTTAAGCCATATGGCATTTTTAGTACAGGGAGGTTTGAACCCTCGACGTGTCTTACGTTGGTTTCTCAATGCTTACTATATAATCTTTATAAATAAATAAAAACGTATGGTTTTACAAATTCAATGTTTAGCTTCAAAAATATTTCAAAGGGTTTACTCTTAGCATTTTGATATTTTTGGAAAAGAATTGTGTTAATAACCTTCGTGGTGAATAGGGTTTGCAGCCCAGTTTAGTATTTAAGAAAATCAGTTCTAGGGAGGGTTGAACCCTCGACCTTGAATTGTGTTGCTTCCTTTTGTATTGTTATGTGTAGAAGTTTTAATGGATAAATAAATCAATGAAGTTTGAAAGTGCCGAAACTAATAGAATGCTCTCAGCAATATTTTTATTTTAGAGTGCTTTGTTATTTATGTTTTTAGGGCCGAGCCTATCGTTGTTGGTGAAATAATGTAATGTCATGGTTTAAATGTTGGTTATAAACAAAAAGACGTAAGGATGGGTTTTAACACCCTACCGTTAATGGTTACTGTGTTTCTATTAGTTTGTGGCAAACTGAGGGTTTCGAACCCCGAACCTGTTATGTATTTAGAACATAAAAATATAGCTTATAAAGCTATGAAAGTTTGGACTGTATGGGTGAACCCTTAAGGGTATCGAACCCTAGTCCCGTGTATTAAATTCTTGTGTTGAAAATAATGTACATTAATACAATATTAGCAATGAAGATGTAAGCACAGGGTTTCCAACCCTAGAACGCTGATAGACTATTTGATTAGTATTCTTTAATGTTTAAGTTAATTGATAATTAATTTTGTAAGTGCATTAATACATATTACAATGATTTGTAATGATATGAATAGGTGCATGATTACTATTTACTTTCCTGCAATGTTTACAATATCCTGAAATATGAAGTTTTGATGTTATTAGGGTTGGTAACATTATTGTTTAAATGGTTTTTCTGTAATTGTTTAAGAGATAAGTCAATACTGATATTTATAATGCTACTATTTATAAAATGAGTTGTATTTACATTATTTCTCTGCATTTATTTATAAGATAATTCTATTCTAATATTTACATTGCTATAGTTTAAAATTCATAAAGAGAATATCTCTATGAGAGCATGATGATTTAAGGATTACATATCCTGTATTAAAGTGAAATACTTATAATATTAAAATATTTATGAACATTCAAGGATTCTGTCCTATTTTATATTGTTTATGAAGTAGGATTAAATAAGTATAAATTCTGTGTTATAAGAGATTATTCAGATGTATACAAGTTAATAGTTATGTTGCTAACTGTGTGCAGAAATACAAATCTATCATTCGAATCTATCTACAGAAATATCAATATTCAAATCTATCTTAAATTCATCTTCCCTGCACTAGAGTACGACACTAAAATAGTGTGTGGAAAAATGCAGGGAAGAATTTTTATCCTATCAATCATCCATTTAACTTTTACTATCCATTTAGCATTTTAACCTAATAGATACCTGGATTTTCAGAGTAGATAAATTGCAGAAGTAAAACATTTATTAACAGTCTAGAATATCTAGGATTAATTAGAAAATTGATAACATAAATTCATTCATTTGGCAGAAAGTAAATAAAATAACACAATTAGAACCTGGTAAATGTAGAAGAGACAAACAGCCAAAGGAGCCCTTTCCACCCAACCTTTTCTGAAGAAAGCCAAGTCACTTGCCTTAGGACCCCCACGCCTATTCACTGAACCACCAGGACGAAGATGTTGTGTGGAGAAAATGGAATAAATTCCCTTGCAACTCAGTAGTAGTATTTGACAGTAATAATTCATCCTTTATCAATATTGAACTCAGCAATGTGGCTGCACTAGTTCAGAATGCAATCTTAACTCACTCAATCACTTCTAACATTCCCCTCATCGAATCTCTTGTGTTCTCATGTCTTTCACAATTCAAAAACTATCACAAGGTAAGAATGAACAGCCTCGTATTGAATTCGATGGGTAGATAAAGCATGCCTAGGTCTTTTGGTCAGTTGTTTTTAGTTAATGAGCCACGTGCTCAGTTCCACTTTCTTGGGGAACATGACCATAAAAACAGGGAAATTGCCCCCTGCAATAGCTAGAAGTGAGTTGAGGATACTGCCAAGTGTCAGTTTGCTCTCCACCCCATTCCATTCCTCCTAGTGGGTCAGTGCACACTCATTCAATAGTCTCCTTTAGATATTTGTATCCTCTTTTATTTATAAATAATAAAATATTCAGAGTAATTAATTAGTCACCCTTGACCCCACTTGGTCAATCACATAAAAATTTACAATAACATAAAACATAATGTTTTTCTGACAACATAAAATGTTCAAAACTTGGGTATGTGACAGGACCATTTTTTTAACTTGGTATGAATGGTAGTATTGACTTTGAATCTCATTATGTGGCTGCAGGGTGTAGTTTTTAGCAAATTCCACAACCGACAATATTGTGCCATTAGGAAAGGTGCCCCTGCACTATCTGTACTATTCATCCTACCATCGTGCTACGTGGACATGTTGTACCTACCGCTCGGTCTTTTGGTAGAATTCCTTCATGAAATAAAAAATTTATACCGGGTGCCACAAAACCAAGGGCATTAATACAAAATGACATTTTCAATCTGAATATATATGTACAAATTCAACATGTACAGTATGCAAGTATGCAAACTTAGATTACCTGTGACTTCACCAATGCAATTTAATTGCTTTCCTTCGCACAATATACTTGATATGTTATGTACTTGAAGTTCGGCATTTCTACTGACATCCTCCAAAATTTGTGCTCCTCGGTTTCATGGATGTAATGGCTCAATAATGAAAATCCACTACACCTGGAACATGTCCCATATAAACATTATCTTTTATAATATTTGTTTCCTTTAGGTCTTCGACACATTATGCTATGTATAAATTATCTAGATGCATTCGGTGTTTGTAACGATGGGCATTCCTACACAATGTTAGTATGAAAATCACAAAATATATCTCTATATGTATCATACTAGTAGGCAAATTCTACATGGTATATACAACAACATGTGTTGCGATCAATGCAAATTCTTACATACCACGGTTTGCATTTTTTAAAGGACCTTTGGCCCAAGTTCAATTGTGTGTGCTCATTCTCGAACCTCTCATAGAGTTATGTTTGTGTCGTGTCAAGGAAGCGCTTGACATGTGGGGTTCACACCCCTTAACACCTTTTCTCAACTTTAACACATCTCTTTGATTCAATGACGATCTAGTGCTATCATGCCAAAACGTTTGTACTATTTCTTTAACATCATCACTAAGCTTCATGTCTGAATGAGGAAACCTACCAACAAAGGCCCAACAATATTTTTGGCCTGGGGTCTCAATTTTTTCTCTAATAGCAGAATATTTTACATGTGTTTGATAGAAGGACATTGCCTTGTGGATTTGTCTACAATTGATTCTAACAGTACATGTAGTGCTCTCGTTTTTACAGCAGAGCACTAAGTAAAATTTTAGAGTTAATTTTCTACGTATTAAACTTTATCAAGTGTATGGGAGTAAATTTCTAACAATTACTATGCGTATAAATGATATTTAGTGTATTGTCGTGTTTTTATCAACCTTACATTCGTAATTTAAAATAAACAAACATATCAATATTTTCTTTTCAACAATCATGTTCCAGCATAAGAATATGTTTCACAACTTAGTAAATCAGTAAATAGCAAGTTATGCATGTTTACAGTAAGTTTTAGCATAATAATCAAATAACATAAATAACAAGGAAATTACCTGATGTTGATGCTAACCGTAGGTTGTAACAGGTTGTATAACCTCTTAGACAGCCAAAATGAAGTGTCCACCCTACCAACCAGCTATTATCTTGCTGGCCTTTGGAAATCAAAGGATTTCCAAGCCCCCGAGCTCACAATCTGATAATCCCGAGAGCAGTGTTTACTTCGGTTCTCAAAACCTTTCTCCATCCTTAAACTTTTCTGTCCTCCAACCTTTCTCTCCACTTCCAGTTCTCTTGCTTTCCCTTCAACCTTCTCCTCCTCTATATACATGTCCATCCTCGAGAAGACCTTGGGCTTAATCCACCGCCCCAAACTCCCCCTCTCGAGCCCCTCAAACATTTACTCCTTTCCCTAGTTCATTCATCCACGTCTCATTATAAAAATGTATAATTAATTACTCTCATGGAAAATTTATTTGGTTTTGGATTGACAGTCGTAAGTATTTATTACGGTGGGAATTATCACCCAAAGGTTATCCATTCGGGACAAGGTTTATTAATTACAAGTCTTTTCACCAAACCTTGTATTTATTGTTATTAAGGTATTTAATAAAATATTATATAAATATTTGACCCCTTTCAACTTGGACATGGCGTGTCTTAAGGGTCTACCTTATACGTCGAGATCACTTATCTTGAGATTTTAAATTCTACGATTCATATTGAATAATTAAATAGTAATAACCCATTTTCCATCACATCACGTTCATTCCAAAAATAGTTATCCTATTATGTCTAACTTAGAAATGTAAAATAATCACATTCTAATCATTCATTAATCAATATTTAAATTTTACCTATTTTGCAATTGTTATGACATGGGTAGTAATATTATTAAAATAAATTTTAAGTAATAATATTAATTAAATCCCCATAAGGTAATAATAATGGTGAATTTAATAAAGATGTCTTTTACATCATTTGTTTATCACATGAGTACCCTAACATCTATATAGTATCGTCGTTCTTCTAAACAAAGCACCCTTAAGTGCTTAAATAACCTTACTAATTAATTAGACAGTACCATTACCTTATTACAACAATTCTCAGACGACAATGTTAATTGATGACACTTGTCTCAATTGTATATCACAACGTTTACCAACGAGTAATGCATAGCTTAATTGACTTGTTTTACACATCTTAGATAACTTTATATCCATTATCTGAATTCAGTCAATGCATGATTAACCTAATTACTTATGACAACTTATACATTTATTCAATATGTTAAGTGTTTGTATATCGATACTAGTGTACATGTGCAAGGTGTGCATGCGTGGCCAGCATATGCACAGATCATAAATGTACTATAGACAAACCCCATCCCGCCTATGCATACCTACTAACTAATAGTAGTATTTACCCCCATGTAGAAGAACAAACATGATATATATAGTACAATTACTTCAACATTCTCAGTTATTTAACAGTTAGTTCTTTACGATTTCACATCATTATCTTTATCTTTACATTAGTTTAATCAATCATGTACAAGGAAGGGTGCCTACTACCACTAACTCGGAATCAAGGAATACTAAACCCCCAACAGTACTAACTAACACATCCTCCCATCATAACCTACGTCCAGCATCCTCCCTATCCTTCCTCTGCTAGTACAAAAGGGGATGTCGGACTCATCGATCTGACCACATAGAACTTGAGAGCGATAGCATCGGCTGAACAGCGGACCTATCCTCCCCTAGCAGGCATCCGACCATCGTCATCACAACAACATGGGGAGCGTGTCTCAGCACGGCCCTCCCACGACCTCGGGTCTCATGGAAACATAGGGTGGGAAACATATCCATCCCTCTCAACATACTGGGCCTACGCCCTTATCAACTCATACTTTGCTGCCATCGGGATTATCAGTTTGTGTTATCGTATCCTCATTTTGGATGCTAAGGTTGACTGTATGAACATGTTTTTCCTTTCCAATATATATCAGATCAAGTAACTGGCTATCCCATAGCCCTTATGTCTTGTAGGTTAGTATTTTGCAAAATACAAATTTATAGAAAGCATTTCCCATTGATCGCCAATTGATCCATGTTATCAAAAATCATTTTATTTCATGTTACCTTTTTAGCTCATCATAGATGCGTATGACATATAACACTTCAATAATTCATATAAGAAGATGGTATCCACGTACCGAATCATATATTTCACATTTCATCAATGAAAACATATAAACATATACTATAATCGTAAAATAAAGAAATCATATGATAATCATGACATCATAACCACCTAACATAGTAACATCATAATCATGGTGAAATCATAAAACAAAGTAACATCATATAATGAGGTCCATCATATCGTAATATAGTTTACTCAGTCGAGCTGAGTTCAACAGAATATATAAGGAAATAAAGTATGGTGTGTCTAACTGATAAATCTGCCTAATCAAAATATGGGCGTTACATACACCCACCCTTCGGGAAACTTCGTCTCGAAGTTATGGTCAAAATAGTGAGGGATAATCTCGATGCATGGTCTCTGCATCCTCCCAGGTAGCAGACCCTGGGCTATACTTCTCCCATTGGACCTTAACTTGGTCCACATGGCGGCTACGGAGCTGTCGAACCCTACGATCAAGTATACGTAATGGTTCGACCCTGAAGGTTCCCTCGTCCGAGACCTGCAATTCCTTCCAATGAATTTTGTGAGTCTCATCAGCTATGTAATGTCGTAATACAGAAACATGAAATACATTATGAGTTTTATGCAAGTGGGGTGGCAGCGCGAGACGATAAGCAACTGGTTCGATTTTCTCAAGAACCTCAAATGGACCTATAAAGCGAGGTGACAACTTGGTACCCTTCCCAAACCGAATGGTACTTTTATTTGGTCTGATGCGAATAAATACACGATCCCCTACTTCATAAGTTCTATCTGATCTGTGTGCATCAGCGTAACTCTTTTGCCTATACTGTGCTTCCTTCAGCCGCTGCCTAATTTGTAACACTTGCTCCTCCATTTCCTGAATCAATTCAGGCCCAATTAAAACTCGATCCTCTAACCTGTCCCAACTGAGTGGTGTCCTGCACGGCCTCCCATACAATGCCTGATATGGCAGCATACCAATGGAGCTGTGATGACTATTGTTGTATGCAAACTCCACTAAAGGAAGATATTTCTCCCACTGTGTCTATTGATCCATAACATACATCCTAAGCATGTCCTCCATCACTTGATTCACCCTCTCTGTTTGTCCATCTGTCTCTAGGTGATAAGCGGAGCTTAAGTTCAACTGTGTCCCTAATGCTGACTACATGCTTGTCCAAAATCTGGAGGTGAACTTAGGGTCTCTGTCAGAGATTATCTTTTTAGGAACTCCATGAAGACGTACAATCTCATTTATGAATACCCTTGCCACATCTGTCACATCATAGGTGTCTCTGACTGGAATGAAGTGAGCACTTTTGGTCAGTTTGTCGACTACCACCAAAATAGCATTATGTCTCAGAGATGTGAGTGGTAATCCTACAACGAAGTCCATGTAAACGACTTCCCATTTAGTCATAGGAATATCATGCGGTTGTAGGAGACCGGCCGAGTGATGGTGATCTGCCTTAACTTGTTGACACTCAAGGCACTTCGAAACAAAATCCACTACATCCATCTTCATACCTGGCCAGAAGAAGAGTTGCTTCATGTCAGTATACATCTTCTTCACCCCTGGGTGCGCACAGTAATGCGATCTATGGGCCTCTCTAAGGATTGTTTCCCTGATATCACCTTCCTTAGGAACATACATCCTTCCCTGATACCGCAACAATCCATCTTCCTCAAGATGGTACCCATCATACTTCAATTCTTGTTCCTTTCCATTCTGAATAGCTGAGGTTACTTTTAGATACCAACTATCCCCCAACAGTTGTCCTAGTACCCTTTCCCTCAAGTCAACCTTCAAGGGAATTAAGGAGAAAAGTCTCGGCCTTCGGCTTAGAGCGTCTGCCACCACATTCTCCTTTCCTTTGATGTAAGAGATACCAAAGTCATACTCGCTCATGAACTCACTCCATCGCCTTTGCCTAGCATTCAAATCCCTTTGGGTAAAGATGTATTGCAAGCTCTGATGGTCTGTTTTAAGGGTGAAGCTTCTACCAACTAGGTAGTGCCTCCATAATTTTAGTGCCAACATTACTGCTGCCAATTCTAGATCATGCGTGGCATACTGCTCCTCATGAGGTTTCAACTTTCGAGATGCATAAGTTATTACCCCACCTTCCTGCATCAACACCGCTCCTAGTCCTTGCTTCGAGGCATCGGTGCATACCATGAAATCTTTATCCATGTCTGGTACCCGCAAGATCGGTGCACTTGTCAACAATATTTTTAACTCTGTAAAAGCGGCATCGCATTCATCGGTCCATTCATACCCGATTCCCTTGCGTTGCAAGGTGGTAATAGGTTTTGCAATTTTAGAAAATCCTTCCACAAACCTCCGGTAATAGCCTGCTAACCCCATGAAGCTGCGCACCTCATGAGCATTCCTTGGAATTGGCCAATCTTCAATGGCCTTTACCTTTTCTGGGTCTACAGAGATCCCTTCACCTGAGATGATGTGCCCCAAGTAGTGAATCTCTTTTTGGAAGAAGGAACACTTTGATAATTTACCATAAATTATGTTCCCTTAAGCATGTCAAGACTAACCGCAAGTGTTCCTCATGCTCCTTCTCATTCTTAGAATAGATAAGAATATCATCTAAGAAGACCTGAACAAAGCGGTCCAAGTATTTTCGGAAGACACCATTCATGAGGCTCATGAATACAGTTGGAGCATTGGTCAAACCAAATGGTACCACTACAAACTCGTAATGCCCAAATCGAGTTCGAAAGGCAGTCTTAGGAATGTCACCTTCCTTGATCCTTAACTGGTGATACCCTGATCGTAAATCAATCTTTGAGAAGACTGACGTATCTTTCATTTGATCAAAGAGGTCATCAATTCTTGGTATGGGATACCTGTTCTTTACTGTGGCTTTGTTCAAATCTCTGTAATCTATGCATAGTCACAGGGATCCATCCTTCTTCTTAACGAAGATCACTGGTGCTCCCCACGGCGAGATACTAGGTCTAATCAGTCCCAAATCTAGCAACTCTTTTAACTGGATCTGTAACTCACGGAGCTCTGGAGTTGTCATTCTATACAGATTTTTTGAGATAGGTTCTGCACCAGGTTTTAGTTCGATTGTGAAATCGAGCTCTCTTTCTGGAGGTAGTCCTAGCAATTCCTTCGGAAAGACATCCTTGAATTCGGAAAGTACTGGGTAAGAATTCAAGGAAGGTCCTTTACTATCGCTCACGGCCTCCACTACGAACAACTGGCATCCTTGTCTTAGGCACCGCTTAGCTTTCACCATAGAGATGAAACGGAGGGATACCTTCCTCTTCAAGCCTTGGATTTGAATTGTCCTTCCCTCGTCATCGAGGCACAACACCTTCTTTGCATAGCAGTCTATGAAAGCTCTATGGTCTTCTAACCAATCCATGCCAATAATGAGGTCATAAGTCCCCAAATTGGTGACATAAGCATCCAACATAGTGGTGCATACTCCTAATTCAACCTCACAACTCCTCACTTTAATACCTACTGTTTGCTTAGCTCCCGAAGCCATTTCAACCAGTTTGAAATCATCGTGCTCGTAGGTTTCCAACCCACATTTATCTAATGCAAATGGTGAAATAAAACTATCAGTTGCTCCTGGATCAAACAAAATTTTAAGTTTGACATTGTTTACTTTACCAGTGGATTCTACTACGGTAGACTGATGTTCTGCTTGGTGGTTATGAACTGCTGCATGAATCCGATGACTGTTACCCGAACTATCCATGGGTGCCTTTCCTTCCCTGTGCCTGCTGCTTGACCGACCCTTGGGACAGTCTCGTTGGAAATGAGGACCTCCGCATCCCCAACAGGAGAGATTGGGAGGGGCTTGCATGTTGCTCGGAGGAATCCTATGAGATGAGTTCCTTCCCCTGGGTCCTCTAAAACCCCTTGCTCCTCTATAGGAACTTCCCTGTGTACGTCCCTGGATTTGGTGGGTTGTGAACGATGCCTGCGAGATTGAGTTAACTGAATTATTACCCCTCGGTGTGAACCTGTTACCGTAAGGAGGAGGTCCAGATTGTCCTCCCCTGAAGTAAGGACGTGACGCCTTCCCTGAAACGTATTGATTGGTTCCTGTCAACTTACTACCCCCTTTTCCATCTGACATATCCGCTGCATAACGAGCATACTCAAATGCCATGGCAACTGAAGTTGGCTTCCACATCCGCACCGTATCTCTAATCTTGTAGTTAAGTCCATACACAAAACGCTCTACCTGACAATCATCTGCATCAAGGTAAGGAACATATTTTACCAGTTCCATAAATCGAGATTCATACTCCTCCACTGTCTTGTCTCCCTGTACTAAGGCATGGAGTGCACCTGCCTGTTCTTCCTTGTAATAATTTGGCAAATACTTCTTGTGGAACCTCTCCTCGAACATTTCCCAAGAAGTTGTAAGAGGAGTAAGGTGCAACTGCTTCTCGAGATCTGACCACCAATTCAAAGCATCACCCTTAAGATGGAAGATGGCCATCCTAGCCTTGGAACTAGATGTGTACTCATTCAATGCGAAGCATCTCTTCATGCCTTCCAACCATGCTTCGGCATGCTTACCGGGTCGTCCTCCTGAAAACTCTAAAACCTTTATCTTTTGCAACTCCCTCGATATGCCCTGAAGCGGTTCCAGTCTTGGGCCATGTGCCCTTTCAGAGTTCTCTCGACTCACTTGAGTGGTTTCCACCTCGACGACCCTTTCTGACTGCCTGTTCATCGTGGTCATAATAGCCTCCAAAGACCTCATTATGATCTGCATTTCAGGCGTTGAGGTTGATCGTGGCGGTGATGACGGTGGCGGAGGTGGTGGTGACGGTGGTCGACCTTGACCCCGACCTCGACCTCTGCGTGTTGTTACCATGATAGTTCCTGAGTTATTGAAATAAAATCATATCCTTAGTTGTTCAATCAAATATACGTGGAACTAAAATGTAGGTATTCATACACTTATACTTATGCATAAGAAATAACTTGCATCATGAGATAACAAATTGTTAGGATTAGCGCAGTAAAATCTATAGTCGTTTTTATTTAAACAATCTTGTCATGGTGTTCATCTCGTCATGCTGGTCTTAACGGTGTCTTGTTTTTGAGATTTCGGGTCTCTTTCATCCCTTCAACTAGGAGTTGAAATCTCGGCAAAATTTTTAATATCTCTATTTTAATTAACTTTAAATGTTACCTCTTAATCTAAATAACCTAATTAACATTAATTGTTAAACCTCAACCAATCATAGTTAAGTTTACTACTAAAAATTTAAAATTTCTATAAAACATATTTTTAACAACATATGTTATAACAGAAAAGAAAAATTAATTTTTATAATACATATATTCTAACAAAATATGAATAAATTTAAATTTTATAAAACATATATTCTATCAGAGTATATAACAATAAATTTAAACTTTAATACAACATATATTATAACAGAAAAGTAAAATTAATTTTTATAATACATATATTCTAACAAAATATGAATAAATTTAATTTTTATAAAACATATATTCTATGAGAGTATATAACAATAAATTTAAACTTTAATACCACATATATTATAACAGAAAAGTAAAATTAATTTTTATAAAACATATATTCTATGAGAGTATATAACAATAAATTTAAACTTTAATACCACATATATTATAACAGAAAAGTAAAATTAATTTTTATAATACATATATTCTAACAAAATATGAATAAATTTAATTTTATAAAACATATATTCTATCAGAATATATAACAATAATTTTAAACTTTAATCCAACATATATTATAACCTTCTATATATATATTTTACAAACATATCTATATTCTTTTACAAACTATACACAAATAGAACGTAGATTTACAAACCGTATACAAAATAGAACGTAGATTTACAAACCGTATAAAAATAGAACCCCTTTAATGCTTCGGTTTAACCCCAGCCCTACACCTTCCTATGTCTAAAGGATTGAACGCCACGCGACCTCTCACCGCCATGCAAAGAGCGACTACGCATGAAGGACACGTGGTCTCTCCAAGCAACTCACCGCCCTGGGAAAGTGGGAGAAACACTAAATAGGGTCAATCCCCAAGACGCGACCATTTCCACCCTCTCTCTCTTGGAGTTTTAGCTCTGCAAATCCCAGCTTCTATGGTAGAAGCACTGCAGCTTGTTGCACGTTTGAGCGTGGTGCTTGCAAGGAATGCTATTGAGCGTGATGCTTGCAACTTTATGGTGCGCCCTGGTCCCCCTTTTAACTTGGCCACTGGGTGTTCGAGCTATGGATCCTAGATAATGCCTGCATCCTTCCCTCGGAAGCTTGTTGTGAGTTAATGTAGAAATACAACACAAGCTGTCCATTCGTCTGGTGTGTTTTTTAAGGGAAGAGGATGTCCATTCCGTCAGAATTGCCGTGGCTCAATAAGTTTGAAGCTTGCTATAAATGCTCAGTGAGGGCCATGTAAATGGTAAGGAGATGGGTGTTATGAGCTCTCTTCTTGAGCATGAGTGAAAAGTTTTTTGTGTGGCCGTCATAAAGGAAGCTTGTATGGCAGCATCCTTACTCAGGCTTCATTTCCGTGATTGCTTTGTCCAGGGCTGCGACGCATCTTTGCTACTGGATGACAGTGGAAGCATCGTGAGTGAGAAGAGATCGAATCCCCACAGAAACTCTGTCAGAGGATTTTACGTCGTTGATCAGATAAAGAGTGAAGTGGAGAAGGCATGCCCAAAACTGTATCCTGTGCAGATATTCTTGCTATTTCAACTCGTGACTCAGTGGTCCTGAGTGGAGGTCTGGGCTAGGAAGTTTTACTGGGAAGGAGAGACTCGAGGAGTGCAAGTTTGAGTGGGTCCAACAATAATATCCCAGTGCCCAATTCAACTCTCCAGACTCTCATTACCAAGTTTAACCTACAGGATCTGGATGAAGGAGACTTAGCGGCCCTTTCAGGAAGTTGTTCTACCTTGTTTCTTATTCTTTCCAAGTTCTGCAGTTATTTTAGTGTTTAAAAAAAATCCGTGGTGAAGTGCTTCTATGCCATTTTTGTTTGTTTGTTGGGGAATCCTAATTTAACAAATTGAATTTTGATTTCGTTCTTTTATTGATCTGCATATTTAATAAGCACAATAATGACCTAATCACCTAAACATTTCCCGTTCCATTTTATTTTAAGCGAGGCTCATCTCTTCGTGTTGGGTTTTCGTATTTTCCTAAATGAATATTTCCATCAAATATTCATAACAATTCGGGGCTACCAAAGATATGAAATTTAATTTAGAGCAAAATACAACCAACCTCGCATGGAACGTGATTAAGGGATGAGAATTATTGCTATTCGAATGTGCTGTTCTTATTTCTACGAGTTGCAATAGTCATGGAAGTTCAATTTATAAGATTTTATTAAATGGAAAAGTATTGAAAGAAAAAGGAAGAAATGCCTCTGCAAAGTCCTTCCTTCATCGCAGTTTTTTTTTTAGATGCAGACGAATATTACTTGCTCTAAAATTTAAAATGTAATATTTTATCTAGCCTCTTCATTCCCTGCCTTAGTTTCTTAATTTTTCTGAGTTTATTTGGGCGATATCATCCGCAACCGGATATACACATTCTTGCCATTTACCCGTGAAGGTACTCCCCCGACTGGAATTATCAATAGCAAATGCTTCACTTGCTATCGCCCTTCCTTAATTCAACCGAATATGGCTACCATGATGAAATGTTGCATTTTGCACCACATCAGTGTTTTTTTTTGTTTCCACTTATTACCAGTTTCTTTTCGGACTTCTTTTCTATTATTATTATAGTGATTATGACCTTCGTGATCTAGACAATATGCAGTTTTGTCAATGAAGCAGTTGGATCAGCCTATTCTGTTGTCCATCTCCAGTGTATGAGTCAGGTGCTCCATACCCTAAACTAGTACGGGTAGCAACATCAAGGCCTGGTTTATTCCGAACAATGCAGGGAGGAAGGGGGAAATACTTGATTCAGCCCATACTACATTCCTTGGGTAAGGCGCGAAAGCTAATTAGGGCCACCTCTTGATGCACTCGGGCCGAGGGCTGAGTTGCTTCTTTTTTTTTCTTTTTTTTTTTAACCCTTTTTATTTTACTTTTACCTCTTATTTTATTGAAATGCTCCAGGTAATTCCTCTACGAATTTAATTTAAAATAATTAATGTAGTAGACTGGGTAAAGATGAATTTTCTGTTTGTTTTCTTATAAAAAGTTACAGAATTCCAATTCTACTGCTAGATATATATATATATATATATATATATATATATATATATATATATATATATATATATATATATACTCTTTCTTTTTTTTTGTATGTGTAATCAATAGTTATTAGAAAAAACAGAATGAAAATATAAATATTTATTGATTTTCTAAATGTTAATCCTATTGGGGTTGTGCAGGTACCTTGGAAGCTTACTATGGATGGAAATCAAGTAGGTGAAATATCAAGTATGTTTTCTGTTCAACCATGACGAGATGAAGCATGAATAGGCTTTTAGGTTCAAGAGTTCGAACAAGGGCTCTGATACCATCTATAGTGCTATGGTTTTTACAGCAGAGCACTAAGTAAAATTTCAGAGTTAATTTTCTACGTATTAAACTTTATCAAGTGTATGGGAGTAAATTTCTAACAATTACTATGCGTCTAAATGATATTTAGTGTACTGTCGTGTTTTTATAAACCTTACATTCGTAATTTAAAATAAACAAACATATCAATATTTTCTTTTCAACAATCATGTTCCAGCATAAGAATATGTTTCACAACTTAGTAAATCAGTAAATAGCAAGTTATGTATGTTTACAGTAAGTTTTAGCATAATAATCAAATAACGTAAATAACAAGGAAATTACCTGATGTTGATGCTAACCGTAGGTTGTAGCAGGTTGTATAACCTCTTAGACAGCCAAAATGAAGTGTCCACCCTACCGACCAGCTATTATCTTGCTGGCCCTTGGAAATCAAAGGATTTCCAAGCCCCCGAGCTCACAATCTGATAATCCCGAGAGCAGTGTTTACTTCGGTTCTCAAAACCTTTCTCCGTCCTTAAACTTTTATGTCCTCCAACCTTTCTCTCCACTTCCAGTTCTCTTGCTTTTCCTTCAACCTTCTCCTCCTCTATATACATGTCCATCCTCGAGAAGACCTTGGGCTTACTCCACCGCCCCAAACTCCCCCTCTCGAGCCCCTCAAACATTTACTCCTTTCCCTAGTTCATTCATCCACGTCTCATTATAAAAATGTATAATTAAATACTCTCATGGAAAATTTATTTGGTTTTGGATTGACGGTCGTAAGTATTTATTACGGTGGGAATTATCACCCAAAGGTTATCCATTCGGGACAAGGTTTATTAATTACAAGTCTTTTCACCAAACCTTGTATTTATTGTTATTAAGGTATTTAATAAAATATTATATAAATATTTGACCCCTTTCAACTTGGACATGGCATGTCTTAAGGGTCTACCTTATCCGTCGAGATCACTTATCTTGAGATTTTAAATTCTACGATTCATATTGAATAATTAAATAGTAATAACCCATTTTCCATCACATCACGTTCATTCCAAAAATAGTTATCCTATTATGTCTAACTTAGAAATGTAAAATAATCACATTCTAATCATTCATTAATCAATATTTAAATTTTACCTATTTTGCAATTGTTATGACATGGGTAGTAATATTATTAAAATAAATTTTAAGTAATAATATTAATTAAATCCCCATAAGGTAATAATAATGGTGAATTTAATAAAGATGTCTTTTACATCATTTGTTTATCACATGAGTACCCTAACATCTATATAGTATCGTCGTTCTTCTAAACAAAGCACCCTTAAGTGCTTAAATAACCTTACTAATTAATTATACAATACCACTACCTTATTACAACAATTCTCAGACGACAACGTTAACTGATGACACTTGTCTCAATTGTATATCACAACATTTACCAACGAGTAATTCATAGCTTAATTGACTTGTTTTACACATCTTAGATAACTTTATATCCATTATCTGAATTCAGTCAATGCATGATTAACCTAATTACTTATGACAACTTATACATTTATTCAATATGTTAAGTGTTTGTATATCGATACTAGTGTACATGTGCAAGGTGTGCATGCGTGGCCAGCGTATGGACAGATCATAAATGTACTATAGACAAACCCCATCCCGCCTATGCATACCTACTAACTAATAGTAGTATTTACCCCCATGTAGAAGAACAAACATAATATATATAGTACAATTACTTCAACATTCTCAGTTATTTAACAGTTAGTTCTTTACGATTTCACATCATTATCTTTATCTTTACATTAGTTTAATCAATCATGTACAAGGAAGGGTTCCTACTACCACTAACTCGGAATCAATGAATACTAAACCCCCAACAGTACTAATTAACACATCCTCCCATCATAACCTACGTCCAGCATCCTCCCTATCCTTCCTCTGCTAGTACAAAAGTGGATGTCGGACTCACCGATCTGACCACATAGAACTTGAGAGCGATAGCGTCGGCTGAACAGCGGACCTATCCTCCCCTAGCAGGCATCCGACCATCGTCATCACAACAACATGGGGAGCGTGTCTCAGCACGGCCCTCCCACGACCTCGGGTCTCATGGAAACATAGGGTGGGAAACACATCCATCCCTCTCAACATATTGGGCCTACGCCCTTATCAACTCATACTTTGCTGCTATCGGGATTATCAGTTTGTGTTATCGTATCCTCATTTTGGCTGCTAAGATTTACTGTATGAACATGTTTTTCCTTTCCAATATATATCAGATCAAGTAACTGGCTATCCCATAGCCCTTGTGTCCTGTAGGTTAGGATTTTGCAAAATACAAATTTATAGAAAGCATTTCCCATTGATCGCCAATTGATCCATGTTATCAAAAATCATTTTATTTCATGTTACCTTTTTAGCTCATCATAGATGCGTATGACATATAACACTTCAATAATTCATATAATAAGATGGTATCCACGTACCGAATCATATATTTCACACTTCATCAATGAAAACATATAAACATATACTGTAATCGTAAAATAAAGAAATCATATGATAATCATGACATCATAACCACCTAACATAGTAACATCATAATCATGGTGAAATCATAAAACAAAGTAACATCATATAATGAGGTCCATCATATCGTAATATAGTTTACTCAGTCGAGCTGAGTTCAACAGAATATATAAGGAAATAAAGTATGGTGTGTCTAACTGATAAATCTGCCTAATCAAAATATGGGCATTACAGTACACGATGGGCCGCATTAAAATCTTTTGTACAATTTTTTCCAATCAAATTAAATATAAGATTGTAGATTTCTAACAACATGATTGTTGGCCTCTGAACTTCTAACTACCTTATGCCCAAAATTATCCTAACATGAGCTAGACAATGTGATTTTGACAAATCCAGAAACAATTGACATTTTGTTGCATCGGTTTTGGATTCAAAAAATTCTTTGATTATCCTGTTACAATGGAAATCAATAGTGTGTTTGGGAAACTTACCTTCAAGTAATGAAAATGAACTTTCGTCCACATGAATACGTCAAGGAGTTCTTTGTCGTACTCTTGATAGTCGAGTCAAGGGAGTAAAAAAGGAAGTACGAGTCTCGTCATCGGTTTATTGTGGCCCTTCGTTCACAATTTGGTCCTGCAAGGGAGTGTGTTCGACATGTGTGTGCTCTTCATGGGGAGGTTGCTAATTAACAACTTGCTCAACATCCATCCCTTCATACTCAACATTAAGCAATATTTGATTGAATTCAACCACTTCGTCATTGCTTGCCGATGGATCTAAGGCACTAACTTTTTGATGTCTATGGTTTTCTGTGTACAACTTGGCCTTTTCTCTTATCTCATGGGAATTTTTGAAAGGGCGGTGTCACCTACCCAAATTTTAGAAATTATTATTTTATTTGCAAAATACTTTATGTTAAAATTAATTACAAAGTTATGTAATTATGATCAGTTTTGATCAAGGATGAATGTACTTACTGATTATTATTATTTAAATAAATTAATTAGGAGACAAACACCCAAGGGGACTATTAAATGAGTGTTCACTGACCCAATAGGATGAATGGAAGCTGTTGGAAGGTATGGGACAGATGGCAACAATTACACCACACCACTAGGTGTTGGTTATGGGACAACTACCCCTAAAAATGTGGCATTATCCCCCTGGTGGTGGGAGTGGGAAGGAAGCTCATGTAATGACCAAGTAACAACTGAAAAGGCCTAAGCATCCTACATAAGGAAAATTCGAATTGAGCAGGTAGCTCTTACACAATATTTTCTGCAGAAATATTTCCTCATGTGCATCAGGTGATCATTGAGAGATTCGAATAGGGAGGCTAGTTGTGAGTGCAATCATAAGTCTGCATATTGCTAAGAAGAACCAGAGATGCTAGTGCAGGTCTATTGGACTGCTAGTTCTTGAAGCTTCAAGAGTTAGTGCTACTGCAAGTGGAGATCCTAAATTCCTAAGTTTATTCCTCCTGGTGGTTCAGTGAACGGGCTCGGGGGTCCTAAGGAAATTAATTGACTGTCTTCAGGAATTGGTTGGGTGGAACAGTCTTCTTGGGTTTTTTGTTTCCCTACAGATTAATCCAGGTTTTACAAATTTTCTACTTTATCTCAACTAATATTTTTGTTCAGTAAAATTTAGTAATATATGTTTTCTGTTTGAAATAAGAATCTATTTCTAAATTTGTTTAAAGTATGAATGTTAAAGTTTAATGATAATTTGGAATTGATAAACCAATCTCTACATTTTTCCACCTGTTGTTTTGTGCATCGTACTCTAGTATAGAGACGCAAATTAAGTACAGATGAAAGATAGGCAAATTGCTATTGAATTCGATGGATAAAAATAGTAATTATATGTTTATCAGTTTCTTCCCTATAGTTAATAATAGTAGAAAGTTTTGTACAATACTTAAATATTATAGAATATTTCATTATTTCCAGTTTAAACAAACATCGTTTATTTCTTGTACAAATATATTGTAAACTCTTATCTCTACTATGTACATAAGAAACAAATGAAATTCAAGTTTCCTTACATCATATCATGTCTGCATTGTAATTAGTCTTGCTACAAATAGATAAATGTGTTGACTAGGAATGTAAGTTACAAATTACAGTCAATACACTTTTCACACACACATTGTGGTTTTCATTACTAAATTAATGATAGAATAATTCCTATAATCATACAAGTATTATCAGAACTTTAATAAAAGGAAATGTAACACCTATATTATCTTCACTTATCATTTCACTTTACAAATTGCATGTATTATTCATTATGAGTGTTGTAATATCTATTATATTACGAATGGCATATATGTACTAAAACATAGTATCCTATCAACTGTAAAAACCCTAGATCACATTTTCTAGGTTTCCATTATTATTATCAACAGTAACATGAACACGATTTGTACATCCACATTTAAATTACAATACAAACCCTAGTTCAACACAAGGGTTATTTTAGAGTTACATAGATAATATCTTTTACGATTCAAGAACAAAACTAGAATTGGGGCATGGCCCTATTCTATTTCTTTTCAAACACAAAAAAAAACCATAATTTACATCATTTACAGATTTATAGAGTTATCATCCATGACAATGATTTAAACCCTAGCCTAGCTTGAAAGTCCCAATATCTACCTACAACACTCAAACCCATAGTACAGACGAATAGCATAGAATGATTTAGCATAATTTTCATTATCAAGGAGAAAAGATTTGTATCCATTGTAAACAAGCCTCGGCTCCACATATCTTTTCATAACTTAAAAAAACAGGTCGTAACTCAAATGTTTACACCAATACAAGTTCCAACTTCAAGAAGGATAAACGATGTTCTAAAAAACAAAACGATTACAACATGTTTCCAAATAAAATCGCACAGGGTTTATTCCCAAGTGTAAACATTTTAAACAAGTCCAAAAACCCTATGTATCGACGAGTTTATAAATCCTAGTTCAACGACATAGACATCAGAGTTTAAAGACCAAGTATCATGCAAACAAAACGAAGGTCACATCCCTGTACAAACATCACTCGAATAACAAGAGAGTCTTCAAAGTTTTTCCAACCAACAGACAACGATGAGGCATGGTGAAAAGAGGGCTACTCATCCCTTGGAATCACATTAACCACAGTCGAAAGGCACGTATGAGGGTTTTACACCCGGAGCTTACCAGGAATGGAAGCACGCCTTTTCCAAATCCTTGCTCAAAACGTTCTTCACAACCTGCAACTGACACAATAATAGACAAGAGTTAAATAGCTGTTATTTGTCAAACCATAAATCGAAGTTCAACGAAAGTAACACTAAAACTTTCGAGAGTGTTTACCTTCGCAGTAAGCGACCAAGTTTTTCACTTTCACCAGTTAAACGATGAATTCCTCGCTGTAGACGAGACAGGATACCCTTTGTCATTTTGCACCATGGTGTGTTTTTCACTCAAACTATAAAATGAAAATCTTAAAAACTATGAAACCATTGACACTTCAAACCAGAGACCCATTCTGTTAACACAATGCCATTACAATGAAAGAAAAACTACAACTTCAACTTGATCTTTAGGTCTCGAGGTTGAAACCTCTCCCAAACTTTCTAACCCTAGATTTCGGCATCCTGTCGGCCACACAGGTCGAAGCAATAGCAAACAATAACTTCACTCACTGCTCAATAACCCAACACAACGATGCAACACTAGGGTTGTATCCAATGATCAGAATTTAAGATGATCAACGATCACAAACGAGCCAACGCAATCACCTTGGGTATCATATAACTTTCACGTTTATTGCTATATCATTTCAATGCATGGTCGTGCCACTTTGGCTCTCATTGGAGCGTTCTGCATCTAGTTCAGAGGTATTACAACTCACAAACAGTATACAGTGGTTGACACGGTGGTTATTACATCGGGTTCACACTACGTGGATTATTAACAAATCCATGTCAATTGGAGTGGTGTGCCAAGTTTTTAATGCAGGATCGAGACTCGATCTCCACGATAGCTCAAGGCATACACCATTTAATGAACCATCCACTCACGAACCTATCGACAATAAATTATGTCAGCACCATTTAATACGACAACAAACCTTCATATAAATCTTTTATAAGCTCAAACTTTTGGATTGCATTGTTAATAGTTTAAGTTCGAATGTTTGTAATCATAATTGTATTGTTTGTAGTTTAAGTTCCAATGATTATGATCGTAATTAGTGCATCAAGGCTTAAGTCTAGCCATATATTTATTAATGTTTCGAATTGCATATTTATTTTAATATTGTAGAATTTCATTTATATCATGATCATTTTTGCAAATATAACACTATTATATAGGATAAAAATCTATATGACTTATATGGTTAGTATAATAACCATGGGTTCTATTATTTCATATATAAAATTAGAATGATAAATAAAATGACATAGGAGTTACACCTTGATGTTTCCACATGACCAATGGTTTGTAACTAGCATGAGAATCATACTATGGTCATAAACTCCATACCCCAACTCTTATTACAATGCATCTGACGGTTGGAAGTACAATCACGACGCTAATACTTTACAAGTATTAGTTATTTAAGACGATGACCACATACAAGCTAGAATTACATTTTTGGCTTATGACAACAAACGTATACAGCAAGTATACCTTCTTGACGTCATTATTTTCAACATTTAAAACAAATAAGGCAGTGTCGAGAAACTGGGAAATAGTACTAAACCATCATACCTGTAGATACTTGTTTTCATAACAGAATTCACAATTTTGCTATTTTGACGAATTGAATTGAATTGCACATGTAATTTTAACTACACAGTTATTGAACCTTTTTACCTGTCATCTGCACATAGAATATTCAAGTGCATTAGCGTTGTAGCTAAGTAAACTCGGGGGTACCTCGTAGGACACCCTTATGCATCAAAAGTCAAACTGTTAGTATCATTGCAAAAGAAAAGTGTCGCATCATATTTCCGATCTATTAGTTCATTTGTTACCATAATCATGTTTGCTATTAATGTGTTAAGTTGTCACTTTCACATTGCTACTAAAAAAAAATTAAATTATGTTTAGTACTAACAACTATTTAATTAATGCTGTCAAAATCAACAATTATTATTTCCACAATTATAAATTATCTTAATTAATGTTGTGATAAAAAATTTTAATTTTTTTGAAAATTCAGGATGTTACAGGAAGCTCCTTCCTTCTAGAATTTATTTCATTATTACGTTTGTTTCCCATATTCAATATGTATTTTAACAAAACAAAAATATCACCCCTCCAAGGATGAACAACAAATAATATATTAAAACTTGATGTGCATGATTATTAAAACTCGATGTAGAAATTCATTATGTACAACAACATCTAGTGAGAATGTTTTCATATAATCTTAAAAGCTATTGAGAATGCTCTAGATATAAAAACAACATCACCTCTAGGAACTCAATTGGATGGCAATATGGGATGTTATAAGTAGGAGCACATTCCCTGCAAAAGGAGAAGCTCCTACTCACTTCATTTTCATGTTTTGGATGAAGGAAAATAGCCCCAAAATATTAAGAGTTTTCAATTCTTTAGGTGTTTGTGTAAGTTGTTGTAGTGAAATCATGAGGAATTCAACAAATGTTTGTGTACTAGATGGAGTTATGTTATTATGAAAGGTTATTGGTGGTGATGCAAGTAAGTTTTTTTTATTATCTTCATGAAAGGTTGAAAGCATTGCTTGGTGCATATTGTAGTTTCTTTGTGGTAATATGTTTTTATTGTTTATGTTGAAGATTAAGAAGACTAAAATACATATATCATATAATTCATGAGGAAAAACTAAAATGGATACAATTCAAACAAAGTGAATGAAGACTAAAATACATTTAACAAGAGAAAGAGGTCACCATACCTCAAGGATTATGATTGCTCTTTGCTTCAAATGTAAAATGCTCTTTTGATGTATCCACTCTATGTAAGAAGAGTTCAAGTGTGTCCAAGAAGCATGAGAATTCAATCCAAGGAACCAAATAGAGTCCAACTGTTGTGTATTCAATCAAAGGATCCAACTAGAGCCCAACTGGTGTGCATTCAATCCAAAGAGCCAAATAGAGCCCCAACTGTTGTGTATTCTATCCAAATTGTCAAAGAAACACCAAATGGTGTGTAAATTCAATCAAAAATGCAAATGGTTGTTAGACTGTGCGTGAAAACAACAAAAACCATGTGTGGAATGATAGAAAAAATGCAGGAGAAGAGCGCGGGTTATTTTCTAAATTTTTTGTTGAGTAGGGTTGCGCACACGCTAAGAGCGTGTGCGCGTTAGATGCGCATACGTGCTAGATGCACGTGCACGTTAGATGCACATGCACGTTGCTAGCGCATGCGCACCTCTGTTGAATGTTCCATAGTTCGGCGGTTAATGTTTACTTTATTTATTTCCCAATAAATCAATACGTGTTGGTTTATTCCTAGAGCCCCTCCCCCATAAAGGTCTTCAGGCCCTCTTCTAAATTATAACCCCTAAGTGCATAGGTGCTTCTAGGTGTTTAGGGGTTTTGGGGTTAGGGTTATAAGGATTGTAGGTTAAGAGTTAAATGTTATAGGGATTGTAGGCATGTTATGGGGTTAAATGTTATATAAAAGTAAAAATCTACCAATCTTCATCATCATAAGGAGCTTCTCTAATTTTGGATATAAGGAGATTCTCTAATTCTATTGAATCATTACTAGTGTGAGATGATGATGATGATGATGATGATGATAAAGATGATGGTGATGATGATGATGATGGTGATGACTATGATGATAAAGAGGGCGATGAGGATGATGAGGATGAGGATGAGGAAGAGGGTGATGATGATGATGAGGATGAGGATGAGGAAGAGGGTGATGATGTTGATGATGAAGATGATGATGATGATGATGAATAAAATGAAGATGATGAATACAATGAAGATGATGGTGATGATGATCATGATGATGATGAAGGTGATGATGATGATGAATACGATGAAGATGATGGTGATGATGATGATGATGATGATGATGATGAAGATGATAATGAGGAAAAGGGTGATGATGATGATGAAGATGATAATGAGGAAGAGGGTGATGAAGATGAAGATGATGAAGATGCAGATGAAGATGAATGAAATGAAGATGATGAAGATGATGACGATGATGATGATGATGATGAAGATGAAGACGACGACGACGATGATGATGATGATGATGATGATGATGATGATGATGACAATGATGATTGTAATGTCCCCATCTCTGGTAAAAGTTTAATTATTCAATTTTTGTCTATCTTACGCGACGACACTATCTATAACCTAAACTAGTTCCCATAATGCAACCTAGAGTGGAAAAGGTCACGGTGAACCACAAGGGGATGAGTCTTAAAGTCATAATAGTCGCAATAGCCTTTGGATTTAATAATCTTTTTAATGTGAGTTAAGTTAAGTTAATCTATTATCTAATTCTATATACAAATACACCTAGTAATTAAAGGAGTATCCTTTAGTTGGATTTTTAATTAGAGCCTCTTAACTATTAATCCTGAATACATATGAATATTTATTAATTAGTGCAAGTATGTGTTTTATATGCTGATGCTTCTTATATAAGTAGCCATGCACATATTTTATTTATGTGTTCATGCTTTTGTAAAAATGCACATGTATTATATTTCATGGTCATGTATTTTATATGAGACTCTATTTTATATATGTATTAAGTAAATATATTTAGGTGTATTAGACAATATATGTATGTGTATCATATGAGACAAACAACATATATTAAAAGCATATAATTTATTTATATATATAATTGTTCTTTTATCTAGTTAGGTGGAAATACATATGTTTTTATATGGGAAAAAAATAAGATATATATATATATATATATATATATGAAATTGGAAAAGAGTATTGTTTCTTCAATTGATTGGTATAAATTTATTTATTTATTTTTTACATAGGGCTGGCCCTCGAGGGATTTTTCCTTCACGCAAATGTAGTGAAGCTATGTGGGGTGTATTGTTGAGAGAAAAAACGCCCAGCCAAGATGAAGCCATGTGTTTTCAGAGTTATCATTCTTTTATTTTATCTTTGTGTTGTGTTGGGGGATCTCATTGTTGAGAGCAAAAACACCCAGCCAGGATGAAGCGTTTGGGATCTGTGTATGTCTCCATTTATGCGATAAAAACATTTTTAAGCTCTCTATGTCTCTATTGATGTGATCAAAACGTTTTTAAGCTCTGTATGTCTCCATTGATGTGATCAAAACGTTTTTAAGCTCTGTATGTTTTCATTGATGTGATCAAAATGTTATTAAGCTTTGTATGTCTCTATTGATGTGATCAAAACGTTTGTAAGCTCTATATGTCTCCATTTATGTGATCAAAACTTTTTTAAGCTCTGTATGTCTCCATTGATGTGATCAAAACTTTTTTAAGCTCTGTATGTCTCCATTGATGTGATCAAAACTTTTTTAAGCTTTGTATGTCTCCATTGATGTGATCAAAACGCGTTACGGCTTGGTATGGTTCATGGGTTTGATTGACCACATTGTTTTTGCAGCTCTTTGTAATGTTCATTGAGAGAAAAATTCCTTGGAACCTCTATATATTCTTCATGGGTTTGTTTGAAAACGTTTTTATGAACTCTGTATTGTTCATTGAGAGAAAAACACCTTCGAACCTCTGTATTTTCTTCATGGAGCTGGAATGAATGCATTTGGGAATCTCTGCTTATTGGTATGTGTTAGATTATGACAATTGAGGAAGGTCTTCTTTGAATGCATGTGTCCTTGCACGTAGAAGACATTAATTGGAAACCAATTGTATTTAATTAACTTTTCCTATATTTTGGAAAATTAATTAAAGTGATTATTAATTAATTATTGGAATACTTTTTTATAAAAGTAAAAATGAAAAATAAAAAGTAAATGGCTGATTTAATATTAGCCATTGATCTCACTAGAGGATCTCATCCATAGATCTATAGTGAGAATTAGGTTTCTCACTTAGCAAATGATTATAAACGAAAGTTCAATTGGTTGAGAGGACACACATCCATTCTGAAAAAGATTGAGAGAGTAGATTTGGGAGAGAGAGAGAGTTTTACGAAGAAGACGAAGGAGTAAGATTCGAAAAGACACTTGAATCAGCAAAGAGAGAGAAATGGCAGAAAGAGGTGGAGGTGATCAGCACAGCAGCAACAGCAGGGTCGTACAGTAGTCATACTGTAGGCCGTATGGATTCCATACATGTTGTACAGTAGCTACAGCTGCCTCAGTTATTGTGCCCATCCCATAGGTTTTTCTCAGTTGATTTATTTTTCCATTGTTGGCTGAAAATCAAATTTTTTGGTTTTCTCAGAGATCCATATTTCTAATAAAATAATTCTCGTACTGCTGCACCAGTTTTCCCATCTTGGGTTTTTCCTGGCGATTTATACCAAAAAATATTGTGTTGTTTCTATTGGTCTGAATGATTGGTATATCTCTCAGTGTTTTAACTCCCCTGCAAATTTATGAGTGAATAAATGCTTGGGTGATTGAAAGTAATTAATTGCATGCTTTTAGTCTTAGTTGGGTTTTAAGGAAAATTTACATTTTATTAGAGCTCTTTTGAGCAGACTAAGAGATAGCAACAAAGTACTTGGATAGATCATTGCATATCTATCCAAGGATTTTTGGCACTATTCACTATGGCCATACAGTTGAGAGTTGAGGATAGGCTCCAGGGGGCATAGAAATTTCCTACTTGGAAATAGAGGATCACCAGGATCCTAGATGTCAGTGATGTTGAAGAGCACATTGATAGTACCAAGGATGCTCCCACAGATCTGACAGATTTAGCTGCTTGGAAGAAGATTGATTCCAAGGCAATGTTAATCATTCTAGATGGGGTGAAGGACCATGTAGTCCCTCACCTATCTGGGAAGATGTCTGCATTAGAGATGTGGAAGGATTTGGAGAGTCTCTACCAGAGTAACAATGAAAACCAAAATATGGTGTTGCAGGAGAGATTGCGCGGTACCAAAATGGCCAAGGGTGAAGGAGTGGTGCCTTATCTTAAAAAGCTCACATAGATTAGGGATGATCTTGGAGTAGTGGGCGCTAAGACGGAGGATGAGGAGCTAGTTATTATAGATCTCAATGGATTTTCTAAGCGATGGGACGTCTTTGTTAAAGGCGTGGTGGGTAGGGAGAAGCTCCTTGATTGGTATATATTGTCGGATGACTTCGCATAGGAAGAGACCCACATGGATCAAGGTTCAGTTTCATCCAGCTGTACTACACAGATCGTGGATGAAGAGGCTCTAGCCCTATTGAACAAAGGTAAGGGGAAGGAAAAGAAGAACTTGGACATGGTAAAAGTCAAGTGATTCATTTCTCACAAGCATGGACACTTTGCTCCCCAGTGCCCAGAGAAGAAGAAGAAGAACAACAACACACAGATGGTAGTATCTGCAGAGGCGGATGAGTTCAGCACTAATCTTGAGGAAGTCTTTTGTTTGGTAGCTTGTATGGAAAGATCTGTCAGCAGCAGTATCTAGTATGTTGATAGAGGTGCATCTTGTCATATTATAGGAGACAGAGGCTTCTTCAAGAGCTTGCAGGAGGGTGGAGTGAATCTCCACATTGAGATAGGAGATGATGCGCGGTATCAAGCGCAGGGTGTTGGCACTATATCGTTTTAGAGGGAGTCTAGAAAGCCTATCAATTTTTTTGATGTGCTATATGTCCCAGGGATGACCAAGAATATCATATCTATATCCACACTAGAAGACAAGGGTTTTCTAGTGACTTTCTGTGATAGGAAAGTATATATCAGATCTAATGGGTCAGATTAGAGATTGGACAGAGTGATTGAGGTTCGGAGTGGGAAGGTTTACATGTTAAAATTCAATATGCTAAGACAGAAAATAGCAGCATTACATTCCATTTCACAATAATAGCATATACAGGATCATTGAAGAAACAACAAGCACAGCATAAACACAAGAGACAGAGATTTATCCTGGGAAACCCTCATGGGGTAGAAAACCCAGCAAAGCTTCCTCAATATAGATGACCAGCAATATACAAAGATGAAACCCTGAGACATGATCTCCTCCTCCACAATAGCAGACCTCTCCTCCACAAGTGCGCTATCCTCAAGTGTGTGAGTGTATCAAATGAGGAACACACCTCCTCTATTTATACACTACTCTGATATGTATTTTACACAAGTACATGTAGGCTCGTATTTAACCATTAGGTTAAATACCCCATTATAACTGACTGGGCCGACCCCCACATGGTGCGTCTAATAACCCTAGTTACCACACCCAACTCGGAGGAATAAACATCTCCGTATTTATAGTATAATCACATCGGAGGTATGGAACATCTCCGGAATAAATAATATACAAATATAATATTCTTTGAAGTTACAATATTTCAACACTCCCCCTTAACGAGAAGGATATTATAACAGTATCTGCACGAGCAAGGAGTCATCAACATCATACATCATACATCTATAAATCATTGGAAGCTTTCTCAACATCATCAGTAACTTAAGCAGTTACTGGAACATCTTCAATACTGGAACATCAACATCTTCAGTACTGAGTCTTTATCTTCTGCAGCACTCGAACAACTACAACAACATCAACATCTGGATCCTCACGATCATCAGTATCGTCATCTCACGATCATTAGCATCGTCATCACACGATCATCAGCATCGTCATCACACGATCATCAGCATCGTCATCACACGATCATCAGCATCGTCATCACACGATCATCAACATCGTCATCTCACGATCATCAGCATCGTCATCACACGATCATCAGTATCATCATCACACGATCGTCAGCATCGTCATCAACACAGGTATCCATAACAATACAAGTATCCACATCATTAGTACAAGTATTCATGCCAATACAAGTATACATATCATCAATACAAGTATCCATACTGATACAAGTAATCATGTCATCAATACATGTATCCTACCGATACAAGTAACCACATCATCAATACAAGTATCCATACCGATACAATTAACCACGTCATCAATACTAGTATCCTACCGATACAAGTAACCACATCATCAATACAAGTATCCTACCGATACAAGTAACCACATCATCAATACAAGTATCCTACCGATACAAGTAACCACATCATCAATACAAGTATCCTACCGATACAAGTAACCACATCATCAATACAAGTATCCTACCGATACAAGTAACCACATCATCAAAAATCACTTTCTCGGAGACCATACGTCTACGGATCAATTCAGGGACCGAAGTCTGGGGATGATACAATCCCCACTTCTCGGAGACCATACGTCTACGGATCAATTCAGGGACCACAGTCCGGGGATGATACAATCCCCACTTCTCGGAGACCTCACGTCTACGGATCAATTCAGGGACCTAAGTCCGGGGATGATACAATCCCCACTTCTAGGAGACCTCACGTCTACGGATCAATTCAGGGACCTAAGTCCGGGGATGATGCAATCCCCTACCTGTTCATTCAGGACTTCATTATCGGAGACCCAGTCTATGGCTCAATTCTGGGACCTCAGTCCGGGGAAGATACAATCCCCTACCTGTTCATTCAGGACATTATTATCGGAGACATCATGTCTACGGCTCAATTCTGGGACCTCAGTCCGGGGAAGATACAATCCCCTACCTGTTCATTCAGGACTTTATTATCGGAGACCCAGTCTACGGCTCAATTCTGGGACCTCAGTCCGGGGAAGATACAATCCCCTACCTGTTCATTCAGGACTTTATTATCGGAGACATCATTTCTACGGCTCAATTCTGGGACCTCAGTCCGGGGAAGATACAATCCCCTACCTGTTCATTCAGGACTTTATTATCGGAGACCCAGTCTACGGCTCAATTCTGGGACCTCAGTCTGGGGAAGATACAATCCCCTACCTGTTCATTCAGGACTTTATTATCGGAGACATCATGTCTACGGCTCAATTCTGGGACCTCAGTCCGGGGAAGATACAATCCCCTACCTGTTCATTCAGGACTTTATTATCGGAGACATCATTTCTACGGCTCTCTTTAGGACTGAAAGTCCAGGGATGATCCAATCCCCTCAACTGTCCACTAAGGACTTCATTCTCAGAGACCTCACGTCTACGGCTCTCTTTAGGACTGAAAGTCCAGGGATGATCCAATCCCCTCAACTGTCCACTAAGGACTTCATTCTCGAAGACCTCACATCTACGGCTCTCTTTAGGACTGAAAGTCCAGGGATGATCCAATCCCCTCAACTGTCCACTAAGGACTTCATTCTCGGAGACCTCACGTCTACGGCTCTCTTTAGGACTGAAAGTCCAGGGATGATCCAATCCCCTCAACTGTCCACTAAGGACTTCATTCTCGGAGACCTCACGTCTACGGCTCAATTCAGGGACCATGGTCCAGGGATGATACAATCCCTTCAACTGTCCACTAAGGACTTCATTCTCGGAGACCTCACGTCTACGGATCAATTCAGGAACTGAAGTCCAGGGATGATACAATCCCTCTTCTTTCTCGGAGATACCTGTCTACGGCTCACTTTAGAACAAGTGTTCAAGGATGATACAATCCTCACATGTATTCTCATCAATACAAGTACAAGTATCCTCAACCATACAAGTACATTAATCAATACATGTATCATCAAAAGTATGTATTCTTACCAATACATCTTATCATCAAAAGCATGTATTCTCACCAATACATATAACATCAAAAGCATGTATAAGTAAAACTAAGTATTCTAAGTATACGAGTCCTAAATCTAAATATTTCTAAGTATCTAGGTGTAGAGAACAGGTTACCTCATCATCGACCTTGTTGTTCGATGAGACAAACTCATCATCAGTGACTATACTACTACCCCTTTCGAGGAGGGTCCTTTTGAACTACACCAAGCTTGTCTCGGAAGTATTCAAATTTCACTCGAGACAGAGGTTTGGTTAGTATGTTGGTAGCTTCTTCACTTGAGGTAAAGGTTTGGTTAGTACAATGGTAACCTGTTACAAATTCAAAATTTATAGTTCCTTTCCGCGTCATATCTTGTTTGTTCCCTATGTTCTTTGACTTATCATGGAACACTAGATTCTATGTCATCTTGATACAACTTTAATTATCACATAGGATCTCAGTTGGTTCTATCTCTAAGTCAAACAATCCTGAAGCCAAACTTCTTCACAACTAGCGAAGCAAGCAGCCATATTTTCCGCTTGTGCTGAGAGCCACACTAGACTGCTTCCAGCTAAACCACGAGATCATGGCTAATCCCAGACAATAACATCCTCTCGATGTGTTCTTCCTGTCTGATACACTTCCTGCCCAATCAGAATCTGAATAACCATCTGAAGTCATGATCTTCAAGATAGCATTCTATCGTGTCCTTTATGTGCCTCATCACATGCTTTGCAACTATCAGGTGAACACATCTAGTTTCCACTAGATACTAACTCAAGGTGTTCACAACAAAGCATATATCTAATCTAGTATATGTTAGATACATCAATGACCCAATAATTTGACTGTACAGAGTTATATCCACTAACTCTGATGAGTCATCCCCTAACAGCTTCAAGTTGGAATCCATAAGAGTGGCCATTCCAACACCTCAAGTTCTTTTAATATTTCTCAGCATACTTTCCTTGGTTGAGAAATATTCCTTCTGAGCCTTGCCATACTTCCAGACCTAGGAAGTAAAGCATCAATTTGAGATCTTTCATTTTCATTTCTGCATTGAATGATCTTCTGCATATCTATCTGTGCCATCTCTCGTTAGATGGGTCTACTGATATGAGCCTCAATATCATTCGAACTCTGTGGTGAGTTCCTTCTTGCATCCATGTCATCTGTGTATAGAAATCATATTCAACCTTGTATCAAAGGTTGAGATCCACATCACCCATGGTGATCATTAATCTTATCAATTTATTATCGATCCTGGGAACCCATACAAAACCTGATTCACATTTCTTCTTTAATTACACCATTAAGAGAATGGTCTTATCTAGCCACTTGGAGCAAACATTCTTTCTAGGAGAATCTTCTAGCCACAAGCCTTCTATAGTGTGTTTGATTTGTAAATCTTTTGTTGATCATCCATCGCTTGTTCAGTGTTCATCATTCATCATGATCTTTCCTACAAATCAAAATTAAGTATATGATTAGTAATACTTCATAATCATCAAATCATATTGTCATGATAACCTATTATGCATACGAATATTATTTACATAGTTATGCAACTATTTTGACCAATACTTTGGCACAACACTTTTCCATATTCTGTATGCATACAGTGGCTATCTAGATGCCTTCCATCTCTACCAGAACATACTATCGAGAGTGTGCACATCTCTTAGCATGTCAGCAAAGAGGTTTCATTCTAGACAAGCAACAATGGAATGTTTGTCCAACTTACCAATCAGATGCATATTAGTAGTATACTGTTCAATGTTCTATGAATATTTACACTCAGCATGATATATTATAGGAATACAAATATGCATACAACCTATTACAGGCAATATCATTACTATTTCAAATAACAACTCAAATACTTATCTTTTATGTTTGTGTGGCTGCCTCCCGCTTGATCTTCTGTATGTCTTTTGAACTTCTATTCATTCTGTACCACTGTGCATGCTCAAGAGTCATCCTCATGATCTCATACACAAACATACACTCATTAGTATATTCTAAATTCTATCAAAACATTATAGTACTAAATAATCTTGAAAATGTATAGTCATGATTATAGTTAATAAACATTAGTATTCAAGATTTCAGGGAAGTCTTCTTTTACTCATGCATATCATCAATCAAGATAAAAGATATAATATGCATAATCCCTTGATTACTAAATTTATGAATAAGCATAACCAATCATTCCAAGTATACTTATATAAGGGATCCTAACATAAGGTAAGATTCATAGGAAACATACCTGGATTAGTATACCTACTTGGTTATGTACAACATACCTAAACAATCTCTTCAATGATTTAGAGATCCTGAGCTAGAACCTGCATGTCTCATAGGTTAAGCATAATATAACAAAGTCATACATACCTCGTAAGTAGAACAAAGATTATGGATGAGTCTTTGTCTTCATGTTTTCATGGTCATGGAGCCTGATTTGTCTTTTGTGATGTACCTGTATCTTGTTAGTAGACAACATCAACCTCACACAACATCATAATGCATTAGTACAATCATAAGTGTCAACACCCTAACCAATGAATATCTTCTATCATGCATTCATAATTTTGTTAAGGTGATACAACAAATCTAAAATCAAGATTGTACTAACCGTAATAACATGAAGACAAACATACCATAAACTTAATCATGAACAAATCTCAAAACATACCTCGATGAGTCATACCTGTCGAGATCGCTTGTAGTCTCCTTATGTAAAGCCTTAGCCTCATCTCCCTCTGAAACAGTAACTCCTTCACTTATGCAGGTGACCAATCCATCTTCTTCTAGGATTAACCCTATCCACTTGATTTGCAAGAACTGGACCTGGAGCTGATATGGGTTTGTCAGAGAAACCCCAAAAATTCAAACTTTGAATTTCAAACTTCCGAAAGGATAGAAATATGCGCCTTGATGAGCTGATCAAACTGATATATTCAGAATTTGAAAACTGCAAAGTTTCACTCCTCAATTTTGCCTTTGAAACTTCCGGATTCACTGGACGTGACCCTGAACTGGGGTTTGGTGAATCCCACTCTTCTGCCCAATCAAAATGTTTGATCCAAATCTCTAAGCTTCTATTTTTCTGAGGAGCTTCCAGCCATGGTCACAGATTTCAAAAATTCCCATTTTTACAGAAGCCCTAATTTTCCACTTTTCTGATCAAAGTTCCGAACTAGGGCTTGATCAAGCCCGGCCTTCTGTCCAACCAAAAAATATGATCTTGGTCTCTAAATTTCTATTTTGATGAGTAGCATTCAACCGTGGTCTCCGTTTACAAAAATTTGAACTTTCTTCAAAGACCTAAATTCCGGAAGCCATGAATGAAGGTACTCAAAAATAATTATGTTTTGATAGAAATATGTACCTGATTGTTTCTGGTGTAACTCCAAACTTTTCAATCCACAGGGTCTGAAAAAGTTTTCTGAGATAGCCTGACCTGTTATCTTTCCATCTTGACAGGTCTGACCTCAATTGGATTCTCTGACAGAGAGTTATGTCAAATGTCGCAACGTGACTTGTTTTGGGATAAAACAGAAGAGCGAATTTGTACGGCGTGCCATGTGTCACTGTTTGAACTTCGGCCTCTGAAAACCTTTTCTAAGGTAGCTCGGCCTGTTATATTTCCATCCTGACAGGTCTGACCTCAATTGGACTCTCTGAGAGAGATTTATGCCAAGTGTCGCAACATGACCTATTTATGGGATAATACAGGAGGGCGAACTTGTACGGAGTGCCACGTGTCACTGGTTCAACTTAGGCCTCTGAAAAAGTTTTCTGAGATAGTAAAGACTGTGTACTACCTGTCACTTTTTACGAAATTTCAATTGGAGCTTCCTAGCCCAGGATATGACCTTTTTCCCAAGGTCAGCTGATTTTGACTCAGATCTGGAAGAGGCAGAAACCCTATATTGTACAGATCATAAATCACAAAGTACAATGAAGTAGAGGTTGTCCTTTGGACAAAAGGTACCTGGAGATTTAATCTTCGTCCTGTAACAATTTCCGATCCGAAAACTTCGCCAAAACGGATTTATAGCGAAAGTGCTACGATGACTGGTTTTTGCTATGTAAAACCCTAACCTTCAAATTGTCGTAAGTAAAGCAAGTGTCTTTAGTGCCATACCTTGTCTTCCTTCAGGTTAGCTCTGATACCATGTTAAAATTCAATATGCTAAGACAGAAAATAGCAGCATTACATTCCATTTCACAATAATAGCATATACAGGATCATTGAAGAAACAACAAGCACAGCATAAACACAAGAGACAGAGATTTATCCTGGGAAACCCTCATGGGGTAGAAAACCCAGCAAAGCTTCCTCAATATAGATGACCAGCAATATACAAAGATGAAACCCTGAGACATGATCTCCTCCTCCACAATAGCTGACCTCTCCTCCACAAGTGCGCTATCCTCGAGTGTGTGAGTGTATCAAATGAGGAACACACCTCCTCTATTTATACACTACTCTGATATGTATTTTACACAAGTACATGTAGGCTCGTATTTAACCATTAGGTTAAATACCCCATTATAACTGACTGGGCCGACCCCCACATGGTGGGTCTAATAACCCTAGTTACCACACCCAACTCAGAGGAATAAACATCTCCGTATTTATAGTATAATCACATCGGAGGTATGGAACATCTCCGGAATAAATAAAATACAAATATAATATTCTTTGAAGTTACAATATTTCAACATTACAGACTACAGTTTGAGCCTGCAAAGGCTCTGGTTAGCATTAGTATTATTGATTGTGAGTTGTGGAATAAAAGGATGGCACACTTACACCATGGTGCACTGAGGCATCTTAGACAAGCAGTCATTGGAGTTCCTTCAGTTCAGGAGGACAAGCACAACTACTACAAGGGTTGTGCATTGGGGAAGAACATTAAAAGATGTTTCCCACATTATGAGCACAAGTCTGATGGAGCCTTACACTTGTTTCATTCGGATGTATGCAGATAGATGAGTGTACATTCATTCAGTGGTTACAGTTACTTTGTCACATTCATTGATGACTATTCCAAGAAAACCTCGATCTACTTTATGAAGGCCAAGTCAAAGGTCTTCGATCGATTCCGAGAGTTCAAAACTCTTGTGGAGAACCAAACAAGGAGAAATATCCGGATATTGAGGATAAACAAAGGTGGTGATTACATTGGCAGAGAGTTTGTGGAGTACTGTGCATTAGAGTGGATCAGGAAGGAACACATTGTTCCTCATACCCCGCAGCAGAATTGAGTGGTGGAGAGGAAGAACCAGACATTGGTGAGTGCAGCTAAGGTCATGTTATTTGATTAGGGATTACCTCTATTCCTATGGGTCGAGGCATTTCGGACTGCAGTGTATGTCTAGAATAGGTGTCCCCACACTGCATTAGGGAGGAAGACACTTGAGGAGGTATTTACAGCTACTAGACCAGACGTGAGTCATTTGCTATATTTGGGAGTATCTGCTATTATCACATTCTTGCTGATACTAGGAAGAAGCTGGATCCTTCTGGAGAGAAGGGGATTCTAGTTGGGTATAGTGACACTTCCAAGGCTTATAGAGTATATATCCCAGCTCGAAAGAGGATCATTGTTAACAAGGATGTCCAGTTTGACGAGGATAGAGCCTTGAGAATATCTATGGACTTACTAGCACAGGAGTAGCCAGCACAGGACTCAAGAGGATTCAAGTTGGAGGAGTCACAGGTACAGGTTCACACACAAAGCACAGGATCTGATAGTAAGAGGTAGTTGAGTGGACAGGATCCTCATATCTTTGATGGGGAGGATGAGCAATAGTAGGAGGAGGACATCCAGCAACCACAGCAGGAAGACACTAGGCCACGGCCTAAGTGGTATAGGTCCATAGTTCATGATTCCAGACATGTGACTCTTCCTCAGAGATCTTTTAGATGTAGCATACCACCAGATAGAATGAGTTATATGGAATTGATGACAGAGTTGATTGACTCTAAACCTTCTAATTTTGAGAAGGTTGCACAAAATGATGTGTGGCAAGAGGCCATGGTTGAGTAGTATGACTCAATCATGAAGAATCGGATATGGGAGGTTGTTCAGAGACCATAGGGTAAGAAGGTGGTGGGTTCTAGATGAATCTATAAGGTAAAACATGTAGCAAATGGAAGTGTGGATAAGTACAAGGAACGCTTCGTGGTGAAGGAGTATTCGTAGAAAGAAGGTATTGAGTATGAGGAAACCTTCGCCCCTATCGCTAGGTATTCTTCTATTCAGACTATCCTATCATTAACAACAGAGATGGGTTGGTGCATTCATCAAATGGATGTGAAGACAACTTTCCTCAATGGAGTGATTGAGGAAGAGGTTTATATTGAGCATCCAAAGGAGTTTGAGGTGGAGAGTAGTGATTCGCATGTATGCAGAATGTAGAGATCTCTATATGGGCTCAAGCAAGCACCTCAATCTTGGTACTCAAGGATTGACAACTATCTACGAGAGATGGGTTTCCAGCGGAGTGAGGCAGACCATAACCTGTAGTTCTTGTGAGGTGAGGTGCCTCTCATACATGTCCTATATGTGGATGATCTCTTTCTGACAGGAGATGAGAGGCTGATTTGGGACTGCAAGTCTAACCTTGTAGTAGAGCTTGAGATGAAACACCTTGGGTTGATGCATTACTTTTTGGGTTTGGAGGTTTGGCAAAGAGATGGGCGCTTCTTCATTGGATAGGGGAAGTATGCAATTGAGATCTTGAAAATAATTAGGATGGAGGAATACAATTCTATGGCTATACCTCTAGTTTCCAACTGTAGGAAGATTGCTGCATCAGGATCAGAGGAGTTTAATCCTACTCTGTATAGGTAGCTTATCGGGTTGCTTATGTATTTGGTCAACACTCGACCTGACATCAACTTTGCAGTCAAATCTTTGATTCGGTTCATGGTTAACCCTCGAAGAGTACATTGGATAGTTGTGAAGCACATAGTTCACTACATCATAGGTACAATGGAGTATGGATTGGTTTATGAACGCAGTGGGAGTATATAGTTGGCAGGTTTCACGGATGTTGGCTGGGAAGGATGTGTAGAGGATCAGAAGAGTACTTCAGGTTGTTTCTTCAGCATTGGGTCAGGAGTTGTCTGTTGTTTCAACAAGAAGCAGAATTCAGCTCCATTGAGTTCAACTGAGGCTGAGTACATGGAATCCATCATGGATGCATGTGAGGAGATGTGGCTAAGGAAGTTGCTCTCAGGATTATTCGAGAGTGAGCTAGAGACTACTATAGTTCACTGTAACAATCAGAGTGGTATCAACGTTTTTGAGAATCTAGTGTTCCATGATAGGAGAAAGCACATTCACATCCGGTATCACTTCCTCAGAGATTGTGTTCAGAGAGGAACCATTCGGTTGGAGTACATTCGGACAAATGAGCAGGTGGAAGACATATTCACCAAGGAACTTTGCAAACTCAAGTTTGTGAAGTTCAGAGACAAGTCAGGGTTGTTACTGAATCCCTCCCTCGTTGAGAGGGAGTGTTAGATTATGACAATTGAGGAAGGTCTTTTGTGCATGCATGTGTCCTTTCATGCAGAAGACATTAATTGGAAACCAATTGTATTTAATTAACTTTTCCTAAGTTTTGGAAAATTAATTAAACTGATTATTAATTAATTATTGGAATACTTTTTTTATAAAAGTAAAGGTGAAAAATAAAAAGTAAATGGCTGATTTAATCTTAGCCATTGATCTCACCGGAGGATCTCATCCATAGATCTATAGTGAGAATTAGGAATTTTTCTTAGCCAATGATTATAAAAGAAAGGTCAATTGGTTGAGAGGACACACATTCATTCCGATAGATATTGAGAGAGAAGATTTGGGAGAGAGAGAGTTTTACGAAGAAGACGAATGAATAAGATTCAAAAGGACACTTGAATCAGCAGAGAGAGACAAGGAAGAAATAGGCGGAGGTGTTCAGCGCAGTAGCAGCAGCAAGGCCATATAGTGTACGGATCCATATAGTAGGCCGTATGGATTCCATATAGCAGGCTATATGGATTCCATACAAGACATACAGTAGCAGGTCATACAACATCTACAACTTCCATGCGCATACCACAGGTTTTTCTTAGTTGATTTATGTGTTTTGATTTTTCCACTGTTGACTGAAAATCAAATTTCTGTTTTGTAAAAGAGCTCCATATTTCTAATAAAATAATTCTCCTACTACTGCACCGGTTTTCCCATCTTGGGTTTTTCAAGGGGATTTATACCTGAAAAATATTGTGTTGTTTCTATTGGTGTGAATGATTGGTATATCTCTCAGTTTTTTAATTATGTTGCAAATTTATGAGAGAAGAAACCCTTGGGTGATTGAAAGTAATTAATTGTATGTTTTTAGTCCTAGTTGGGTTTTAAGAAAACTTTACATAATGTCAGAGCTCTTTTGAGTAGACTGAGAGATAACAACAAAATACTTGGATATATCACTCCATATCTATCCAAGGGTTTTTTGAACTATTCACTATGGTCGTATAGTTGAGAGTTGAGGATAGACTCCATGGGGCCCAGAAATTTCCTACTTGGAAAGAGAGGATCACTAGGATCCTGGATGTCAGTGATGCTGAACATGACATTGATAGTACCAAGGCTGCTCCCACAGATCCGGCAGATTTAGCTGCTTGGAAGAAGATTGATTCCAGGGCAATGTTAATCATTCTAGATGGTGTGAAGGACCATATAGTCCCTCACCTGTCTGGGAAGAAGTCTGCATTAGAGATGTGGAAGACTTTGGAGAGTCTCTACCAGAGTAAGAATGAAAAATGGAAGATGGTGTTGCAGGAGAGATTGCGCAGTACTAGGATGGCTAAGGGTGAAGGAGTGTTGCCTTATCTTACAAGGCTCGCACAGATTAGGGATGAGCTTGGAGCACTGGTCTCTAAGATGGAGGATGAGTAGCTAGTTCGTATAGCTCTCAATGGATTTTCTAAGCCATAGGACGTCTTTGTTAAAGGCGTGGTGGTTAGGGAGAAGCTCCCTGATTGGCATAGATTGTGGTATGAATTTACACAGGAAGATACCCGCATGGGTCAAGGTTCAGCTTCATCTAGCGGTACTACACAGATCGTGGATGAAGAGGCTCTAGCCCTATCGAGCAAAGGTAAGGGTAAGGAAAAGAAGAATAAAGGTGGCAAGAAGAACTTGAACATGGAAAAATTCAAGTGCTTCATTTCTCACAAGCATGGACACATTGCTTCCCAGTGCCCAAAGAAGAAGAAGAACAAAAACAACACACAAATGGCAGGATCTACAGGTGTGGATGAGTTCAACACTAGTTTTGAGGAAGACTTTTGTTTGGTAGCTTGCATGGAAAGCTCCGTTAAGAGTAGTATCTGGTATGTTGATAGCGGTGCATCTTGTCATATAACAGGACATAGAGGGTTCTTCAATAGCTTGCAGGAGGGTGGAGTGAATCTCCACATTGAGTTAGGAGATGATGCATGGTATCAGGCGTAGGGTGTTGGCACTATATCGTTTCAGAGGGAGTCTGGAAAGCCTATCAGGTTTTTTGATGTGCTATATGTTCCAGGGATGACAAAGAATCTCATATCAGTATCCACACTAGAAGACAAGGGTTTTCTAGTGACATCCGTGATAGGAAAGTATATATCATACCTAATGGGTCAGATCAGAGATTGGACAGAGTGATTGGGGTTTGAGGAAGGAAGGTTTATAGACTACAGTTTGAGCCTGCAAAGGCTCTGGTTAGTAGTAGCAGTATTGATTGTAAGTTGTGGAATAGGAGGATGGCACACTTACACCATGGCTCACTAAGGCATCTAAGAGAGGAATTCATTGGAGTTCCTTTAGTTCAGGAGGACAAGCATAACTACTGCAAGGGTTGTGTATTGAGGAAGAACATCAGGAGACCTTTCCCACATAGTGAGCACAAGTTTGAGGGAGCATTAGACTTCGTGCATTCAGATGTATGCAGATCGATGAGTGTAAATTAATTCAGTGGTTATATTTACTGCATCACATTCATTGATGACTATTCTAGGAAAACCTAGATCTATTTTACGAAGGCCAATTCAGAGGTCTTCCATAGGTTCTGAGTGTTCAAAACTCTTGTGGGGAACCAAATAGGGAGAAATATCCAGATATTAAGGATAGAAAACGATGGTGAGTACATTGGCAGAGAGTTTGTGGAGTACTATGCATCAGAGGGATCATGAAGTAACACATTGTTCCTCATACCCTACATCAGAATGGATTGGCAAAAGGGAAGAACTAGACACTGGTGAGTGCAGCTAAGGCCATGTTATTTGATCAGGGATTACATCTATTACTATGGGACAAGGAATTTTGGACTCCAATATATGTGCAGAACATGTGTCCCCACACTACATTGGGGAGGAAGACACCTGAGGGGGTATTTATAGGTACTAGACCAGACGTGAGTCATTTGCGTATATTTGGGATTATTTGCTGTTGTCACAATCATGTTGACACTAGGAAGAAGATGGATCCTTCTGGAGAGAAGGGGCTTCTATTTGGGTATAGTGAGACTTAGAAGGCTTATAGAGTTTATATTCCAGCTCACAAGAGGATCATTGTGAGTAGGGATGTCAAGTTTGACAAGGACAGAGCCTTGAGCATATCTATGTACTTACCAACATAGGAGCAGCCAGCACAGGACTCAGAAGGTGTCAAGTTGGTGGATTCATAGGTACAGGTTCAGACACAAAGCACAAAATCTAATAGTAAGAGGGATTCGAGTGGACAATATCCTCCTATCTTTGATGGGGAGGATGAGCAGCAGCAGCAGGAGGACATCTAGCAACCGTAGCAGGAAGACATTGGGCCACGACCTAAGTGGTTCAGGTCCATAGTTCAAGATTCCAGATAGGTGAGTCTTCCTTAGAGATATTTTAGACGTAGCGCACCACTAGATAGACTGAGTTACTAGGAACTGATGACATATTTGATTGACTCTAAACCTTCTAGTTTCAAGGAGGTTGCACAACATGATGTGTGGCAAGAGGCCATGGTTGAGGAGTATGACTCAATCATGAAGAATCATGTATGGGAGGTTGTTCAGAGACCATAGGGTAAGAAGGTGGTGGGTTCTAGATTGATCTATAAGGTAAAACATGCAGTAGAAGGAAGTGTGGAGAAGTACAAGGAACACTTCATGGCAAAGGGGTATTCACAGAAGGAAGGTATTGACTATGAGGAAACCTTCAGCCCTATCGCTAGGTATTCTTCTATTTAGACTATCCTATCATTGGCAGTATAGATGGGTTGGCGCGTTCATCAGATGGACGTGAAAACATCCTTCCTCAATGGAGTGATTGAGAAAGAGGTTTATATTGAGAAGACAGAGGGGTTTGAGGTTGAGAGTAGTTAGTCGCATGTATGTAGGTTTCAGAGAGCTCTATATGGGCTCAAGCAGGCACCTCGAGCTTAGTACTCAAGGATTAACAACTTTCTATGAGAGATGTTTTTCCATCGGAGCGAGGCAGACCATGACCTATACTTCTTGTGAGGTGAGGTACCTCTCATACTAGTCCTATATGTGGATGATCTATTTCTTACAAGAGATGAGCGGCTGATTTGGGACTACAAGTCCAACCTTGCAATAGAGTTTGAGATGAAAGACCTTGGGTTGATGCATTACTTTTTGGGGCTGGAGATTTGGTAAAGAGATGGGTGCTTCTTCATTGGATAGGGGAAGTATGCAGTTGAGATCTTGAAGAGATTCGGGATGGAGGACTCACAAGTCTATGGATATACCTCTAGTTTCCAACTGGAGGAAGATTAATGCATCATGATTAGATTAGTTTGATCATACTCTGTATAGGCAGCTTTGTAGCTAGGGTTTTCACCCTAGCTTGTGCAAATGAGCACCTACTAAGGAGAAGTGCCTCCTTAGTAGCAGTTCAATAATAAGTAAATTAAAGCAATAAAACAATATGAAATTTAACCTAGCATGAGCATTAACATAAATAACAAAACATGAAAATATGGTAAAGATCTCTCTTGTTGTATAAAAAAATTACCTCAGGTGTAGAGGTTGGTGAAGCTCTTGAAGTAGTTCAGGAGGGTTGCTTCCAAGCTCCAGTGTTGTTCCTTCTCCTTCTTCCAAAGATGTTTTGGAAATGGGGCCCAATGGGGTTCTCAAGTGGAAATGAGCTCCAAAGGGAGAGCGAGGATTTCATGAGAATTTTTGGTAGAGTGAGGATAAGGATGATTGTCGATGAAAAATGGGGAGCCTCCATCACCTATTTATAGGTTTTTAGTGGTGGAGTGTTGACCCATGGTTTTGGGCACCATATGGTTTAGGTCAGCTGTATAGGGTTTTTGCTTCATTTTTTCCCTCTTTTTCCTGTTTTTTGTATTTTTTATTCCCTTTTTAGAGGGTTTTTGCTATTTTGGAGGAATTTTGGATTATTTTGGGGGAAAAAGGGGTTTTTTGGCCTTTTGGAGGCTTTTTAATGGTATTTTAAGGTTTTGGAGGCAAATATGGCAGAAAATATGGACAAATGAGTCATTTAATGAGGGAGATGAGGTAGTGAGCACTTTTTGGGTGTTAACAAGCTTATCGGGTCTCTTATGTATTTGGTTGACACTCGAACTAACATCAGCTCTGCAGTCAACTCTTTGAGCCAGTTCATGGTGAACCTTCAAAGAGTACATTGGACAACTGCAAAGCACATACTTCACTACATCAAAGGTACAGTCGAGTATGGATTGGTTTATGAGAGCACTGGGAGTATATAGTTGGCAGGTTTCACGTATGCTAACTGGGAAGGATGTGTAGAGGATCGGAAGAGCACTTCAGGTTTTTGCTTCAGCATTGGGTCAGGAGTTGTCTCTTGGTTCAGTAGGAACTGGAAGTCAATTGCATTGAGCTCAGCTAAGGTTGCATACATGACATCCATCATCGCTGCATGTGAGGATATGTGGCTGAGGAAGTTCCTCTTAGGATTATTCGAGAGTGAGATAGAGTCTACTATAGTTCAATGTGACAATCAGTGTGGTATCAACCTTTCTGAGAATCCAGTGTTCCATGATAGGAGCAAGCACATTGACATCCGGTATCACATCCTCAGAGATTGTGTTCAGAGAGGAACCATTCGGTTGGAGTACATTCAGACAAATGAGCAGGTGGCAGAAATATTCACCGAGGCACTTTGCAAACTCAAGTTTGTGAAGTTCAGAGACAAGTTGGGGTTGTTACCGAATACCTTTCTCATTGGGAGGGAGTGTTATATTATGGCAAATGAGGAAGGTATTTTGTGCATGCATGTGTCCTTGCATGCATAAGACATTAATTGGAAACCAATTGTATTTAATTAACTTTTCCTAAGTTTTGGAAAAGTAATTAAAGTGATTATTAATTAATTATTGGAAAACTTTTTTATAAAAGTAAAAGTGAAAAATAAAAATTAAATGGATGATTTAATCTTAGCCATTGATCTCACCGGAGGATCTCATCCATAGATCTATAGTGAGAATTAGGTTTTTCGCTTAGCCAATTATTATAAAAGAAAGGTCAATTGGTTAAGAGGACACATATTCATTCCGATAGATATTGAGAGAGATGATTTGGGAGAGAGAGTTTTACAAAGAAGACGGAGGAGTAAGATTTGAAAAGACTCTCGAATCAACAGAGAGAGAGAGATATGGAAGAAAAAGGCGGAGGTGTTCAATGCAACAGCAGTATCAGGGTTGTACAATACGTCGTATAACGTACAGTTCCAAACAGTAAGCCATACAGATTTCGTACAGGCCGTACAATAGTAGGTCGTACAGTATTTACAACTGCCTCGGTTACCGTTCCCATCCCACAGGTTTTTTTGAGTTGATTTATGTGTTTCAATTTTTCCATTGTTGGCTCAAAATCGAATTTATGTTTTGAAAAAGTGCTCCATATTTTCTAAGAAAATAATTCTCCTACTGCTACACCGGTTTTCCCATCTTGGGTTTTTTCCGGGGCTTTATACCTAAAAACCTTGTGTTGTTTCTATTGGTGTGAATGATTGGTATATCTCTCAGTGTCTTAATTCCTTTGCAAATTTATGAGTGAAGAAACCCTTAGGTGATTGAAAGTAATTAATTGCATGCTTTTAGTCCTAGTTGGGTTTTAAGGAAAAATTAAAGTATGTTGATGAAAACATTTTTTAAACCCTGTATTTTCTTCATGGAGTTGGAATGAATGCATTTGGGCATCTTTTCTTATTGGTATGTTGACGAAAACATTTTTAAACCCTATATTTTCTTCGTGGAGATGGAATGAATGCGTTTGGGAATCTCTGCTTATTGGTATGTTGATGAAAACTTTTTTTAACCTTTGTATTTTCTTCTTGGAGTTGGAATAATGTGTTTGGGAATCTTTGTTTATTGGTATGTTGATGAAAACATTTTTAAACCCTATATTTTCTTCATGGAGCAGGAATGAACAAGTTTGGCTAGAAAATATTTTTTTTAGATCTTTGTGTTCTCTTCGAATGATAAAAACATTTTGGGAAAGCTCATTAGCTGGAAAATCATTTTGGGATCTTTGTGTTACTCTGTATGAATGTGGTTGCAGTGTATTTATAGGCTAGAGATGCTTTATATTTAATTAGTTGATGTGTAGTTACAGGCTGGAGATTCTCGGGATATATTTTGTTTTCGTGTGTGTACATGGTGGAGATGCCTTGCCACTCCATTTTTATATGTGTATCTTTTATGTGGGTTATGCTGCTTATTTCTTTTTGTTGCATACTGAATTTGGTTTATATATATATATATATATATATATATATATATATTATTACAACCACAAAATGCTTGAAAATTCTCATTAGCGTGGGATCGTATTTCTGTCTTTATATATATTGATGCATATAATTACCTCTGCATGGGATGTAATGGGGGCAGTGTGGGCAAAATTTTAAATCCCTTCCTTGTACCCCTACAGGTTCACATGGTGTTTAATATGTTGCATGTCGTAAACGTTGGTTATATTACGTACCATTAAAACCTGTGTGGATACTTATATTAAACATATGCATTGGCAGGAATGGAAGCATGAACTTATTTCATAATATGTAATATGCATAGATTTCTTTAGAATCGCATTATATTATGATGTTGTACTAAATACATTCACATCTCTACATGTTGCATATTGAAGACTTTGGTTAGGTTACATAGGGGAATTGGGTGTATTCGATGAATACCTTTTGTTTCTATCCATTGATTGTTTATGCATTGATTTGGCTTACATATATGTAATGAATGTTGGTATTACATTATGTCCATTAGTTGCATGTCGAATGCATTGGAAATGTTTCATATCCATATTCAAGATAATTGTGTTACATTATGTCCATTAGTTGCATGTCCAATGCATAGATTGCATGTCAAATGCATTGGAAATGTTTCATATACATATTCATGATGCATGTATCACATGATATCTTTTGGTTGCATGTCGAATGCTTTGACTGCATGTCGAAATGATTTGATGGCTTATCGAATGCATCGGTTATGCTACATATGGGATGAATGCCATGAACAGGAATCGGTAAACACATGCATATTCCATGGGGCATAGAAATTCAAGTCTTGAGTACAGACTTGGGCCCGCCGAGAACAACACCACAAGAAGTGTCTAGGTAGGAGCACTACCTTTTGATTTGCAGAAGTACTGCAATAACCTCTAGGGCTATGTGTGATTAGTTCTAGGGAAACAATACATAAACACTCCCTATCTTATTTATGGCTCACCATGCCCAACATGGGGGTGGCCTTCGAATGGACTAGGTAAAATCCGTCGAAGAGCCTACGGTTGGGTGGAGAGTTTCATTGCCCAAAACAGTTCCCCTAAATAAATATTTATGCTTGTAATCTAATTTGATGTATCGTGAATAATGAAAAGACATCAATAGTTTTTAGAGTATATTTTATAGTACTAATAAATGTTGTAAGTATGATCAATACAGGAAGAAGAAGATGGGAAGAACAACCCTTCTTCAATTCTACCGAATCGGTAAGAAAAGTATGCTTCTAAAGTCATCATACTCATTGATATATATATATATATATATATATATATATATATATATATATATTGACTCAATTAATCATTTCTTTAATGGTATTCGATTAATGTAAGTGAAAAGGATAATCTATTATCTTAGTACTTCATTTATTTATGTAAAGTTGAATGGTGGATGGAAAAAGGAAAGAGGCTACAATTGGTTGAAAAAGAGAATTCAATATGATTCTAACTCTATGGAAGAATAGTATCATATAGATGCTTAAGGTTTTACCATTCGATGTCTTTGATGTGTTATACATCCATATTTCACAGTGTCGCATCTTCACCACAAAAAGAGTTGACGACACTTCCCCTACTGCTTAAAACACCCAGAAGAGAAAAATGATGAGTGATCCTTGAAGGAAAACCTACCCTGTCAAGAATCAACCTAGTTGAGACTTCATTTAACCTTACTACCATGCCTTGCTCTATCTTAGGAGTGCGGTAGTCCGTACTACTGCGCTATGCTCTCTCTCTGCCACATGGTACTACCGCGTTATGCTCTGTTCTAGAGGCGCGGTACACCTTTTTTAGCCTTTTTGCCATGGCTTGTGGGATTTTGATTTTCAAGAGATTTTTGAGGATTGGTGTCCCTGATTCGATCCTAACTCACTTTCTATGATTAGTAGGCCTGATCCACTAAACTCTCCCAAGATGCACCCTTCTCTCTTGTTGGTTAACCCTACCACACACTATAAGAGAAAGGAATTCCATGAGCAAAGGGGAGGACTCTTGGAGACATCAAACTTATGATCTTGAAGCTTTGTGGAGATAGCTAGAGGAGGAAGCACTTGGAGCGGGAAGTTGGCTTGGATATCAAGCAACCATTGTAAGTGACTTCAAGTTGATAATAGAACATAACTTGTCTTGTTTCCCAAATCACATGTATTGATTTTGTTTCAATGATATGATTTGTATCTATTGTAGATTTAGATCCTAACTCATATTTCAAGTTGCTAGAGAATTGTATATGCTTGTATCTTGGTTTCATTTTGACAGGTTCATTCGCGAGGACTTGGAAATTGGAGCAACCATAAAGACAAGTGATTGGATTGAAGGTCAGTTAGATTTCTTCCAGTTCTTCTAGCACTTTAATCTTGAGATGTCTGTTTAGATCTATGAATTCAAGGTAGCATTTGTTTAGTTTTGTCTTAGTTTAGAGTCAGTTAAATTCTACTTTAATCTAAGAGAATTTTTACTTATCCATAGAGAAAAATTCTACCAACATGATGTGAGAACATATATTAGAAATTTTGTTTAAATGTGTGAGCATATGATTGTGGATGCAATAGAAGAATGGATAAGCTTATTGTGCACTTGAATAAATGTGTAAAATCTTATGTGGACTAAGAACAAGACATTATCTTAGATCAGTTTGGATTGATTGTGATCTATGTAAGAGTATGTGTGAAAAAGAACATGTATTTTATGCATTTGGTGAATGATGTAAAGGAGAATAGTCAACATAACCTAGCAAAATATTCTTAAGGTTATGATTACACCTTTCGACATAATCTATGGTTGACATAGTATTTAATGGGTGTAAGAGAAAAACTTTGACATGTTCTCATATTAATATGTAGGTGTATATCTTTGTATTCATTGACTTATGGTGAGATTAATAGTACACTTACATCTAATGGTTAGTTGAATTATTGTCAAGAAAAACTATGACATCACGATGTTGAGTATTATTCGGTTTGCATGATTTTTTGTTTGAAAACGATTTCCATTTCTACAGTATAGATGTGTCGACAAGTTGTCTAAAGGTCAAATAGGTTTTTAACTTATTGAGTAAGGAACTTTGCATAAAATGGAATATAGCACATGAATGTATGTTCGTCTATCGTTTCACTTCATGTTATAACTACCTAGTATGATTGAGTATCGAACTGATTCATTACTCTCCAAGTATTTGCACTATGATATATCATTGGTTATTTGATATAATGTTGAACAAGTATTGCATGTCATTATATGGAAAGATAGGTGTATATCTTGGTCTATATCTATGTGATATCTATGGTATATATGGATGCTTTTGATGTTCGATAGATATTGTTAAGAGAACTTTGTTAAATATAACATCGAAGTGATGGAACTAAGTTATTGTGTAGAAAGAGTGCTCTTCTATGTTGTACCAAGTTCGAATCTTGTGTGGTATTTCTTACCCAAGTTTGTACGCGAAGGTGAAAGTGATTTTCTACTTAGAACCTGCTTTATAATATTATAAAGGGAAACTTGGTTTGCATGCCTCTATGCTTGGAAGGGATTTTCAATATTGCAGTAAAGCTATGTACCTAATTGTCTAGATTTTATTCACTTATGGAAGGTGAATTGATGATTGTACAAATGCCGAAGTATGTTAAATAAAAACAAAAAAAAAGGTAACCCCCTTTCCTTTAGAACATGACAATGATTTTGGGACGTTACATATGGTATCAAAGTGAAGGTTCCTACTCTAGGACCTATAGGCTCATTTATGACTAATACTGAAACAGAAAGTTAGAGTAGCAAGAAACTATGAATTATGTAAAGTGTTATGTGATTACAAAAAAATATCATGGTTATGTTTTTTTTGTGATTAACCATTTATATCCATGATTCTTTAGCTAATATACCTATTGGTTGATGTATGTGAGGAATTGATCGTACGAAGTAAGGGATTGGAAATCAAGAACTAAATCTAATCAATGGAGAGAGGATTGCTAAATCAAATGGGCTTCGCAAAAAAATCACTGTAAGTGAATGCCTCTATATGTTTGTTACATTTCATAGATTGTTATGTGCAATAGGCTCAACTTAAAGCTTGTGATGGTCAAGTTAGTTGGCCATGATAGTGGCATTAGAGCCATAGTGAGAACCAAGAGTTCACTAAAGCAATGAGACATTGTTGCATGCACATGAGACATTATGACTAGAGAAGTGGAAATATTGAGAGCATCAAGAGAAATTTAAAATATAACCCTAAAAATAATAAAACCTTCACATTAATAAGATAAGTAGGAGGGGGAGGGAGGGGCCCTGCATTTTTTAAAATAAAGCTATCTTAAAATTAAAATAAAACTAAGAAAGAATAATGAAGAAGAGAAGGCCAAGTCTGGAGCACAGATTTGGGCCAGAGAGAACACCTATAGTTTGGTATAGAACACGAGATGCGTTAATGTAGGAGCACTACTAGTTTAATGCAGGAGCACTGCAATACCCTGAATAACTGTTAGAGGTGGTTCCATGATTTTAATGACATACAAGTCCTTGTAGCACTCTGTAACTCAGGAGCACTGGGTGAGTGTTGGGTATCGTCATGTGCATTATGCATGCCTTGAGGGGCATGACACCAAGAAGGTGTTGAGTAGCATTTTGTGCTTGGTGCACGCCGAGAAGGCTTGTAATTTTCCTGGACTCAAGCGAGAAGGATTGAGGGGGAAAAGAGTTCCTGGACTCAAGTGAGAAGGATTGAAGGGAAAAAAGAATTCTTGAACTCAAGCGAGCAGGCTTGAGGGGAAAAAGAAGTTCCTGGACTCAAGCGAGAAGGATTGAGGGGAAAAAGGAGTTCATGGAATCAGTGAGAATGCTTGAGGGAAAAAAAGAGTTCCTGGACTCAAGCAAGCAGGCTTGAAGGGAAAAAGAGTTCCTGGACTCAAGCGAGAAGTCTTGAGGGGAAAAAGAGTTCCTGGACTCAAGCGAGAAGGCTTGAGGGGAAAAGGGAGTTCTTGGACTCAAGAGAGAAGGATTGAGGGGAAAAAGGAGTTCTCGGACTCAAGCGAGAAGACTTGAGGGGAAAAAGAGTTCATGGACTCAAGCAAGGAGGCTTGAGGAGAAGAAGAGTTCTTGGACTCGAGTTAGAATGCTTGAGGGGAAATAGAGTTGTCCTGGACTCAAGCTCGAGGGATTTAGGGGAAAAGGAATTTTTTGGAATTTAAGCGAGAGGGATCGAGTGGAAAAACTTGAATATCACCTTCTGATACATTCCAACGATGCTATGACTTGTATGGTTATACCACAGGTACACAAATGAAAAATTTTGCGGCAAAAATATGTTTATTTAAATTCATGTATATGTGAATTAATGAATAGCTTATGTTGGAATGAAAATACTGTGATGTATTTTGTATTGCTGAGATACTTGAGTGTGTTGTAGAGTTGTTAATCAAATAAAATGTTATTGTTAAATGTAAAAACATTGAAGTACATCTAATGTCTTTGTTTAACATTATACTTGGTATACTGGTAGCATTATGCATGTATAGTTTGTTTTCTTACACATTGGATGTGAAGAGGCCACTTGGTGTGGTAGTTGTTGTTGGTACATGATAAGATGAAAGAACTGGGGTGCCAGATATCTTTGTATTTCGGTGAATATAGATTCAGGCCGAAATTGAGAAACTTTACTAGCATATTGAAAAACTTAATGATTGTATATTGTAAGCTAACATGCATGAATGTTAGCAAGACATTGCAAGTTAAATAAACATGCACAGTAAAACAGTAAGTGATTATGCATGGGATCATGTGCATCCAAAGTTTTATGTGTTATATTATGAAACTAACATGTGAACGAGGTAGAACTGGTACCAACATTGCAAAGTATTTGCAATTTCCCAAGATAGCGAGTAGAGCGATACGAGGGATAAGTATTGCAGGGAAGGAAGATGGACAAGTGAAGTAGTGTGAAAAGTTGCACAACATCGAGGACGATGTTCTTCCAAGAGGGAGAGTTTTGTAATGTCCCCATCTCTGCAAAAAGTTTTAATTATTCATTTTTTGTCTATCTTATGTGACGACACTCTCTAAAATCTAAACTAGTTCCCGCAATGCAACCTAGAGTGGAAAAAGAGAATGGTGAACCATAAGGGGGAGAGTCTTAAAGTCAAAAATGTCATTGTAGCCTTTGGCTTTAATTAAATTTATAACATGAGTTAAGTTAAGTTAATCTATGATGTAATTCTATATACAAATACACCTAGTAATTAAATGAGTATCCTTTAGTTGTCTTTTTAATTAGAGCCTCTTAACTATTAATCCTAAATACATATGAATTGTTAATTTTTTGATAATTTCATTCCATTATCATTAGGATCTCTAAGAGAATAACATGTACAACATATCAACCATAGACACAATAGCAATCACACAAGAGACACAGAGTTTCACCAGGGAAAACCAAGAAGGTGAAAAACCCTGCAACTTCCTCAAAGATAGAATAAGCCCCAATACAAGATCACAAGGATCAAACCTAATAAGCTGTCTCTAGCAGATGCTCCTCCTCCTCCACATGTGCATCGCTTTCTGTCTTAGCTATGTGATATTGAGAAATGAGTGAATGAATCAAATCAGAGACACAACCTCTCTATTTATACACTGACTTGACCTTCCAATAAATCACTAGGTCCAACTTCTCAATGAAGCCTAATAACCCAACCACATGACCTAATTAGGGCCGACCCAACACTTGTGGTCTAATAACCCATCAATACAAATGACGACACTTACAATGTAACTTGTGACACTTGCAAATACAAATGACGACACTTCCAATCAGAGGAATATAACATCTTTGTTGGATATACAATAAAGTACAAATGCAATACATAGAAGAATATATTCCAAAGTTACAAATACATCAACACTCCATCTTAACTAGGAAGGTATTCTGAACACAGGTCATCAATACATATTGGCGCAAGTCTTCAATTTTGGAGCTAGATCATCATCACTGGATCACGGAGCATCATCATCATCATTGCTGCTGTACTCGACATCTCAATCACTGTGCTATCTCATAATTATTCTCATAATAGGAATTTCAATAGAGCCAGCCCTTTTTCATGCTAGTTGTAGGCCTAGCCTCTTGCATGTCTTCATCATCACAGGCCATACTATGGAATCCTCAGGACTTATTTTGTGCATCACAAAACCTCGAAAGAGTATCCCAGGATCCTTTATGTGCCTAAGCATGACTGAAAAGATCTCCCAGGGCACTATTACATGTGACCCCACCAAAAAAAACCTCGAAAGAGTATCCAAGGACTGATTACAAGCACATTGCTCAACTTATCAGATATCCTAGGGCGTTATTACATGTGGTCACCACAAAACCTCGAAAGAGCATCCCAGGACTGATTACGAGCATACTGCTCAACGTATCAGATCTCCTAGGGCGATATTACATGTGGTCATGGAAAAACCTCTAAAGAGCATCCCAGGACTAATTACGAACGTACTGCTCAACCTATCGGATCTCCTAGGGTGCCATTATATACCATAGGACAAAACCTCGAAAGAGCATTTTTCATATATCCCAGGGTGCTATTATATGCCATAGGAAAAATCTCGAAAGAGTATCTGTAAATATCCCACAACGCTATTATATTTCCTCCCAAGAAAAACCTCGAAAGAGCATTTCCTAGATATCCCTGGGTGCTATTATATGCCATAAGAAAAACCTCGAAAGAGTATCTACAAATATCCCAGGGCGCTATTATATTCTTATCTGCACAACCTGTCCACGACCATGGAGTATCAAACTGATACTCACCATTCATCATCCTTATGTACATCATCACATGATCATCCCGATCATCATCATTATATCTTCCTAATGCATATCATCATCGCATGATCATCCTGATCATGGTCACTACATCGTCCTGATGCATATCATCATCGCATGATCATCCTGATCATCGTCACTGCGTCGACCTGATGCATATAATCATACATGATCCAACTGATCATACAAAGAATCCAACTGATGCATACCAACATACATGATCTAACTAATCATACAAAGCATCCAACTGATGCATACCAACATACATGATCCAACTGATCATACAGATCATCCAACTAATGCATACCAACATACATGATTTAACTGATGCATGCCAACATACGTGATCCAACTGATCATACAAAGCATCCAACTGATGCATATCCAAAGCAGTAACCGGAGCACCGTCCTGATGCTCATCACACAGCGCTTACATCCACAGCCATGGGAAGGATCCTCCTATCACCATTCTTAAATGTCTCTCGCAAATGTGTCCCATCACTTCTTCCCTGAAGTATCTTCAATCTGAAGCACACCAAGCCTCTCTCTGAAGTACTCAAACTTCACTTTGGCTAGTGGTTTCGTCAACACATCTGCAACCTCCTCATCCGTCACAACATGCAGGAGCTTCACTACTCCTTTTTGGACCATATCTTTGCTATAGTGATATTTGATCTCGATGTGCTTCGACCTGTCATGGAAAACTAGGTTCTCTAACAACTTCACACAACTCTGGTTATCACAATAGATTCAGGTATCATCCAACAGGAGATCAAGTAACTCAGATAGTAGCTTTCTCAACCATATTTCCTCACAACTAGTCGAACAAGCTACGACATACTCTGCTTCGGCTATACTCAGTGTTGCATAGGACTACTTCTTGCTAAACCAAGAGATCACACCTGATCCTATACTAAAGCAGCACCCCAAAGTGCTCTTCCTATTTGTAGCACTTCCTGCCCAATTGGAATCAACATAACCCTCCAGGTTAAACTTTTGATTCGCATCATACTTGAGCCCATTCTCAACCGTACCCTTCAGGTACCTTAGAATATGCTTTATAACAACCACATGAACACCTCTGGGATCCGTCAGGAACTGGATCAATGTGTTCACCGCAAAGCAAATATCTGGTCTTGTGTTCATCAGGTACATAAAGGACCAAATCATCTGATGATACATAGTGACATCAACCAGCTCAGATGAAGAACCACACAGAAGCTTCATGTTCGATGCCATAGGTGTGGCCATGGCCTTGCAGTCCATCATCCTGAACCTCTTCAGGATCTCTACTTTATACTTCCCTTGTCCAAGAAAGATCCCATCTACACTCTACCACACCTCCATGCCTAGAAAGTAATGCATCATCCCCAAGTCCTTCATCTCGAACTCAGCAGCAAGATTCCTCTTGGTGTCGGCAATCAACCCATCCTCACTTGTAATAAACGGGTCATCCACATACAGTAGTAGTATCATAGGATTTCCTTCCTCAACTTTGTAGTAAAGGTTGGAATCTGCTTTACTCTTAGTAAAGCCCAAACTAGATAGGAAACTATCCATCCTACCATACCAAGTCCTAGGAACTTGTTTCAAGCCATAAAAGGATTTCTTCAACCTTCACACATATGACTCCCTATCATGTGTCTCAAAACCAAGTGGCTTCTCCACATACACTTCCTCTTCATCTACACCATTCAAGAAAGCTGTCTTGACATCCATCTGGTGTATCTTCCACTTCATCACTGCAGCCAGATAAAGTATTGTTCTGATGGAAGTGTATCTGGCTACAGGAAGAAAAGTCTCTTCATAATCTATTCCCTCTTTCTGGGAGAAGCCATGAGCTACAAACCTCGCCTTGTATTTCTCTATGCTACCATCTACAACATGATTGATCTTATAGATCCATTTGGCAGACTTCCCTTCAGGTCTTGGGACCACATCCCAAACATCATTCTTCATGATCGACTGGTACTCATCGATCATGGCATCCTTCCATTATTTCTTTTCCATTGCTTCTTCATAACTATAAGGTTCTTTGTTAATAATGTCACAGAGCAAGGCAACATAATTGGTATGTGATCTAGTCCTCTTTCTTTCTCCATGATCTTCTTCTGGAATGCCATACCTTTCTACATCTTGGATGAGCTCTCTAGCCCATGCAGGTTTCGTCTTGTGAGAGTTCTTCTCACAGGGTGGATCTATAGGTTCTTGTGGATCTTCAATTTCATGAACTTCTTCTGGAATTTCTTCTTTCATAGTGGTGTCTTGAAATCTGGTTACCTTTAGTTCTTCATGGTCTTCAATAGGTGTCTTCCTCGATTTGATGTATGTTGAGTCTTTATCAAATGTTACATCCTTGCTCATGTCAATTTTCTTGAACCCTGGAAAGTAGATTCTATAAGCCTTCAAGCTTTCACTATAACCCACAAAGATTCCCTTCTTTCCTGAAGGATCTAGCTTTGTCCTTTTTTCCTTTGGAATGTGTGTGTATACTGGACAGCCAAATATCCTGAGATGGCTAACCTCAGGTTTCTTACCAGAGAAAGCTTCTTCTAGTGTCTTATTGTCAAGTATCTTGTGAAGTCTTTGTTCTGTACATATACAACTGTCCTAGCTGCTTCTGCCCATAGATGCATAGGAAGATCTTGGTCATGAAGCATTGCCCGTGATGCTTCCATGATAGTCCTATTCTTCCTTTCTGCAACAACATTTTGTTGTGGATTGTAGGGAGAAGTCAACTCCTTCTTAATCCCTAAATCAATGCATAGCTTCTTGAAATCACCTGAAGTGAATTATCTGCCATTGTCATATCTGAAGGTCTTGATCTTCTTATCAGTTTGATTTTCTATCAAGAATTTGAATTCCTTGAACTTATCAAACACTTCATCTTTATTCTTCAAGAAATAAACCCAAGTCTTCCTAGAGAAATCATCAATGAAAGAAACATAGTATTCATACCCACTCAGAGAACTCGATGACATTGGACTGCATACATCAGAGTGGATAATTTCCAAGATTCATTTTGCTTTGCATTCACTACTTGGAAATGCTTTCTTTGCGTTCTTTACTTTTGCACATCCTTTGCAAATACCTTCATGCTTTGACTGGATTTTAAAAAAAACTTTTACTTCTTTCCTTGCAATTTTTAGTGCTCTATAGTGCATGTGTGTAAGCCTTCTATGCCAAAGTTCACTTGGCTCCATGGACTCATGTACCATGTCATGTTCAGGTTGTCCCTTCAATTTGTACAATCCTCCCTCTTTCTCTCCAATCAATACTGCATCATCTATGGTCTTACCCTTTGGCCACATGACTACTTGGCCATCCACAAATGAAACTCTAATTCCCTTTGCATCCAAAGATTATATGGAAAGGATATTCTTCTTGAACCCAGGTACATATAGAACATATTTTATCTTCAAAGACTTCCCAGAGTCTAGTTTGTAGGAGTCTTCACCACTTCCTTTGACAGGATATTGATAGTCATCCCCAAGTTTCACTTTATGAGGTGCTCATGCTCAAATAGATCTACAAAGGATTCTTTAAACCCAGTCATGTGTTTAGAAGCCCCACTATCAATAAGCCAATGATCACATCCATGAGAGATAGTACCTGTGAGAGCAGAGATTAGAACAAATTCATCTTCACTTGATGAGTCATCACTTTCTGCTCGAGTTTTCTTCTTGGGAGGTTCACCATCCTCAATAGCATGAGCATGATATCTCTTCTTGTTGTTCTTGTTGTTGTTGTTGTTGTTCTTTTTGTTCTTAGGACAATCTGAGGAAAAATGTCCCTTCTCATTACATGTAAAGCATCTAAGATCTTTCTTATCTCTATGATAATGGTGGTGTGAAGATATCTTGTTATGAGATGGCTCCCTCCTAAACTTACTCTTCTTGATATGTGTTGTGAGAGCTTGATCTTCATTCCCCATCTTTTCTTCTCAGGCTATAAGCCTAACTTCTTCTTGTGAACATTCCTCCCACAGTCTACTAAAAGAGATCAATTTCCTTCTTGCATAGATTCCTTGGATGAAGGAGTCTCATGACCTACGTAGGCCATTCAATGTGGTCATTACAATTTCACCATTCTCCACTACTTCATCCACAGCTTCAAGGTGTTCCCTAATTTGAGAGACCTTAGAAAAGTAGGATTGAATAGTCTCTCGATTCTTGAGCTTTACCCCTTTCAAATGGTTCCAGAGAGTCATCTTCCGATTTATGTTATTTCCTTCAAACAACTTGGTCAAGGAGTCAAACATCTCCTTAGGTGTCTTTAAGGAAGACACATGGGGTATGAGATGGTCCTTTATAGAATCAACAATGATTCTCTTAGCTTTGACCAAGTTCTTCTTGTGTAAGGCGTTAGCCTCCTCTCCCTTTGGGACTAGAACCTCTTCACTTATGTAAGTGTCCAACTCATTCTCTTCTAGGATTAACCCAATCCTATACTTCCAAGCTCGGAAGTTATCAGTCCCTTCAAGCTTATCCTCAAGCTTGGTGTGGTGAGACATCGTAAATAGTACTTCAAATGGAAATAGAAAAGATTTAGGTCTTACCACTTGATTTGCTGAAAACTGGATCTCGAGCTAGATTAGGGTTTGTCACATAAACCCTAAAAATTCATAATTTGAATTTTAAACTTCTGAAATGATAGAAAGATGCGCCTTGTTGAGATGGTCAAGCTAGTATACTCAGAATTTGAAATCTGCAAATTTTCACCCCTAAAAATTGCTTTTGAAACTTCTAGATTCACTTGACACGAACCTGAATTAGGGTTTGATTTTCCAGGAGCTTCACCCAAACAAAAATTTTTATCCAAAGCTCTAAACTTCGATTTTTCAGAGGAGCTTCCAGTCGTGGTCTCGTATTTAAGAAATTCCAACGTTTGCAGAAACCCTAATTTTTAGGTCAAAAACTGAAAATGCTCAGTATTGAATTCTATCTCGACAGAAAGATGTGCCGTTGCTACGAGAGTCAATCTAGCCTCCTTCCTTTGATGATCTGTGGAGAGAAACCCAAATATTAAGAAGTCGTAGCTTCCACAGCTGCATATTGCCTTCTTCTTAGGTTAGCTCTAATACCATGTTAATTTTTTGATAATTTCATTCCATTATCATTAGGATCTCTAAGATAATAATATGTACAACATATCTACAGCATATCAATCATAGACACAATAGAAATCACACAAGAGACATAGAGTTTCACTGGGGAAAACCAAGAAGGTGAAAAACCCTGCAACTTCCTCAGAGATAGAATAAGCCCCAATACAAGATCACAAGGATCAAACCCAATAAGATGTCTCTAGAAGATGCTCCTCCTCCTCCACATGTGCGCCACTTTCTCTCTTAGCTATGCGAGCTTGAGAAGTGAGTGAATCAATCAAATGAGAGACACAACCTCTCTATTTATACACTGACTTGACCTTCCAATAAATCACTGGGGCCGACTTCTCAATGAAGCCTAATAACCTAACCACATGACCTAACTAGGGCTGACCCCACACTGGTGGTATAACAAGCCATCAATACAAATGATGACACTTACAATGTAACTTGCGACACTTGCAAATACAAATGACGACACTTCCAATCAGAGGAATATAACATCTCTGTTGGATATACAATAAAATACAAATGTAATACATAGAAGAATACCTTCCAAATTTACAAATACATCAACATGAATATGTATTAATTAGTGTAAGTATGTGTTTTATATGCTTATGCTTCTTATCTAAGTAAGAATGCACATATTTTATTTATGTGTTCATGCTTTTGTAAAAATGCACATATTATATTTCATGGTCATGTATTTTATATGAGACTCTATTTTATATATGTATGAATTAAATATATGTAGGTGTATTACTCAATATATGTATATGTATCATATGAGACAAACAACATATATTAAAATCATATAATTTATTTATATATACAATTGTACTTTTATCTAGTTAGGTGGAAATACATATGTTTTTATATGGGAAAAAAGGAGATATATATATATATATATATATGAAAATGGAAAAGAGCGTTTTTTCTTTAGTTGATTGGTATATATTTTATTATTATTATTTTTACATAGGGATGTCCATCGGGGGATTTGGCCTTCATGGAGATGTAGTGAAGCTATCTAGGGTGTATTGTTGAGAGCAAAAACACCTAGCCAAGATGAAGCCATGTGTTTTCAGAGTTATCATTCTTTTATTTTATCTCTGTGTTGTTTTGGGGGATCTCATTGCTGAGAGCAAAAATGCCCAGCCAAGATGAAGCATTTGGGATCTCTGTATGTCTCCATTGATGTGATAAAAACGTTTTTAAGCTCTGTATGTCTCTATTGATGTGATCAAAACGTTTTTAAGCTCTGTATGTGTCTATTGATGTGATCAAAACGTTTTTAAGCTCTGTATGTCTCTATTGATGTGATCAAAACGTTTTTAAGCTCTGTATGTCTCTATTGATGTGATCAAAACGTTTTTAACCTTTGTATGTCTCCATTGATGTGATCAAAACGTTTTTAAGCTTTGTATATCTCCATTGATGTGATCAAAACGTTTTTAAGCTTTGTATGTCTCTATTGATGTGATCAAAAAATATTTAAGCTCTGTATGTCTCCACTGATGTTATAAAAATGTGTTACAGCTTGGTATGGTTCATGAGTTTGATTGACCGTGTTTTTTTTGCAGCTCTTTGTAATGTTCATTGAGAGAAAAATGCCTTGGAACCTCTGTATCTTCTTCTTGGGTTTGTTTGAAAACGTTATTTTGAACTCTGTATTGTTCATTGAGAGAAAAACGCCTTGGAACCTCTGTATTTTCTTCATGGAGTTGGAATGAATGCGTTTATGCATCTCTGCTTATTGGTATGTTGATGAAAACGTTTTTTAAACCTTGTATTTTCTTCATGGAGTTGGAATGAATGCATTTGGGAATCTCTCCTTATTGGTATGTTTATGAAAACGTTTTTTAACCCTGTATTTTCTTCATGGAGCTGGAATGAATGCGTTTGGGAATCTCTTCTTATTGGTATGTTGATGAAAACGTTTTTAAACCTTGTATTTTCTTCATGGAGCTGGAATGAATGCGTTTGGGCATCTCTGCTTATTAGTATGTTGATGGAAACTTTTTCTAACCTCTGTATTTTCTTCATGGAGCTGGAATGAATGCGTTTGTGCATCTTTGCTTATTGGTATGTTGATGAAAACATTTTTAAACCCTGTATTTTCTTCATCGAGCTGGAATGAACAAGTTTGGAATCTCTGTGTTCTTCTTCGCATGATAAAATCATTTTTGGGAAAGATCATTAGCTGGAAAATCATTTTTTGAGATCTCTGTGTTCTCTTCGAATGATAAAAACATTTTGGGGAAAGCTCATTAGCTGGAAAATCATTTTGGGATCTTTGTGTTGCTCTATATAAATGTGGTTGTTGTGTATTTACAAGTTGGAGATGCTCTATGTTTAATTAGTTGTTGCGTAGTTACAGGATGGTGATGCTCGGTATATATTTGGTTGTTGCGTGTTTACATGCTGGAGATGCTCTGCCTCTCCATTTCTGTATGTGTATCTTTTATGTGGGTTATGTCGCTTATTTATTTTTGTTGCATAGTGAATTTGGTTTATATATATATATATATATATATATATTAATACAACCACAGAATTCTTCAAAATTCTCATGAGCGTGGGATCGTATTTTTGTCTTTCTATATAGTGATGCATATAATTACCTCTGCATGGGATGGGATGTAATGGGGGAAGCATGGGCGAAATTTTAAATCCCTACCTAGTATCCCTCTAGGTTCACATGGTGTTTAATATGTTGCATGTCGTAAACGTTGGTTATATTACATATCAATAACACCTGTGTGGATACTTATATTAAACATATGCATTGGCAGAAATAGGAGCATGAACTTATTTCATAATATGTCATATGCATAGATTTCTTTAGAATCGCATTATATTATGATGCTGGACTAAATACGTTCACATCTCTACATGTTGCATATTGAAAACTTTGGTTAGGTTACATATGGGAATTGGGTGTATTCGGTGAATACCTTTTGGTTCTATCCATTGATTGTTTATGCATTGATTTGGTATACATATATGTAATGAATGTTGGTATTATATTATGTCCATTAGTTGCATGTCAAATGCGTAGATTGCATGTCGAATGTATTGGAAATGTTTCCTATACATATTCAAGATAATTGTGTTACATTATGTCCATTAGTTGAATGTCCAATGCATAGATTGCATGTCGAATGCATTGGAAATGTTTCATATACATATTCATGATATTTTTATTACATCATGCTTTTGTTGCAAGTCAAAATCATTGTATGCATTGGTTAAATTTACATATTCATGATGCTTGTATCACATGATATCTTTTGGTTGCATGTCGAATGCTTTGAGTGCATGTCGAAATGCTTTGATGGCTTTTCGAATACATCGGTTATACTACATATGGGGTGACTGCCGTGAAAAGGAATCGGTAAACACATGCATATGACATGGGGCATAGAAGGTCAAATCTGGTGTACATACTTGGGCCCGCCAAGAACAACACCACAACTATGCAATAGGTTAGGCCATGATAAGTGTGTAGGTAGGAGCACTACCTTTTGATTTGTAGGAGTACTGCAGTAACCTCTAGGGATATATGTGATTAGTTCTAGGGAGACGAGACAAAAGCACTCCTTATCCTATTTTTTGATCACCATTCTCATCTCAGGGGTGGCCTTCAGACGGACTGAGTAGAATTCGTCGAAGAGCCTACGGTTGGGTCGAAAGTTGCATTGCCCAAAACAGTTCCCCTAAATAAATATTTATGCTTGTAATTCAATTTGATGTATCGTGAATAATGAAAAGACATCTAGAGTTTTTAGAGTATATTTTATAGTACTAATAAATGTTGTAAGTATGATGAATGCAGGAAGAAGAAGACAAGAAGAACAACCCTTTTTCAGTTCTACCGAATCGGTAATAAAAGTATGCTTTTAAAATCATCATACTCATTGAATATATATATATATATATATTGACTCAATTAATTGTATCTTTAATGGTATTCGATTAATGTAAGTGAAAAGGATAATATATTATGTTAGTACTTCATGTATTTATGTAAAGTTGAATGGTGGATGGCCAAAGGAAAGAGGCTACAATTGGTTGAAAAAGAGATTTCAGTATGATACTAACCCTATGGAAGAATAGTATCATACACATGATTAAGGTTTTACCATTCGATGTCTTTGATGTGAGAACATATATTAGAAATTTTGTTTAAATGTGTGAGCATATGATTGTGGATGCAATAAAAGAATGGATAAGCTTCTTATGCACTTGAATAAATGTGTACAATCTTATGTGGACTAAGAATAAGACATTAGCTTAGATCTGTTTGAATTGATTGTGATCTATTTAAGAGTATGTGTGAAAAAGAACATGTTTTGTATGCATTTGGTGAATGATGTAAAGGAGAATAGTCAACATAACGTAGCCAAATATTCTTAAGGTTATGGTTACACCCTTCGACATAATCTATGGTTGACATAGTATTTAATGGGTGTAAGAGAAAAACTTTGACATGTTCTCATATTAATATATAGGTGTATATATTTGTATTCATTGACTTATGGTGATATTAATAGTACGCTTACATCTAATCGTTAGTTGAATTCTTTTCAAGAAAAACTATGACATCACGATGTTGAATATTATTTGGTTTGCGTGTTGTTTTGTTCAAAAAGACTTTCCATTTCTGTAGTAAAGATGTGTTGAAAAGTTGTCTAAAGGTCGAATAAGTATTTAACTTATTGAGTAAGGACCTTTGCATAAAATGGAATATAGCACATGAATGTATGTTCGTGTATCGTTGCACTTCATGTTATAATTACCCAGTATGATTGAGTATCGAACTGATTCATTACATTACAAGTATTTGCACCCTGATATATCATCTGGTATTAGATATAATGTTGAACAAGTATTGCATGTCATTATATGGAAAGGTAAGTGTATATCTTGGTCTATATCTATGTGAGATCTATGGTATATATGCATGCTTCTGATGTTAGGTAACTCTTGTTAAGAGAACTTTGTTAAAGATAACATCAAAGTGATGGAACTAACTTAATGTGTAGAAAGAGTGCTCTTCTATGTTGTACCAAGTTTGAATCTTGTGTGGTTTTTCTTACCCAAGTTTGTACTCGAAGTTGAAAGTGATTTTCTACTTAAGACCTGCTTTATAATATTATAAAGGGAAACTTGGTTTGCAAGCCTCTATGCTTGGAAGGGATTTTCAAGATTGCAATAAATATATGTACCTAATTGTATGGATGTTATTCACTTATGGTAGGTGAATTGATGATTGTACAAATGTCGAAGTATGTTAAATAAAAACAAAAAAAATTCACCCCATTTCCTCTAGAACGTGACAATGATTTTGGGTCGTTACAATGATGATGATGAAGATGATGGTGATGATGGTGACGACGATGATGATGAAGATGTGAATATGATGATGATGATGATGAAGAAGATGATGATGATGATGGAGAAGTTGATGAGGAAGAGGGAGATGACAATGATGATGAAGATGAGGACAATGATTATGATGAGGATGATAATGATGATGATAAGGATGAAGAATATGATGGTCATCATCATAAGGAGCTTCTCTAATTTTGTTGAATCATTACTAGTGTGAGATGATGATGATGATGATGATGATGATGAAGATGTTGTTGATGATGATGATGATGATGGTGATGATGATGATGATGATGATGATGACAAATATGATGATGAGGAGGAGGAGGAGGAGGAGGAGGAGGAAGAAGATGATGATGAGGAAGAGGGTGATGATGAAGATGATGATGAGGAAGAGAGTGATGACGATGATGATGATGAATATGATGATGATAATAATGAATATGATGGATGATGATAAGATGGTGATGATGATGATGATGATGACGATGATGAAGATGAATATTATGGCAATGATGATGATGATGATGCTGATGATGATGATGATGACGATGATGATGATGATGATGATGATCAAGATGATGAAGATGATCAAGAAAATGAAGATGATGGTGATGATGACGACAATGATGATGATGGATATGATGAAGATGATTATGATGATGATGATGATGAAGATCATGATGGAGATGTTGATGAGGAAGAGGGATATGACAATGATGATGAAGATGAGGACGATGATGATGATGATGAGACGACGATAATGATGATGATGATGATGATGATGAATATGAGGAATATGATGATGATGATGAGTATGAGGAATATGATGATGATGAATATGAGGAACAACCATCATATTCGTCATCTTCATCATCATCATCATCATCATCATTTTCATCATAATCATCTTTGTCATATTCTTCATCATCATCATCATCATCTTCGTCATATTCATCATCATCATCATCATCATCATCGTCCTCATCTTCATCGTCATCACCCTCTTACTCATCATCATCACCAACAACATCTTCATCATGATCTTCATCATCAACATCAGCATCATCATCATCGTCATCACCATCTTTGTCATCCTCATCATCATCATCATCTTCATCATCATCGTCATCATCATCATCATCACCCTCTTCCTCATCATGATCTTCTTCTTCATCATCACCATCATCATCATCATCATCTTCATCATCATCATCATCATTATCACCATCTTCATCATCATCATCATCATCTTTTTCGTCATCATCTTCAGCATCTTCATCACCATCATCTTCATCTTCACCATCATCGTCATCATCTTCATCATCACCATCTTCATCGTCCTCATCATCACAAGGATATTCTCTAATTTTGGATATAAGGATCTTCTCTAATTTTGTTGAATCATTACTAGTGTGAGATGATGATGATGATGATGATGATGATGATGATGGTGATGGTGATGGTGATGGTGATGATGATGATGATGATGATGATGATGACGAAGATGATGATGATGATGATGATGAGGAGGAGGAAGATGATAATGATGAGGAAGAAGATGATAATGATGAGGAAGATGATGATGATGAAGATGATGATGAGGAAGAGGGTGATGACGATGATGGTGATGAAGATAATGATGAATATGATGATGATGATGATGATGATGATGATAATGAAGATGATGGATGATGATAAGATGATCATGATGAGGATCATGACGATGATGAAGATGAAGATGGTGATGATGATGATGAAGACAACGACGACGACGACGACGACGACGATGATGATGATGATAACGATGATGATGATGAGGAGGAGGAGGAGGATTAAGATGATGATGATGATGATGACGATGACAACGATGATGATGAAGATGATGAATATGATTAATATGATGATGATGAGGAGGAGGAGGAGGAGGATGGAGATGTTGATGAGGAAGAGTGAGATGACAATGATAATAAATATGAGGATGATGATGATGATGACGATGATATTGATGATCATGGTCATGATCATGATGATGAATACCATTAATATGATGGTGATGACGACGACAACGATCA